>BSBK01000061.1:720000-1320000 GCA_027943335.1 Chamaecyparis obtusa | reverse complement strand
AGTATCAAGTACACACATTTTTCTCATTTTTTATTGTAAACTTTATGTTTTATATTTATTTTAGATAGTTATTTGTTTTAAATAATTTTTAGTTTGTAAAAATGTTAGAAAATCATAGTTAAATTTTAGAATATGTTAGAAAATCATAGTAGAATGTTAGAATATGTTAGAAAATTGTAGTAGTATTGTTAGAAAATCATAGTAGAACTGTTAGAAAATTTTAGAAAACATTAAAAACCGTAGTATAAATGTTAGAATATGTTAGCAAATGTTAGAAAATTGAAACTTAGTATACATTAGAAAATATTAGAAAATTGTAAATTAGTATACATTAGAAAATATTAGAAAATTGTAAATTAGTATACATTAGAAAATTGTAACCTCTAGTATACATTAGAAAATATTAGAAAAACGTAGTAGAATGTTAGTAAATGTTATAAAATTGTAACTTAGTATGTTAGAAAATGATAGAAAATCGTAGTAGTTTGTTAGCAAATGATAGAAAATATTTACAAAACATTAGAAACCGTAGTAGAAATGTTAGAAAACATTAAGATCTTATAGAAATTATTAAAAATATTTGTTTTTAAATTGCTTTTAAAGTTAGTAAATATTAGGAATATCTGTCTCTGTCTTTGTCTCTATCTCTCTCTCAGGTACACAAATTTTTAGTAAAGTTAGTAAATATTACTTAGTTATTTGTTTTAAATAATTTTTAGTTTGTAGAAATCTTAGAAAATCATAGTTAAATTTTAGAAAATGATAGTAGTATGTTAGAATATGTTAGAAAATTGTAGTAGTAAGTTTCTAGGACCCTTATCCCTCCCTTATGACATATTAAGACACATAGGATCCCTTAGGAATCTCAAGACCTTATAATGTATATTAAAATGTCCTAGGATCCATTGATGTACATGTTAGGTTCCATTAATACATACAAGGACTCATTGTTTCCCTCAAGGCTCCTTAAGACATATTAGGATGAATTAATGTAACCTATGATCCCTTAGGACCTGTTATGATGCCTACAACCCCTTAAGACATTCTAGGACCCTTAAGCATCACTTATGAAATTTTAAGAAACATAGGACCCCTTAGGACCCATACCAATCATTATTATATCTTAAAATGTCCAAGGACCCATTCATCTATCTTAGCTTCTGTGAATAAATATGTGAACCCATCGTTGCCCGCAAGAACCCTTAAGACATACTAGTATCAATTAATGTAACCTAAGATCCCTTAGACCAATTATCACACCTACAACCCATTAACATTCTTGGACCATTATACATCCCTTACCACATTTTAAAACACATATGACCCCTGTTGTCACTAGGGATTGCACCCGAGTATGGCTAAGTGTAAAACCCAACATTCCTGTGAAACATGGGACTACTCTCAGGCTTTGGGTAACCTATCTGAGAGTAGACCTCCGGATTAGGGGCCGGCTTCCCCTTGAATCACCTAAAACTAAACTAAACTTTGAAGGAAAATGGAGAGAGAGTGCATGAAAATGAAACTAAAACTAGGTGATTCACCGAACATGAAAGATCCACAGACTAAATCAAAACTCACAATGACACCTAAAATAACTTTGTGATTCACAACTTGACCCTATTGCCTTGAAAATCCTTGAAAAAAAAATGGTACTTGGATTAAATAAGGGAAAAGGCTTCCACAAATTAAAGCCCAAACATACACAGATTAGAACAACAATTACAAAATGCTTTCCTGAACATTTAGCTTGAACAAATGTGCAAAGTAAAGGAAAATAGAATCACAATAACTTTGACATGAATTCAAATAGGAAAACTCAAAAAATAATAGGGATGAGAAGGAATACTAGTTTATCTCAATGAAAGGTGCCAAGTACATCAATCTACTTCTCTAGAGCTACAAGCATTCACCTCCAAGAAAGAGGGAAAGAAGAACTAACCTCAATCACACAAGTGAGAGGTATAAAGAGAAAACCTATCTGAATCTGCATTCATGACCACAACCTCCTAAAAAAAGAAAACTTTCCAAATAGGCGCATGAAGATGCCTCATAAACTCGGATGCTAGATTCCTAAGTTTATAGGGGTAGAGGAAAAGTAGGACGCCTAAAAAAGATGGTCAAAGGAAAACCCTGTCCACTCCAAGTCATGCACAAAAAAAAGCATTCTAACAATGGTTTATAAAACACCATTATCATAATTTACAATAAAATATGCAATGACGTTTACATTAAAAAATTTACCCCTATGACTCTAATTAAACATAGATTTAAACCTTTTATTTCCTAAGTCAATTTATGACTCTCAACCCTATCAAGAGGCAAGCACATTTAATAACCCAAAATAAAACCATGCTTAATTTTTAGGATACATAGAAAAAAATAAAATGACTAATAATAAAACCTCAACCCTAAAAAAGGGGAGAATCAATTAAATAATCATTTTCATTAAAACCCTTCCGTTGGCATTCAAATTTTCTCATCTCAGCACTTGGCAAGTTTCTATTTTTCACTAGCACTCTCTGCACTGGATCTTTGAGATCAACTTTGGAAACAGCTAGCCCTTGGCATTATGCTATCACGGTAAGCACTTGATTTGGTATCTACAACATTTCATTTATGTTAACTTCATCTTCTAAAAATTGAGGGCATATGCTAGTGTTTGATTTCTACATCTTATCTGGCACCGTGTTCTGCATATTGTATTAATGTTCTCAAGGGCACTCGTCTTGTCATGCATTGCTCTTGGTTCTATTGATTCATCCCTCTACATTTTCAAGGGCATAACTGATGGACGATAAGTTTGAACCATGCTGATTAAAATTTGATCGACAGTGTATGGATATTTCTATTTGACAGTTGGTACCCATATTGGGACTGCATTTCATTACCTTGTTTGAGGCACTGCTTCACCAACCCATGTTTTCCCACTGATTTTATGCAATCACTCCACCATTGGTAGCTTCTTTCCTTAGCATTAAAAGAAAACTTAAACACACTTTATGCCATGAATATGAGATAGAACCATGCAGATTTGGGTACCTTGTTCTCTTTTTTGATATTGATTTGATGATACTTGTTCCATAAATATGCATCATTTACTTTCTTTTGACATGTTGATGATGTATGCCTCCTGACTCTCCCAGTGCCCTTCGAACATGCTCCATTTGACTTATCTTTGTGATCCTTGAGTGTCCCACTGATACTACATCATTTACTAAATGTTTCCCTGCATGAGTCAGTGCCTCTCCTTGAGACTGTTAGGGCTCCCAAAAAATCTATGGTAATAGAGCTTTTGGGAACCCTCACAAGTTCAGTGTAGGGTACTAGGAGACTCAATACTGATCATGGGTGTTCTTCGTCTGTATCTACACATGGAACAAACACATTAGTGAAAACAATGGTATCTCTTTTATTTTTGTAGCCTTTTTGTGCACATGCCCTAAGCACAAGCCCTCCCAGAGGTGTATGAATGAGTACATATATGCATCTTTGTGAATATTGTGGTACCATACATTGTTTAGATCCATTAGATCTAACCCCCTTCTCTTCTCTTATCTACAGGTCCTGGATCTTAGGAGCACATGGAAACACCATTGATCAAGACATCATTACCAGGCAATGTATGGTACCCCTATATTTATGTTCATTATATATGCATGTATGTATTCATTTGTGTAATTTTGATAGTGGCTATGCTCACGGCCTATGTGAGCTTGGATAAATGGTCTATTCTTAATTCTCTCCCTTCTTTACAACATACTTAAGACATTGGTACATATATATGTAATGCTTAGATGTAGATCATTTCTTTTCTCTTTCATGTACTTTACAATGAAATAAACACAAATTTTAAGATAGACCACTAATAATTCAAACTAGGGTGTAGTAGTCTCACTTAGTAACTAGGCCTCCTTGATGAGTAAAATATTGATAAAATTCTGGAGACCTCTTTTGAGTGCTTTCCTGCTAAGAATCCTAACCAGGTTTCATTTAAATCCATTAGGTATACAGTCCTTAAGCCTCAAACTGAACTTGGCCCCCTAACCAAAATGAATCTCCTTCTCTCTGAAACTAAAACCAACTGCTAGAGATAGATTGCTCAAGCTTATTACTAACCCAACCAACTAAAAACTAAAAGTTGAAAGAAAACTTGTGCTGAAGCACTTAGGGGACACAAAAAACAAAAACTTCTACCCTACCCTACCCTAACTAGTATCAGCAAACTAGTCAAAAAAATCCATTGACTGGACTGTTAAAATAACTTCCCATTCTCCTTAGGGTATTATACTTTTCACATTTGATGCCAACAAGGAGAATATAGAACATAAGAACATACTGGACTACCTGGTATATCAAATCTTGAAATTTGTAGTCTAGATAACTAACCTTGATTAGATCATAAGTGTTGCATTCCCAAGGAGTTTGACAAGACTCAAAAAGTTCATGGTCACCAAGGAATGGACCTCTGACATCACCCTCCATTGAAAGCTTGAGTATGCATGTTTCATTTGATCCCATATGTGCTAGGTTTTTGATAGGACACCCCCTTGAGAGTATAAAACCAAGCCTCTCTTGCTATTGAGTATGCACCTTATGAATGTCTTCAACATGCTGATAAAAAATCTATCCCTCCATGATAGTTTGCCATACCATTTCTTCTTCTACAGTTAGAGGACCATCCTCTTCATCAGTTGGAACACCCAATAGCTCATCTAAGCTATCAAACTGCATTATTGGTTCTTCCTCATTGAAACATGATCCCTAAGAGTCATCCAACACTTCATTGCAAATAGGTTTAGATTCTATAACTAGAACAACATTAACCTCTTGGAATGAAAGGTCTTCCTTAAGAACATGCATGTTATCATCTATTCTGGGGAGATGAGGAACACCAACCAGAGTTGACCAGAAAGCATTAATCATGGAATCAAAATCTTCTTGTTTTTCTAAGTTAGTAGAAATCATATCATCTTTCTTATCATAATCAGTGAGCTCAACTAGTAAATCATGTACTACCTCATCTTTCTCAATATAAGAAGGCATCTCCTCAAATAAATTAGTAAGAATCTCACCTTCTTCGCTTGCTTCTTGACCTTCTCCTTGTTGTTCTAATTCATCAACATGTAACAAATCTACTTGTACCTCATGATCATCATGAAAAAGTACACCCAAAAGACAAAATTCATTCTCTTCCTAGTGGCCTGAAATGCTATGAGGTGTAGGGGGCTCTTTAGGAATAGGCTCATAGGGCTTTATCTACTGCAGGACGGGCTCACTGTCACTTAGGAAGCCAAACCTTTTAGGTGTCTCTTCTATAGGAATAAAATGAGGTGGATGGAAATCTAGGATGGGGTCATGAATAGGTTCTAAAAATGTATGGAGGTCAGGCCCCTGTTGACTAGGATTCTAAAATGAAGGAGAAATCCTAAAGCTTGGAATTTCAATAGAAGTGCAAGTGGGCTTACTAGGCAAGAAACTTGGGATTTGGACCTTGTGATTCTCTTGTTTGGTCTACAAAGCCTCTCCATGATGGCCTTCAGTAGCATGAGACATCTCTTGCTGGATCTCCTCCTTGAGAAGAGTTGGCATCATGTAACCTAGATACATGGTCCATGAGGGTCTCCAAGACTGCATTAAGTTTCCATTGCCCTCTAGTGGATCTAGTGAGATTTCTTGCATTAGGGCAACAATGACCTCATGATCTCCTTGCCTTGGTGCTTGTGGCAACAAAATCTTAACCAACTAATCCCTTTCTTCTAACTCCTTTCAGAGATCCTTCTCAGTTCCCATGGTCGTAAGATAGATGGTCCTTATTAATTCTTGATACTCTTCAATCTTTTCTTCATGGGTATTCTCTTAAATTGTTATCTAGCTCTTGAGCTTCCTTGATAAGGTCACCACCTCCATATACTCCCTTGAGAGCTCCTCCTTCTGAGACTTCATCTCTGCATAGTCTTTCATGAAAGAGCTCATTTCCTCCCAAAAAATTGCCAACCAGTCATTGGAGTTTGATTCTAAAGTGGTGTAGGACTGATTTTGGGGATTGCAATGGTGACCCTCATAGGGCGGTTGATAGGAATGCTGCAAGGATGATTGATGCTAGGTGGGGGGGTATGGTAGTGCATGCTGGAAATTTGTTGTTAAAGAACTTCTAGAGTGAGAAGGAGTTCACTGATAAAGATAGAACACTTATGAGGTAAACTTGATGTGATTGTAAATTTGATTATTGTACTAATGAAAATATTTGTTCTTGGATGAATGGGTCCTGTGTAAATCATGAGGAAGTGATGACTTCCAAATGATCATCACTTGTATTTGTAAAAGTTTTTGGAAGGTGATGACCTTACAATAACTTGACCTTCTATTATGATATACATCTTGTGATGGTTGAAACAAATCATAATAGATGATATCTTGCATGGTCGATTGAGTTCCTTAAAAAGACAATGGCCTTCTATTGTGATAGACATCTTGTGATGGTTGAAATAGATCATGATAGATGATAAATGTTCCTATGATAATTATTATTGAGGATACATGTGCACATTACCTATAGGACATTTTTGAGTTATGGTGAGTATCATGAGACTTGATATTCTTGGTCAAACCATATCTCTAATATCATATTGAGGTGATATCTAAAATACTTTTGAGCTATGTTTAATATCATGAGACTTGATATTCTTGGTTAGACCATATCTCTGATATCATATTGAGGTGATATCTAAAATATTTTTTGAGTTATGGCAAATATCATGAGACTTGATATTCTTAGTCAGACCATATCTCTTGATATCATGATGAGGTGATATATTCTCTCTTAAAAGTAATGGATCTTTTGTGAATTGCATTTTGATGAATTTTTTCTCCCCTAGCTAAGACTGAGTATTAATGTTTGTAGCTTAGATCAAATAAATATATATATATATATATATATATATATATATATATATATATATATATATATATATATATATTCATATTCTAAAATTATGATCTTTCCACATAATAAAAATGTTATGATCAAATTAACATCACATATGAAAATTCATAAGTATCGAAAAAATTGCATATTATACTCATGCCTTGATAATTACCCAGATGTCTAACACTCGATAATGCACCTAATAATCATAACACTGGTTGATATTAAAAACCCAATTAGTTATTGAGACCAATCAGTGTTATTGGATCAGGCATTATTTATTGGTGACAGTTCATATGTATTGAGTTGCATCAGTTGGTAATGAAGAGGCATGGAATTATAGAGCCATGCCTCCTCAAGGAGACATGACTCTGTAGTGACATGCCTCTCATATAAATAATCATTTTTTGATTTATCAAAGACAAGCATATACAATAATTTTGAATTCAAGCCTTCTCTAATTAATCAGCAAATATTCAGAGATAATTTCCATGAGCATTTTTCTTGTGATAATTTTGTATTCATATAGTGCTCATATATTTATGATATTAATTTTGAAATTGCATAGTCCTTCATTGCTGCATACCTGAAAATAAAAGGCATTCATTAGTAGACATAGAGAAATAAAATTGCATTCATTTTTATATATCTAATAACTTTAACAGATGGCATTTCACCATTTTGTTGGACTATTGGTGAGCGTGAGGCATGGTTTTACATGCGCAATAAATTAGGACTTTTTTATCCCAATATCAATTGCCGCCTTCGGCATGCAGTTTGGAATGCTTAGAGTAATTTCAAGGCAAGCTCTAATAGAGTATTTAAATGCCTTGATCGTGCCATGATCTCCTCTCAATCTTTTTTCTCTTTTGGGACAAATTAGTCTTTTCCAGTTTTACCTTTGTCTGATGTCACCTTGTCAAACCAGTTTCCTATTAAATTTTCTATTGAATGGTGTGTTTCCTTACCATGTTCCTCTCACTCTCAGTTCATTTTTAACACATCACTTATGAGTCATCCACCTACTTTGGCCCACCATCAGAGAATTTGGAATTTACATCCTAGGCCCACTCAATCTTCAAGTTGGATTTTTTTCATGGAATGATGCAATTCATAGAACAACCAAATTCCTCCATTTTTATGGGAGACAACTAGCTCATTTTTGTCGATGGTCTTATGATCGGATTACTATAGAATTATGTGCAAAAATAAAGAGCTTGGAAGCTCATCCTTTTTCAATTGAATTGTAGTTAAAGGTGGCAACTCTCTGTCATCAAAATCATATTGTTGACACCTATGTAGCTAGGAGTGCTTAGATTAACACATGTTTGCATTGGCTGAAAGTTGGAGATTAAGATAGTAAGGATCTCTTTTCCTATCTACACCCTTGGCATTCCTCTCCAGGTATTAAAAGGATTAGAGAGGGTAATTTAGTTCTCACTTAGATTACAAACATTCTCCAAGCTTTTGTCAATCATTACCAAAAACAAATTGCTTCTCAAGCCCCTACTCTTTCTAGTTAAAAAACCCTTGAGGATTGTCTTGCAGCAGTCCCTAATTATCTATCAAACTCCCAAAGGGATTTTTGTGATCAGACCTTGTCTCTTCAACTAGACCTTAAGGATGTTGCCTTTTCAATGGCAGATGAAAAATCCCCTAGTTGTGATGGCTTCCCTTGTGAATTTTATAAATCTCTTTGGGATTGTGTTGGGTCAGACCTTCACCATGTTCATCTTGAAGCATTTCAAAATGGCTCATTAGGTGTAGAAATAAATAAAGGAAATATAAATTTCATACCTAAGTCTGAAAATCCTGAAGATATATGTAACTCGCATCCAATTACTTTGCTCAATGTTTCATATAAAATTATTTCCAAAGGCTTGACTCATAAAATTTTCCATCTCCTTCCTCAGATTGTGCATCCTGATCATAATGGTTTTATACAGTCCAGATTCATACTGGATAACGTCATAGTTGGCTAGGAGGGTATGAAATAGGCTCACCAATCCAATTAAAATGTCATTTTCTTACAAATTGATTTTGCAAAAGCTTATGACCTCATTAAGTGGCATTTTATTTTGGCTATGTTAAAAGCTCTTGGTTTTGGCCCTCATTTTTTTTCTTTTAGTTCAAATACTTTTTTTTATGCTTATACTTACATAAAAATTAATGGTTGCCAGTCCACTATTTTTGGCTTGCATAGGTCGATTCATCAAGGCTTCCCTTCAGCACCTTCATCGTATGTTCTTGTTGTTGATGGATTTGGTTATTTACTTGCCTCTTCTATTTTTGCAGGTTGGGTTCGGGGAATTTCTCTTCCCAAATCCAATACCCAACTTGTTAACAACCATTTTGTTGATGATTCCTTCCTCACCCTCATTGAGGATAGAGAGAATGTCCAAAATTATCTTTAGTGCCTTGATACCTTCGGTTTAGCCTATGGCTCAACCATCCAATGACATAAATCCCTCTTAAATATCATCAATTATTCCTCCCAGGTCCACAATGGATTCTCCATTATGACTAGAAATGGATCCAACATGGTCAAGTTTTCTACTTTTTGAGAATTCCTTTTGCATTTCATGGATCAGTCACACAACTTTGGAATGTCATGCTTTCAAAAATTAAAACCAAATTGGATTATTGGTTGACCAATCCTATCTCCTTAGTTGGGGAATTTCAAATATATTCCAAAGCTCTCACATCCACACATGTTTATCATTCTTCTTGTTGGTCACCATCCAAATCAGCTTATAGTAAGCTAGAGAGGTTGTTGTGAGACTTTCTATAGGATTTGGATACAAAGAAACATGATTTCCATAGAATGAATTGGGATTATTATTGCTTTCCTAAGAAATCTGGTGGTCTTGGCCTCATTTCCACTTAGGAACAAGGTCATGCCTTATGTGTCAAATGGTTTATTTACAACATTTTAAGAAATGAAGCATGGAAATTTCTTCTTCGCCACTACATTTCGTATGGGTTTCCTTTGCATCTCCCACCATGAAAACATATTGGCTTCCAAACCATCTTGATCATGAGAGAACCAGTTCAAATCCAGGGCTCCTTTGTAGCAAATATCATTTAGCATGCATGGGAAGTAGCCAAACTACGGCTTCATTGGAATGGAGGCATAGTTCGAGATGGTTTATCTTTCAATCTGCACAACTTATGGTGATCTCCATTAATTCAAATGCAAGACCTGACACTTGCATGAATTTTGGGTTTCCATTCTCTTCACTTTCACAAGTGTGGCATTCATACCCCAAAGGACTTTTTTTGCAGGTCTACTATGTCTATCCGCAATTGGGAGGATGTGTAGGTTCAATTTTTCATAACTCATCAGGGCTATGACACTTTTGAATTTCTAGTCTCTCTCTCTCCAGTTGAAATTTTTCATAAATTTGGAATCATGAGCCTTACTCCTTGGTGGAAGGAGTGGTGTTAGTATCCAAAGACTACTTTCCAGAGATACAAACCTCAACAAGGGTATCATTGTATTTCACGTCATTTGTTTATGGTCGATGTTTTAAACCAGTGATGGCATTTGTAATCTTCACATTCCACTTGGAGGTTATATTTTATTACTATTTGGTATGCAATCACAGAACCCACACTAACACATTTTTCTTGGTGCTTTCTTTTCCAAGGCCTGTCATTAGGGTCTCACCTTCATCATTTGGGTATCCCAGATCCTCGTTGCCCTTTTTATGGCCAGCCTGACTCCTTCCTTCACTTATTTTGATTATGTCATAGAGCTCAAAATTATTGGGTTTGGATCCACGATTTCTTTTCTCCATTTTTCCCACAAATGTTTTTCATGGCATATGGTTCTTCTAGGAGATAACCCTAGATTTCCATTCCCTCTTCTCCAAATTTGACACACTTTTAGAATAGAAATTCTCTTTGCTATATTGAAAGACAAAAATGTGGTAATTTTTTCACACACCTTAATTGATTCTAATCTAACCATTTTTTCTAAATCTTGCATATGAAATAATGTGATGTTATAGAACAGGTCCAAGTTGATAAGGTGGCCCACTTGCAAGAATTATTGTAGCATTGGGAAAATTCTCTATGCATGATGGCCAAAGTTCCTCCAGAAGCTTCTATTTTCGGTAGGCGCCACTTTCCATGGCTACTGTCTGGATTGGAGCTCTTCCTACTGACATAACAACACTTCCCATTCTCATCCTCCTCATCGTCATCCACCCAACTTCCAGTTATCACCACATAGTTCTTTTGTTCACCCTCATCATCATGGGTCTCCGTCGGCATGGCCTCTGGCAATAGGTGCTACTTCACCACATTTGGGTTGGCCAACTAGGGGTGGTGACCCAAGTTAGCCTTCATCTTCCAAAGGCTTCCCCAGGTTGGCTTTGGCTATCTCTCCATGGTGAGTTGTTAAGGAGGTTAAAGAGGAAAATGCAAATGGTTGGATATTGCTAGACCCTAAACTAGATCACAAGCTGGGATGGGGAAAGAAGGATGAGTCAGACCCTCCACCTCCTTCGGCTACAATTTTGGCTACATGAGGGTGCTTTCTTTCTGGGCTAGGCCCATATAGTTTATTGTTGTTTCTACTACAAGGCTAGGCTCTTGTTTTTATCAATTCTATGGATTTCAAGATTTTCCCATGTGACTCTCGGGAAGCAACTTTTCCTCCCATTACTATTTTGATTTAGTTGTAAGTTCTCTATTTAAGTTAATATAATTGGTAAGTATTTTCATAAAAAAATATGCTCACAAAGAAATCATACATGGTTAAGCTACTTTAACATTCTTTGTTGTTCAATACACAAGTTAGACTAAATGTATCAAACTAAAGTATTTTGGTAGCCAAAATTGGGAACATAAAGGAAAAATTTAGTTCACATGAAAAACCACACCTCCCACTCACCAATTGTCCTTCTCATCAAGTGGTACCCTTGCTTGGAAATCACCACACTAATAATATTATAAATTGAAGACCCTATGTGCCTCATTCATTTCATTTGTAAGACAATGTCAAATATCAGTCCTTTCAACTACATTGTTTGGTGTGTATATATCAACAACCAAAAGACTTTGATATCAACTATTAAAAAGGACTCACAAAGGCTTGTTGGGAGGGTGGGATCCATGTGCAATATAGTGGGGGTGTCATATGGCAAAAAAAACATCACCACACCCATTCCCTTTGTCATGATTACTAAAAAAATGAAGTTATCCATTTGTCATAACAAATAGAATTGAGTAAAATATTAATAGATCTATTAAAGAAAAATAAAGGCCGGAGAAACAAATCTCTATTAAAGCTTTCACAAAATGAAATTGAGATGTCCTTCCCCTAAACCTTTAACATTTCGTGAGTAAAAATTCATAAAAATTCAAGGTCTATGGACGTATCCTCAAACTCTAACCCTTGAAGAAATTAGTAATTTTGTAATAAAAATGTTTTATTTTCACATATATTTTTTAAATATTAGATATTGACTAAAAACATAAAAGAAGTGATGCAGAGAATCTTACACAAACCATAGAACATCAAGGGCCCGTTTGGTAGCGGGAATTAGGAAATGATGAATTTGATCAAATGCTGAAAATGGTCAAATCATGGATTTGATAATCCGATTTTTCATTTCTGGATTATTTTTCGACCGTTTGGTTCCACTTTTTGAAACTGGAATTGGAATTTGAGTATGATTTTATTTTTATTTTTTTTTAATTGTTTTAATGTTTTTAAACTTAATAATTCATTTTTATTAATGGAATTGAATTTAAAATGTAATCTCATACCGTTTTAGGCAACCAAAGTTGGTGGCAGGCAACCAAGTTACAATCACTGCAACCAAAATTCGACAAAAAATTTAGAAAAAATATTCGAGAAAAAATTTAAAAAATTAAAAAATCAATTTTAAAAAAAAAAATTGAAAAAAAATTCGAAAAAAAAATTCGACAAAAAATTTACAAACAACAAAGTTACAAACCACCCAGACAAATAAAAAATAAATTAAATCCCCCCCCCACATGAAAAATTTAAAAATTTGCTTTCCCTCCATTCAAATTCCAATTTCAAATCCCAATTCCACCTTTTTAGATGGAAGATGTTAATGCTCATTTTGAACCAAAATGAGCATTAACACATTCATATTCCATTATCATATTGTACTGCCAAACTGAAGATTCGACGAAATGGGCAATAACAAATGCCAATTCCAGGCAAATGCTAGAAATGGTCCGCTACCAAATGGGCTCAGCCCGTTTGGTAGTGGGAATTAGGAAATGTTGCATTTGATCAAATGCTCGAAATGGTCAAAGTATGGATTTGATAATCCAGTTTTTCATTTCTGGATTATAGTTTGGACCGTTTGGTTGACCCGGAATATGAGCGAGAAGATGTATTTCCTCCGTTTGGTTCCACTTTTTGAAACTGGAATTGGAATTTGAGTATGATTTTTATTTAATTTTTTGAATTGTTTTAATATAATAATTTATTTTTATTAATTTATTTTTTCATTTATTTTTTTATTTTATTTTATTTTTTAGAAAAAATCATAGATATCTATTTTTTTATTTTATTTTTTTTATATAGAAAATCAAAAATATTTTTCATTTTTTTTAATAAGGTTAATATTTAATTTTGTTTAATTTTATATTCAAAATCATAACGAAGTCATAAACAACAAAAAAGTTCACGAGTTTATCAAAATATGTCCAATGTATCTACTTGAAATTATAAAAAACTTCATGTATCTACAATAGCCATCTGTTAACCACATTTACGCATATAGTCCCAACAAAGTAGTGCACAAACTACACAAAGAAGTCATCACAGAAACATGGTTTTTGCTTTCGCCATTGAAGCAATCTTGGCGGCACTATCTGCCTCTCGAGCCTTGAACAAGTTGCAGTCATTTCCTACATCAGGTACAGATGTAGATGGGGTAGACGTAAATGTTCTTTGATCGACCCATGGGAAGTATTGACATCCACTATTGCCCTGCAAAACCAAAACTATATCAGTTCTTCCTAAAATGATTAGTTCTCACATTATTTATAAACATAAAATATAATTACATATCCAGACATTTTTCCTATTTGGGCAACACCAAAATTGACACCAAGGATTAGTTGTTGTGTGTGACGTCCTCAGCATGCTTGGCCCAACACCGCATTGACACATAGGCACATTCATTGAAGTCATGGACGCTATACTAATGACACTCAAAACAAAATGACAAACCAAAGACAACAATGCAATAAAAATCAATTACTAAGGAACTAATTATAATTGCAATAAAAAGAAACATACTAATGTTCAACATGAGAATATTCAACGAGTCTACTACTTTATTTTCATTTTTACAATTCCTCTCATAACTTCTTCTCTGCTTAAAACAATTGGGAGTTCCTGGGAAAGATGAAATGTTGTAGGCCTATACCCCTTTTCGGGTCTAGGAGGATAGTGGTTTTGTGATCCACAGCTTTGATTTCTCTCAAATCAAGTACTGCCTGCATGATCATATGCAACTACTATGCTTCTTGGTCATGGCCACTTCCTATGCAACTAATTTCTTATCTGCTATCTTCGTTGCCCTGCATGTTGTGTCCTTTTTATATGTTGACTAGACTTGAATTGAGGGACATTGAAGTCGTTGATCTCTCACCACTATATTCCTAGGCCTGAAAAGGGCATAGTACAGTACTATCATCTTACCCTGGTACTACAAATGGTTTGAAGCGGTGAAGAAGTAATGAGAGTTCATTCAAATACACTTCATAACATTTTAGAAACTTCACATAATCAAATCTACTCTAACAATCCATGGTTGATTAAAGAGACTTTCTATTTGAAACTAAAAGGATCTAATAACACATCTATACTCGTACATAGAAGATGGGGAAGAACAAAATGGTGGTGTGAAGACACACCGTGCCAAGTTCCCGTAATAAATGTAATACACCAAGGAGTAACATCAGAAATATGTGTAGTCATCAGAAATATAGATTGTAAGTTGAAATCATGAACAACATATGAGCGGTGAAGAAGTAATGAG
Organism: Chamaecyparis obtusa; assembly: GCA_027943335.1. Classification (NCBI taxonomy): domain Eukaryota; kingdom Viridiplantae; phylum Streptophyta; class Pinopsida; order Cupressales; family Cupressaceae; genus Chamaecyparis; species Chamaecyparis obtusa. The sequence goes on along the minus strand of BSBK01000061.1, from coordinate 1,305,036 downwards.
AGTTCATTCAATTACAGTTCATAACATTTTAGAAACTCCACATAATCAAATCTACTCTAACAATCCATGGTTGATTAAAGAGACTTTCTATTTGAAACTAAAAGGATCTAATAACACATCTATACTCGTAATAATAAATGTAATACACCAAGGAGTAACATCAGAAATATGTGTAGTCATCAGAAATATAGATTATAAGTTGAAATCATGAACAACATATGTGTACTTGAAGAACTGTCAACATGTATATAAGATGGAAACCATAAAAGTAGGTGTTGGAGCAATGTACAAAATTTGTACAAGCTAGGGTACTATTTTCAAAAACTACTCCAGCTTGTAGTTTTTGTGAATTGCTACAACAACAAACCATGTATTCTAATCTCACCAGATTCTCCAAGCTACTACTGTCATAAACTAAGCCCAATGCATATATAGTCTTCCTAGGCATAATTGACAAGCCAGACTTTAAATTACAATTATGAGTTAAGTTGTCTCTATACACTAGTTTAAGTAGAAGGGCTTGGGCACATTCACTCGAGATTTCTTCAACTGAACAACTATTTTGAATGTGCTCAAAAAATACATAGCTTGAGTAGCATGCAACATCCAAATGGATTATCGATGAGCTTATAAACTAAGCCCAATGCATATATAGTCTTCTTAGGCATAATTGACAAGCCAGACTTTAAATTACACCTCAAGAATTTCAAATTTGGTTGCACTAAGCATATTTTGCATGAGAGGAGCAACCATTAGAACATTGTATTGAGGGATCATTAATTGACATATTTGGCTCCCCTGGACATTTTTTACATTTGAACAATCGACATATTGATTGTAGCTTAGATCAACATTAGTATTAAAAGGTGTGTTTGAGGTATATTTGTTCTCTTAGATTTGTTTAATAATAGTACTGACAAACAATCTGGAATCATGGATACAACCTCATGGAATAATGGTAAAAGAAACTTTGAAATTTTAAGTCTCTATTTTCCCTGATCTTTCATTCAACTCCACTTGGTTTATAATGGGTCTATTTGCAGCATCCCAAAGCCTTTCTGATTCTGACTAGACTTCATGAGGGAAAAAGTATTTTAGGAAAAGGAAAATATATACAAAGACACAACTGCACTCAAATCACTCAATCACTGTGCGTGCACTCAAAAAAAATGGTGCTCAGCGCAAAGTTGTGTAAGTTGTACAGGATACTAAAAAGTTAGCTGAGTTTCTATAGCTTCTTTGGAATGCCGTGAAATAATGTATAATCAGTGGTAGCCCATAGAAATATCATGTACAGTGGTCCCCAAATATGTCATTCTAATTCTTCTTTCTATTAATTGGTAAAGAAATTGACAATCTTATAATGTGAAAGAATCGATACGAACCTGCTATCCTTTTCTGAAAATATGCTCACTTACAACCATATCTTTAGCTTTAAAAACCCACCTTGACTATTTGAAGAGCATGTTTGTCCCCATAGTTTTGCTATGTCATTTTTAAAATATCACCTTATCAGAAAAAGACAATGATGCATTATTTGGAATGGTGGATAGTTGGTTAATCTAGAACTTGTCTGGGGATGCTAAAACAATAGGAAAGGATGGAACAGAGGTTCAAGGCAGTCATGTAACTAATTACTCAAATGCAGCTCGAACCATGTTGATGGATTTGAAAACCCTTGAATGGCTTTCATGTATCTATGTGTTGGGAGGACGACATTGCAACTGGGGGATTTCTATTGTATGGCTACCTAAACAAAGCATAGATAACTATGAACATTTTAGGTACAAATTTTTTGTTTTTCATTCATTTCTTGTGTTGCATTTTGAGTCTTCTTGTGCATTTTGTTCTGAATTTATGTCTGGACTCGCTAAAACCTATCCATATGCAATAGCAGCATCATAATTTTCATGGCTTGAGAGGCTCAAAACATGCACACAAGGCAGTTTCAAATGCTTGTCCATGGAGGCCACTTTCTTACTCAGAGAAACAGAAGATTGTAACAAATCTCTTACAATACAGGCAAAGGTCATGCAATCTCTAGTGAATTATGTTAATGATAACCAATGCCTACCCTGAATTTAGTAGAAGTAGCACCTCTTGGGGACCATTTTTAAGCTGGTAGGTAACATTAAAAAAATTTCAATGCCATTACCACCAACACCCAACTGGCAAAAGAACCTCTCGATTTTCAATCTTATCTGCCTAATGTTGTTCTTTGTTATTAGATATAATGTTATTCTCCTGAAGGAATAAGTAACCCATAGGGTAGAGGACATGACAATCTACAATCACCATGGGATTAGTGTTCTAAGAAACCTAGGTGTATTTTGAGGAGTGAAAGGCTCCCATTATAGTCGTAGAAGCACAGTGGAGAGAAATTCATGGTGATAGTCCATGGAGAGGGGACCTATGTTAGAAAGAATACACAATGAATCTCAGCAAGGATAACTTAGAAAAATTAGGGTAGATCATAATGAAAAAAGAGTATAGAAACTAGATTTATAGATTTGGTGCCAGAGTTTTGTATATGATAGTGTATTCAAAATAAGACATTAAGATAGTGTGAAGGGCAGTCCTCCTGATATCATGTCAGTCTTCCTGATATCATGTTAATAAGCATGCTCCTCCATATAGAACTTTTTTCATTAGATTTGAAAAAGAAAATAATTGTTGAAAGCTCCCACTACCTCTAGAAGTAGACAACCTGTTATGCACAACATCTGCACTATTGTTGCCCCTTTTATTTCACTTTAATTTAAAATCCTACCACCTAAATGATAAAACATATGATGACAGCACACTTGCAGTCCTACTTTCAAATTCAGTTTAGACTTGTAGCTCTTGTTCCTACATTAATTACAATGTGCTTCATTTTGGCTTTCATGTATCTACTCATTATATATAATTGAGGTCTCAGTTTGAATGTTAGGCATCATCAACAAAAGGAGAACACAACAAATAACATGATAGATAGAGAAAAGGAGAGAGCTGGTTAGATGGGAATGAGATTTGAAACCATGATTGACTCTAATGTGACTCCTTTTAAGGCTAATATATGCATTGGGCTTAGTTTAAGAAAGGCTAATATAGAGACAACTTAACTCATAATTGTAATTTAAAGTCTGGTATTAACTGAATTTAGAATGAAGTCTATCCAGCCTAAGAAGACTATATATGCATTGGGGTTAGTTTATGAGCTCATCTAAAGGCATAGCTACATTCACAATCATGAAATAACAGTAAAAACAATATCATCATGGCTGAAATAGCATGAAATAACAGTAAAAACAATATCACAATTATGAGCTCATCTTCATCATGTGTTACTCCTTGGTGTATTCCATTTATAATCATGAAATAATAGTAAAAACAATATCATCATGGCTGAAATAGCTATAATTGATCTTCATCATGTGTTACTCCTTGGTGTATTCCATTTATAATCATGAAGTACCAGTAAAAACAACATCATCATGGTTGAAATAGCAGAAAAATATCATAATGTATGAAATAACAGTAAAAACAATATCATCATGGCTGAAATAGCATGAAATAATAGTAAAAACAATATCATCATGGTTGAAATAGCAGAAAAATATACTAGAGCATATATAGTGCAAAAGCTGATAAACAAAAACAATGTATGGTGTTGATAAGACAAGTATCTTGGCTAACCTTGCCAACTTAAAAATTATCTTGGCTAGCCTTGCCAATGTTTAAGTAACAATACTTTAAAATGAAAAAAAAAAAGTAGCTAGAGGTCTACAAACTTCATGGCAATATATTGCACCCTCTCATCTTCATTCATTTTCAAGAACCCTTTGGCTCTTTCTTTTTCAGCCATGAAGGTGTCATATGCTTTTAGCATAGTGGGTTGACTCAAATCAGGGATGCCTTTGAGAGCCTCATAGACACTATCCAAGATAGAATCTGATTCAAAATTGTCCAGTTTGATTAGAAGAGGCAAATGGAAGTCCTCTTCTATTCTTTTCATAGTTTCACAAAGCACATCCAATGAACCAATCATGGTTGCCTTCTTCCTCTTTCCCCTCCTTGGTGATGATGTTGAAGGATTTGGACGACCACTTGCACTCGATTGATTGGAATGATATAATTCATCACCCAAATCAGGTGTAGTGTTAAGAGGTGTACTCATAGGGACATCCTCATCACAATCCACATAGGTGGGCGCATCCATATTGAGCCCTTCTTCTGTCTCTTGTGTAGTAGTAGCTGCGGTACCTCCAGCTATGTCATTACCTACAATGAAGGCTAGGTCATTGTAGTACTTGAAGGGTTGTCTCTTGTACACTTTGGCAATTTTGAATTCTTTTCTCTGCATATTGTCATGATGAATGAATTAGATCATTGTCTTGTATCTAAATTAATAACAAGGAAATATTGCTAAGACCAACATATTCAAAATAGCATGTTACCTTTAGAAGCTCGTCCCACACCATGTCATCAGCATCCACACATTGAGTAGCTTCATTCCATGCAAACCCACTCATATTCTTCAACTCTCTCATGACTCTAAAACCTTGCTTCCATCCTTTAAGCTTATTTTTGAAATTTTCCTTTGACAAATTAAGGTTCATCTCAGCATTACTTCCTCTCAATGGCTGTCCAAGCTTCTTTTTTGAAGCCCCCTTCACCTTTCCTTCCTAGGTGAACTTGATCATGGAGCAAGTTTAGGAACTTTCATTCCATCTCTCTTGTCCACATAACCTTCTTGGAGGAAGAAGTTGACTGGCTTACTTGAACCTCATCCTCCATGCTCATCATGAGATCTGTGAAGGACATCACCTACACCACCTATTATATGCAATCATTAGCTACATGCAAATGAGAATGGATATTAAAGAAATAGTCATACAACAGTGGCATATAATCCAAAATATTGCATTTATGCATGATATCCAGCAATATGTAATATATTTCTTTATTATCCATTCTCATTTGCATGTAGCTAAGTATGCATGTATATATGGTCTACTATGTTCACACAGTTTATATATGGTCTACTATGGTCTACTATGTTCATTCAGTATTAAGCAATTATATTCAAGGATCCAACTCAGCTAAGACAAATAGGGACAGTGGACGAATTCATCACTAAGTCATCACATCAAATACCTAGGAAAGACATTGAATGGTTAATAAATTTTTAAATCATTAATTAAAATATAATTTCCAAAGAAAACATCTTATCTCAAACATTTTAAATGTAGTGTATACACTACTGATTCAGTGTGCAACAGAATGAACAATACAAGACACTGATTCAGTTGCTCAAGAATGATGATAAGTGGTATTCTTGAGCAACTGAATCAGTGTGCAACAGAATGAACACTGATTCAGTGTTCATTCTATTGCACACTGAATCAGTATATAGTACAACTGTATGAACATAGTAGACCATATATAATTACAATACTGATTCAGTGTCTTGTAGTGTTCATTTTGTCTTGAGCAACTGAATCAGTGTCTTGTAGTGTTCATTCTGTTGCACACTAAATTTGTACTATAATTATATATGGTCTACTATGTTCACACAGTTGTACTATATACTGATTCAGTTGCTCAGTGTTCATTCTATTGCACACTGAATCAGTATATAGTACAACTATATGAACACAGTAGACCATATATAATTACAATACTGATTTAGTGTGCAACAAAATGAACACTAATTCAGTGTACAACAGAATGAACACTACAAGACACTGATTTAGTTGCTCAAGAATGATGATAAGTGGTATTCTTGAGCAACTGAATCAGTGTGCAATAGAATGAACACTGATTCAGTGTTCATTGAATCAGTGTTCATTCTGTTGCACACTAAATTAGTATTGTAATTATATATGGTCTACTATGTTCATACAGTTGTACTATATATGCTCTAGTATATATGCTCTGGTACATCTTCCACATGAAAAGGTAGAATTGGAATTTGAGGGCCAAATTACCGTTCTCTCGATCCCCATTTAGAAGAAAAAGTGTCAAACAAGATACACACATGAATGTTAATCAAAGAGAAATCAGAGTTAGAAATCATACACAAGCTTCATTTCTTTCAAAGAATTTTGTATATGTAAAGTATGAGAACACATGTTTTGAGCATCAGCATTACAATAGTATGATTTATATTTCCTAATGCAACAAGGCTTACAAATTCAAGAGGCATAGACAATAACCAGTTAGGAATGAAAGCACATTAAAGAACAAAGAAATGTCTTGTAAAACTACAACTATTCTCTATGTTTGTAGTCTTCCCACATCCTACTTGCTATATCATCTCTAAAGTTCCCCCAATCATCCCTATCATGCTGACTCAACCCATATGTCTCAATTATTGATACATTTATCCCATCACGATCGTCATCCTCTTCAATAACCACTTCAGATGGAACACCGTCCTCTATAGTAATGAAGTTGTGTAGTATGCAACATGCCAAAACAATATGTGCTTGTGTCATGATTGGATAAGACATTGCATCCCTCAGGATAGGAAAACACTACTTCAAAATGCCAAATGTATGCTCTATTGCATTTCTAAGAGAGGAGTGTCAATGGTTAAACAACTCTTGTGGGTTGTTTATAGGGTTTTCTCTTGAAAACTCCTTCAAGTGGTAACATGTACATCGGTAAGGTGCAAGAAATATCGGTACATTTGGATATCCAGCATCGACTAAATAATATTTTCCTACAAAATAACATATATTGTTAAACCGTGAAACATTGACACCGTCAAACATTTATCATTTTCTTCAGTAAAAATACCGTGTGAAATGGCATACCAGGGGGAACTACAAGTGGATCGTCTCTACTGAGAGCTGAAGCTAGAACACGGCTATCTGCAGTAGACCCTTCCCAACAAGCAAGAATGTATTGAAACTTATAATCAAAAGGAGAGATAGCCATAACATTTTGTGACAAGTTCCCTTTTCTATCCCGATATTTACCCTATAATTCGACATCAACAATGACTGGTATATGGGTTAAATCAATTGCTCCAACACAATCCTATAGAAAGAAAAACTGTAGTCAAGAAAGACGTAGTAATAAGATTATCACTAAGGAAAAGAAATTTGTAGCACTAGGGGGTTTACCTTGAAGTAAGGATCGAAACAGTCATTCCCACTAATTTCAGGAGGAGTGTTTGGCCCAGGTGGTATGAGATAATCCACATGGAGTACTAACACAGTCGTCAAGGCCTTGTGGAAGTATTAGCTTACTGTCTCTTCGGAGTGACCAAAGTTGTGGGCAATCTTTCGATTCCTCAGATTGTGGCCAAGGGTGTGGAGGAACATGACTAATTGTTCTTCTAACGTTATGCTCATCGTATCTGATAGGCTTCCTTTTTGCCTTACAAGATTGGCTAGCCGAAAGAAGGTTGCTACAGTCATGCGAATTTGGTCATGACAATGCACCTCACTCGAATGAATAATGTGTTTATAAAAATCACTTCCATCACTTCTTTCGTTATACTTTGTTTGCCTACCTTGAAGCACAGACATTGCTTTCACTACTCCAAGGACAGCAAGAATAAGTGCGTGAATATGAGCTTTTCTGGTCTTCCTACAAATGTGTCCTTGAATGTTTATATTGTTGATAAGATCCATCCCTGAAAAGTACACAGCGAAGAAGGTTTGAGATACAAAATCAACAGTCACAGGTAGCAAGAGGACAAGCCAAGAAATGTATGTACTTATTGACACAATTGTTTGTAAATGTATTCCTCGTTGGTTATTATCTATAGGTGTTCAATTTGTTAGCATTGTTGCATTAGGAAATAAATCTAAATGAGGGAAAAACATAGAAGATATTTTTTGTAAAACATGATTAATAATATTATTATATACATGTATATGTGCATATATATGGTTCTTATATAGGCACATATACATTTATATAAGTATTTAATATTATTAATCATGTTTTACAAAAATATCATTGAAATGAACTTTAGATTATAGGGAATATAGTTTCATGGCCAGCCTTGATTAATTGCATCATGTATATAATTTAGATAAATAAAATCCTCAAAAAATATGATTCAAGTTTCAAAAAACAATATTTATTGACAGAAGACCTGAAAAAGAAGGAAAAAGAACTAAAAAAACATTGATAAAAGTAGAAATAGAGGAAAATAGAAGCTGATCAATATTGAAGAAATAGATCATATTAGAAAATAGTATAGAAGATATAAATAAGAGTTGTACCTTATATTAGGACTGCTCATACTCTAAAGTTGAAATCAAGCACTGTCATTGCATCAATTTTATACATATTCCTTGTTGAGCCAAAAAAAAAGATTTTTGTTCTTAAGCATCAATGCCATTCCAATTAGTGTTACCATAATGTAGTTCTAAGGACAGACTGGGATAAAAGGGGTCGTTCTAAGAGGTCATTATGATATCAGAAATCAGACTTTAGCTGCCTATATAGCTTATCTAATCTTATTTAAATAAGAACTATGTCTTGAGCTGCACTTTTCTCCTATTTCATTTTGAAATTGTGAGTTTAGGCCAAAATATAAGGTGATACCAAAAAGGGGACATTACAAATGCTGTGAGGTATGGTTTCAACAAATCCATAAACCCCAAATGCATAAATATTTGCTCCCTTTATTATTTCCTTTGTAAGATGGAATTTTACTGTCATTGTAGATTTATCCATCTCCTTTTTTGTGTGCCTTTGTGATAAGATTTTTGGTAAGAGAGATGAAAGACATTGTTATAAATAGAGATTATGGACAGTTGTTTAATTATCATGCTCGGGTCACCAAGATACACTATCTGAAGCATTGTATGATTTTGCAGACTATATGTTTTCACTGCCTCAAGGGAATTATGCACTACTCCTCATGATAGGTCACTATATAATGATTATTAATAGTTTTCAAAGTGACTATTCATTGTTACAATATATTGAAAATAATAAGTGAGAATAAGATAAAACTAGTATGATACATGTCATGGAAGACAAAAAGAAAGTGACTTAAATTGTTTAGGAATAATGAAGGAGAATAAAAAGGATTGAGATCTAGTTACTGATTAAGACATATCATTCACTATGGAGCAGCAGATATTTTCACCTTCATAAGGGCAAGCCCTAGTAACACTAAAACACAAGGTTCAATATCTCATGACTCTAAAGGGAGTCAAAGACTCTTATTAGGAATTTGAAGCAAAGGAATGATGATCTATACCAAGTCAATGTAGTCCATAGAAAACTTCTACAATGGCTTGGGAAAAACAATAGGAGCACAATGATAAGGACCATTGTTAAAATAGAGATATGATTCAAGTTATGAGAATCTTCAAAATTTGAGAAGAATATATTTTTAGAAGCCCTAAAATCTGATAGGAGTGATCAAGGTCTGATAACACAGAGGTGAAATGATTAAATACAATAACAATGACTATCAAAAACATTTCATGAAGAAGAAAATAGTGTTACAGTATGTCAAAACACATCAGTGACTAGATCAAGATAGTAAGATACAATGTTTAGTGTTAAATGCCAGTGATAAACAGAGATCATAAAATAGAGAGAAGCAAGGTTACTAGCTTTATAATATAAAAATGGTGACAAGACAGTGAAATTCAATGCACCAGAATAGTAGTCTTGAATACAAAAAAATAATGGATGACTGGATCAATATAGTAATTTGAAATCTATCAAAACAGTACGAAAATAATGCCAAAACAATAAAATGATATTCAAAGCATGTGAAAGACAGTGTTTAAATGGAAGAGATAGCGATTTATAGTGATATGATCATGAGTCATAACAGAGATACAAATCAATAACAATGTCAAAGAAACAATCAGAGCATGGTAAAAGGTTCATGGTATAGCTAATACATAACAAAGCTAAAAAAAGGTCAAATGCATGAGCCTTTTTCAAAAGGTCAAGGTTAACACCAGGGATAGGATCATTCAAATTAAAGAGCACCATCCTAGTTAAAATGACCTATTTCTACAATATGTGCGTGGATAGTATTTTCAAATTTCTAAAATAAAAATAAACAATTTATGCAATATTTACATGGATAGTGTACTCTAGAACAAGAAATCAAAGTAGAAGGAGGATTACCTTTACGCGCCCAAAGGCTTATCTATTCCACAAAAATTATGTGGGACTCGGGCTCAAATCTTGTAGACTATGGGATGAGGGATGATTCAACAGTGACAATGGTTGTTCCTCTAAGCGGAGGTATGTAGGCATGGCCCAAGCTGGATTTTCTCAATATGAAGCCCCCTGCGAATCACGTGGCCGGTCTAGGGTGAGGAGCCATGGGTTTCACTACAAGGTCTGATATTGGGCCAACTAGGGCAGCACCTGATTTTCCTGACAGGTCTGGTGCTGGCAGAGGGCGTGGTAAGGTCACTTCTGGGGTAGAGAAGGAGGAAGAATGTGATGATGGGATGGGCTACGATAAGAACCAAAAAAAATTGCAAGCCAATATCCAAAACTTTTTTAATCTGGATTGTCAAACCCTAGACAAAAAATCCACTACCAAATCCTTTGAAACAACTTAACAGGAAAATGCACTCCCAACAAATCGAGTGTAAGAGGAAGGCCATGAAAACAACAAATCCCACACACTGAAAAATGTCACAACTTTTCACAAATAACAACCCTGCAATGAAGAGTCCATACTCTACCATACGCCAACAATGTAAGGAAGAAGGGATCTAGCAAGGTGAGAAGAAGGGACAAAGGGTAAGCACATCAAAGCCCCCCTCTTAAGATGCTCAACCCCAAGCACTTCCAAAATCACCTTAACCAAGAACGGATTTACACTTCAGCAGTATTGCTTGCAGAAAATAAACTTGCATAGTAAAGAAGAATGCTTGCAGTGTGAACAATGCCCAAAAATACTTCTGCATACCAGATAAAGAATAATGATTGCAGTGTGAAGAATGTGTGAAATGTCGAGTGCCTTTGTAGTGTGAGCAAGAAGAATGCTTGCAGTGTGAAAAATGCCCTTCGCTGTGAAGTAGAGTGCCTTCGCTAATCTTGCAGAGTGCCTCCGCTATGAAGAATGGTGGAGAAAAGGAAAAACAACTTTGCAAAGTAACTTCACCGTGAAGAATGGCGGAGATAAAAACAACGCAGACGCCAAAGTTATCATATTTTAGCCCGTGGACCCGACAGGATTTTATAAAATGGGAGTTAGAAAAGTGGAATTTGGCCCTCAAATTCCAATTCCACCTTTTCAAGTGGAAGATGTAAATGCTCATTTTGAGCCAAAATGAGCATTTACATCTTCCACTTCTATTTCTATGTTGCACTCCCAAACTGAGGATTCGACGAAATGGGAGCTAACAAATGTCAATTCCAATCTAATTCCTACTACCAAACGGGCCCTAAGTGAAGTCGGTGAGGAATTGGCTTCAAAAAAATTTATAATTTTGCCCCTTTAGTTTTCTTTCTAACCTTTACAAAACCCTAATCAAAGGAGCAATGGCGGTCGTCAACAAATTTTGAAAGGGCCTCAGATGTCCTAAACTGTTGGGAGCATGTGAGATAGTGTCAAAGCAGCTGATGAATTTATTTTAAATCATGGTTTCAATATGACTCAAGCTCTTTGCATGCCTTGCCCAATGGCACATGACACTAAAGACGTAGCTGGGAAAGTTGGGTCAAAAGTTTTACAAAGTCCTAAAGTGTTGTAGAGTTCAAAAATTACAAACAAAATTTTCCTCTCTTTCTAAATTAAATATATTGTATAGCTTGATTGATAATATTTATTTTTTAACATTGATTTTGTTTGTATAAATTTCAAATATTTAAATTGTTACAATATGAAATAAAAGAAGATCGTAACAAAGCTGCCTTATTTATTTGTTGTGATATGATCTAAAATAGTAGGGTAACAAAGTTTTTCCTTATTTATTTTGGAGAAAATAAAGAACCTTAAAATAATCATTATAATCATTTTAGGCTTGTCAATTATGACATATAAGTTCTTACGATTAATCAAATTTCTAGATATTTATAACTTTACTCAAAATTAAATTAAATAATTTATGCAATTGAGTCTCTAAGTTCAACATATATATAGTTGTTTTGGTATATACATGTGTATATATCACTTCACGTATGTGTATATCATGTCAACTTTGTATATAATTATTTATTGAGTATATATAATAAAAGGAACTTGAGAGAATTCTAGAAAATGAATTTTCCTACTTATCAACTAATGAGATTAAGGGGCTTTCTAATGAATGGTTCATAAGGCACAACACTTGTTGAAGGTTTTGCAAATGAGGTTGCAAGCAAAGCGGTCTTAATCTTGGAGGAGACTTCATGGTTAAGCATGCTTTAGCTGTAATACTGGGATGAGTGACCTCTTGGGAATTCCCAGTGCTTCACCTCTATGAGCATCACCTAGATGAAATGAGTGCTAAGTGTTCCATTCATTTTCATGAGAGATGGGATTTTTTGAACCACTACTCATGAAAGTTTGGTCAATAAGTTTAACTCAAAAACTGTACACAGATGAATCTTGATAGCAATATCACAATTTGACTTGTTGTGGAAAATATCTCCTACTTATCATTTCATGAGCTTAAGGGGATTTCTAATGAATGTTTCATAAGGAACAACACTTGCTAAAGGTTTTACAAATGGGGTTGCAAGCAAAGTGGGCTTAACCTTGGAGAAAATTTGTGGTTAATTGCACTTGAGTTGGAGTAGTACTGGGATGTGTGACCTTCCAGGAAGTCTCAGTGCATCACCTTTGTGAGCATCACTTAGATGCAATGAGTGCTAAGTGTTCCATTCATTCTCATGAGAGATGAGTTCTTGTGAACCACTACTCATGAAACTTGGGTCAATGAGTTTGACTCAATAACTAAATAGATGAATCTTGATAGCAATATCGCAATTTGACTTGTTGTGGAAAATATCTCCTACTTATCAATTTGATGTGCTTAAGGGGATTTCTAATGAATGGTTCATAAGGCACAACACTTCTTGAAGGTTTTATAAATGGGGTTGCAAGAAAAGTGGGCTTACCCTTGGAGGAAACTCTGTGGTTAAGCACGCTTGAGATGGAGTAGTACTGGGATGGTTGACCTCCTGGGAAGTCTCAATGCTTCACCTCTATGAACATCACCTAGATGCAATGAGTGCTAAGTTTTTCATTCAGTCTCATGAGAGATGGGTTCTTATGAATCACTACTCATGAAACTTGGGTCAATGAGTTTGACTAAAAAACTACACAAATGAATCTTGATATCAATATCACAATTGGCCTTGTTGTGGAAAATATCTTCTACTTATCAATTGATGAGTTTAAGGGGCTTTGTAATGAATGGGTCATAAGGCACAACACGTGTTGAAGGTTTTGTTGATGGGGTTTCCAGCAAGTGGGCTTAACCTTGGAGGAAAATTCATGGTTAAGTGTGCTTGTGCTAGTGTATTACTGGGATGGGTGATCTCTTGGGAGGTCTTGGTGCTTCACCTTTATGAGCATCACCTAGATGCAATGAGTGCTAAGTGTTCCACTAATTCTCATGAGAGATGGAATCTTGTAAACCACAACTCATGAAGCTTGGGTCAATGAGTTTGACTCAAAAACTACACAAATGAATCCTGATAGCAATATCACAAATGAATTCTACTTATATGAATATGAATATTTTCTTTTATTGACAATATTTTGTGAAGAAAGTTTCATTTTGATTTTGAAAAATAAAAAAGTCCACATCATATTTTGGTGCTAGTTCAAATCATAGCTTGATTGAAAGTTATACAAACAATATCATTAATAATATCATATTTCCACAATCCATTTTTAATTACAATTGAGTTTCTGGATTCAATTGTGTGTATTTTTTAGCTAAAAAATACACACAATCAAATCCAGAAACTCAATTGTAACAATATCATTGTTAAAACTTTGAATCATTATACGTCATTTATCATCTATGCCATGGAAATGTCCTTGAATTTTTAAAAAGGTAGTTATGGACTATTTTTCCTCGAAATTTTCACATTTTTTTGTAAATCCGATTTTTTGCAAAAATTTTCTTGATTTTTTCAAAAAATCCTACTCCTTTGGTGATAGGGAGATGTTGGCAGTGATTCACCTTGAATCCTTTACTAGACCTTTCTCTTGGTCTCCTAGGGTTTTTACTCAACCCTTGCCTTTTGGGGAGTTCACTCAATCCCCTATTCCCTTCCAAGATCTCTCTACCAAGTGTTGAACCTCACTTCTCACTCCAAGACTCACCAGGGTAAGTCCTTCAAATATTTCCCATAACCATGACAACTACTTGGCAATGTGGAATGACTTCTTTTCAACTCTCTAAGATCATTCTTGATCCTATTTTGATAGTTTAGGGTATCAATCGTCTATCGATTCCAAAACTGGTTCACAATAAGGCCTAGTAACCATTTTAGGCCTAATTAGGTCTCGCAACTTGGTTTTATGTCAATAACCCAAAAATTTATCAAACAAGCCCCCAAACAAGTTTGGAATTCTGATACCCTTTTTTGAGACCTTCAAGATTTTTAGGGTTTGGGTCTCCCAAGTCATCCGTACACCTCCTTTAGAAAATTAGGCCTATTTGCAAGGGTTTCTACTCACATTGAACAAAGTTCATAGTTTGAGGTCAAACTTGACTCCAGTGGATTTAACTCCTCAAGATCTTCACACCAAATGATCTCTAGGCCTCCATCTTCACAACCATGTGTATTGATCGCATGGTTTAATCCCACGTTGCCTTCTTTTATGACTGTCTTTTATCTTGCTCCTAGTCGAGTACTGGTAGTCTCGCCTAGGGATAAATGTTAGCAAACTTCATTCTCCCACTCCCAAAAATATATGGTACATTGTACAATGGATTCCCTACCATGTCCCAAAAGGTCGTGAAGAACCCTCAATGGGATTTTAGGGTAAAGGCATTTTTAAGATCCAGACTCCGACTAGACTAGTGAAAAGGCAACAAAGAAATAATTTGTATTTCTTTAAGAAAACTTCCTAATATATGTCTACCAACACACACACAGAACAAAATGATACAAAAACCTAATTATTTACATCAAAGAAAAGCCTTCAATCCATTATTGGATGGATGATCGAATTGCACGCCGGCTATGACACAAAAATTAGAGTAAATGCCTTCACTTGCTATATTAGAATGTTTCCTACATCATCCAACCTATGCATAAGGCCATGAATTGCCTTAAATACACCTATTCCATCAGTTTTCACTAGTAGTTCATGTCCATAACTAATTTTGGGCATTTAGACAAGTTTGTCCAAATGTTGTCAATGACAACTTTTACAACTTTTTCACCATTGACCCTCTACCAAGCTCTAATCCCATAAATGGGTGTTTCTTGACTTCTAAAACCATATGAGACCTATTTAACCCCATTTCTAACTCTTGGCACACATTTGGAGTCAATTCACAAACTATGCCCAAATTGGCCAACTTTGGCAAGATGTTGGCAAAAACCAAACATCTAATGGCAACTCTTGCCCAAACCTTACCTATTACTCTAAAACACACTTGAGACTCTCTTGGAGTCCTTATTTCATTCCTTGACTTGGGTAGGGTCAAGTACAAGCCAAAATGTTACTAAGGAACTAGCCTCATTCCTAGGTGCTCTTGCACCATTTGGTTTGCAGATTTATTCCCTAAACGATTTATGCTTTTATGGTTTAACCAACTCTTAGAACCGATGGGTTAGATTTTCATCATTTTGCACTTTTTTGCAATGTTGCAACTTTTACAACTTTCTTTTTTTGCATTTTTGACAAAACATAGCCAAACTTTGCCAAATCACCTAGGGACACTCTAATCATGCCAAAATGGACTTCATGAACCAAATTACAACAATTACAACCCTATTTGAATATTTTCACTCTTTGACCATAGTTGACCTTGTCAAGACCTGATAGGTCTCTTTGAACAAAATGGCTTTTAAAGCCTTACAAAATGAGTTGTTAGAATCCAATGGTCCTTAGGATCTTACAAAAGACTAATGAAACATTAAAAACAAGGAAAAAATGCACTTTGACCTCATAAGACATCTCCATGACTAGGTACTCCTACACCAAGGAGTTTGTAAACAAATTAAGAAGGTCTGAAGAAGCCTTCCTTAGTATCATAAACCATGTCTTAGCTAAGATTGACACTCATTACAATAGTTATTTATACAGGATATATCATAATAGCAAAATAACTCCAATTACATTATCAAAAAATGCATAAAACAGGGCACTTGTGTATGTTGTTTCAGTTGATGTTTTTGTTGTTGTTGATGCCACCTTCATGCCTCTAGGCTTCACTTCCTGGAGCTTTCTCATTGTACTATTTAACCAGTTCTTGTAGTCCTTGCGAGAAAGGTTAATTCTTTAAATTGTATGTAATTTTTTAGGTAAAAAGTTCCCCTTCCTCCATCAAGTGCGAAGGGTTGAGAACACCTATTGCCCTTAGGTGAAGAGGTATGGAAAATTGACACAATATTTAAATCTCAATGGGAAACACACACTAGGAGTGGCAACTTAGAATAACAAGGATTGTCAACCTCCTTGGAGGGTTGACTGATTGCTCAAATAGTTCAAGTAGAACCACAACCACTTGTTTAACATTATTATTGGTTGTAGGATGAATGTACACAGACATCAAAGGCAACAAATGCACTATTGTTATGGGCAGCATGGGACTCTCCATTGTTGGAACTAGAATCCTCTCAATATAGGCAGCAATGCAGTCTAGGAATGGCCTACAAAGCAAGGGCTGACTTAGCCATACTAGCACCTTAAGGGCTTGCTAGTCAAACACAAAGAATTTCTAGTCTATGGGAAATGTGCCTAAGTATAACATCTACATGGTTAGCTTCTGCAAAGCAAAAGAAGAAATCTTGGTTAAAATTTGAATTCCTAAATCTAATTTAACTCCATGAGAGATCGACAAAGTATAAACCAATTTTGAAGCACACTTCTAGAAGAAATTCTTCCTACAAAACACCTTATGAAATTAGTTGTTCAAGCCATTTGTAAGCATTATCAAAAATTTGAAACTACACGAATATCCGAAAGAGTTTACCTTGTGGGAGATTTTTAGGACAAACTTTTGGGAGATTTTTTATCTACAAGAACATCCAAAAGAGTTTCAAAACTCTTACCTTGTGGGAAACTTAAAGGACTAACTTTTGGGAGATTTTTTATGATTTTCCCATCATACATTGTTCTAAGATCAATCACTTTGATATTTAACAGTTAAAATATTTTTATTTGAATGTCATTAAATATAATGAAGACATCTTAAAGCTGAGAAAATTTGGAAAACATTCTCAATAAATATAAGAAATATAAAATGTTTCTGTCAATGGGCCCTTGGTCTGCTTAAAAAATGAGAAAACCTAACATAAAATATCCAAATACCTTAAAAGATGTGAAAACCTAATAAAAATTATTACATTGCATTATAATAAGACAGTATGAACAAAGACAACTTTACAAGGAAACTAGACAGTATGAACCAAAACAACCTCTCTCTCTCTCGTATTCTCTATTTATTTAAAAAACTGTATAATTTTGTGTCCCCTCTCTCAGCGCAAGTAGTCTATGATTCTTGCTTCTGTTTGTAGAATGGACCTAATGAAAGCATAATTTTCCCAAAAGATCTGTCTCTTTCTCTCAACACAAAATATATATTTTCCTTGTAAACTGAAAATGGTTAAGGAACTAGCAAAGTGGTCCTAGGGACTCTGGTGCCTTATCTCTACATCACCACAAACTCATGCACCTGCTCGTGATGATGGCTCACAGAGTGTGTGGATTGTGATCTGAAATGTTGATTAAAAAAAAGCACTGACACAATCAAATCCAGAAACAAGATAGAACAGCCTATAGCTCTATGAACTTTCATGTTGACCAAAACGAAACTACACAAACTACGCATGGGTTTTCAGGTTAACATGCATCCTTTTCATTGGCATGTGATGTCGACCTTACAAACATAAATTACAATGGACAAATTCTTCACTTTGAGCTCTGCGCCAAAATTTAGGGTGGGTACAGCCATGTGATATAAATGGAAATGGGATCTGAGGATCAGCGTCTCTGCCTAACAGTGTGGAATTTAGCAACTTCACTGACATTATGAGGTGCCAGACAAAGATTGGTATGATATTCTCCTTGACCCCTTCTCGCTTGTTTTGTTGCAAAATGATTGGCAAGGAATGAGTCATAGCGTTTTAGATAGATAATCAGGAAGGGATCTATAGGACCAACTTTAACAGAAAATACACACATTATAACTAGGCATTGTGGATAAAGGAGATGATTACAGACAATTGGAGTTTCAGGGGGGTCTTTAACTAACTATGATTCTAAAGACTTCTTAGACCAAATAAACTGTTAGAGTAATTTGGTCTTTTATTAACTGAGATACTGAAGAGTTATTTGATCAACTGAACAACATCCAGTACTTCACATGCTGAAATGAATCCTAAGCCAAAACTTTCATGTCCAAAGACATGCAGTTTCAGTATGCTTGAACAGAACAAAGCAAAACATATATTTCCAATATGCTGAATAGAGTTCTGAGACCTTTTATTTCATGATAAACGAAGTCCTATGACCTTTCTTTTAGAATAGAATAGAAGACTTTTAACATCTACAAGACAAAAGAAAGCCTATGGGACAGTAAACCCTATTATATATGCATTGCGTAAATGCTCATCTTCTCAGTTAGCTATATAACGATCCCTCCCAATCTCTCCACCCATTCTTCACTAAATAAATCTTGAAAATAGGCTGCTATTAAACCATTTATGATTCCTATTATGATCACACTTTCAGAACCTCTTACATTCCTAAATGGCGCTCTCCATTACATCAACTCTATTACAGTTGCATCTCTGATGAAAAACCATTAGTCTATCTATCCACCACCAAAATTTGTTTACATATTCAGAAAGTATAATGTATAACTATAAAAGCTCAGCCTATTCTCAATCCTCAATTTTTATATTAAAGAAATAGACACAGCTGCTTGCTACCAATTTAAGTTAAGCATTTCTAACTCTAGATTGAGATCGCTCGACAGAGACAAGCAACACAAAATAAAACCGTGTTTCATTTATGCCTTTTCCTATTATATGACACCTTAATTTCTATCTAACAAAAGCACAACTGCACATGAAATTTGGCTTTGTATTGTACCTAACTTCCATTGAGATATAGTGCAACGTCTGAATCTCAAGATTCAAAAATATCAAGATTAACTTTGAGAAACGGGACAGAAACTCAGAACTTCAAACATTTTCTCTTCACAAGTAGACAGACCATAGATTGTAGTTCCATCATGCTGAACAATGGAAACTTTATTATATAATACTAAAAGAATAAAAAATCCTAAACTAGATTACACATTTGTGAAGCCCACCCAGTTTCATTTTTTTCAGCTGCACTACAGTTACATATCTGATGAATAACCAGAAAACGATCTGTCTAGACACAAAATTTGGATACTGGTAATCAGATCAGCATGTAATTAAGAGATGGACTTAATTACAATTCAACAAAGAAATCTGAATCTAGACGCCTGATATATTTACAAGAAAAATGAGTTATAGATCCAATATCTTTGCAATAGGGTTCCATAGCCAGGGCTTTTGCTCACTAGGTGGAGCGAAGTTCAGCTCAAACATTTCCTTGGAAATGTTGCCTGGCTCGCAAAAGCCAACGAGCCTTGCAACAATTTCAGCACTCTCTTGAATATGCTGCATACAATGGGGGTTGGTCCAAAGCTTTTGAACTAGTTGCAGTTTTCTTTGCTTGGACTCAAGTGGAACTTCCCATTTAGCAAACAATAACTCCCTTTCTTCAGATGTGAATCGTGAACGCATGCGTTTGGCAAGGAGTTCCCTCTCACGCTTCAGAGCTCTTGCACTGCAGGATAATGGGAACAAGACACTAATCAAATAATGTGCCTAGAAGCAAACAAAATACAAGAGTAAATGTTGTATAGAAAGAACCAACACAAATTGAAGACTTATAGTACCTAGAAGCTAGAGATATAACATGATCATCTGCTGTGTTTGCCGGGCTTGCATTGCCTAATTCTGCAAAATGATTTTGCATCCATGTCAACCTGCGTAACTCCACTTCCATGTATATTTGATCAGTTGCTTCTCCTTTGAATAGCAAGAAAAATTGAGTTCTATGTATTATAGAAACTTGGCAGAGGTCCCAAAGCTCAATTAGCTTTCTTTGCTGTTCCTTGAAGAAGGAGCGTCTTGCACTAGGTGACTGCAAGGGAATATCCGTTTCCACCTCATCTTCCCCAGAACGTCCTTCCTCTGTGTCAGCATTTTCTTCCAGTTCAAGGACCTAAACAAAAACGATTAGGCTCAATTAGACTCAAGATATCATTAGCAAGCAATCTAATTACAAATTGATATAAAAAATCAAACATACAATACCTGGCAAACAAGCAGTTGCTTCTGATACTGAAGCTTGGCAACACGCTCTTTGAGCTCTGTAACATAAGCTCGTATGCTCTGAATATTCTCTTCTGCTGCTGTTTTGAACATATTTTGCATCTTCTTAATATTTACAGAGCTAGATCGACGATGAGAAGGAGTGCCTTCCCTAGAGGAGACTCCATCCCCATCCTCACTTTTAGTCGGAGTGGACTTCTGACTTCCTTGAGGTGTTGTCATGATATTGTTTTTTGGTGGAGTATTCTCATTTTCAAAAGCTAAGGTCCGGCGGGTCCGAGGTGAACATGGAGATCTAACTAAATTTTGTCTAGGACGTCTCAAAGATGGACGACTAGGTGTAGGCACAACCAAGTTATCAATAGATTTTTGAACTTGGTTGAGTGTCTCTTCCAAAGTAGCAATGGTGCTGTCAGCCCCTGTTATATCTTCATCTCCCATCGCTTGTAACCTGATAATTTCTTCCTTAAGGTTAGCACCCATACTCTTGATGTTCACATTATCCGCAGACGCCATATCTTTACCAACATTAGAACATCTGAGGTTATGCATTTCCTTTATTTCTGCTTGAAGCAGAGCAATAGTTTCAGCTGCATCATGATTCAGTCCTGATTGGGCTAAACGAAGGCAGGATATCTCCTTATGGAGTGCTTCCAATACCCGGCTGGCATCCTCACCGATTTCATCTTGCATTTGCTCAACCTTTCGAATTTCTTGCACCAGTGCAAGAGTAGCAGTGCTTGACTGTCTCACTGTTTGTCTCATAGAACTATTTCTGGGCCTACTAACCATGGTTGGTTCTGTTTCTTCAGTGGTTTCTTGTTTCTTTACCTCGGCAAGGGATTCATTTTCTTCTTCTCTTTCCTCGGCCTGTTTTAGCTCCTGCAGGTGAAAAATCACTTAAAAGATATGTTTAGGTTGAAAAAATACAAACACTAACTCTTTAATTAAAGAAGTCATTACTTGCTGCTGCTCCAATTCCAGTTTTCGATTCATTTCATCAAGCCGGGCTTGAGCAAGATCCCGTTGTAGCCTAAGCTCTTTCATTTCCATCTCCATCTGCAAGTTGACCTGACTTAGGATGCAGAAATCCAAAAGAGCAAGATTTTCTCTTCATTTATAATAATCATTTCTAATGAAAATACCTTTTGAATTTTCAGCTCCTTCTCCATCAGTAATGATTCTGAACATGCTGCTGTGGTCGACTCTGGTGTACGCAATTCAGCCTCAAGCCTTGCAGCCTCAAGCCTTGCCACTTCTTTCTGCAATTGCTTGACCAGGTCCTTATCTGAAATAACCTATTTTGGAACAATCGATTTGTGAGTGATCTTTGAATCATATACTCACTTCTCCATTTATTGAAAAAAGTACAACATACCATATTCACTTGTGCAGTGTTGGTGACCTCCTTGGCACGAGTAGCAAACATAAGTGTATTTCGGGACTGCTCAACATGAGATGATGCAGGACTCATGGTACATATAATTGCCGTCCTGGAATTACCACCAAGAGAAAGCTGCAAAATCCGAGTGAGCTTTGAGTCGCGGTAAGGTATGTGACCATTCCTTTTTCCACCACTGCACCCACAGTATCAAAAGGAAGTAAGCATATAATGCTGTAGCAAAATAACATCTGAGAAATATACTAATCTTTGTTGTAATGTTGCCAGTCTAGTATGTAGATAAGATCTATGAAATAAAGAGCAGTTCTAACAGAATAAACATCTTAGAAACAAGATATAGATTATATTGTAGTATACCTGAGTTTACGTATTACAGTACTTAAAGTTAGTAAGCTTCGATTTATATGACACCCTTCCTTGAGCCTAGTCCCTTCTGCATTTGTTTGTGATGCACGCTCACTTCCAGCAAGATCAACAAAATTCTGTACAAAATAGGCTCCACCCAGTCATATAGGAATTTGAGAATTATGAAAATCCTGTGAACAATAAGATAAGCCTGCCTATAAGATTTGTTTGTTGATGTTGAGTGAGTGTCTTCACCAATCAACATAACAAAAATCTTATACACAAGATAGTCCAAAACTGAAATCTCCTAAGAATATCTAAGTGTTGAAAGCTACATTTATTAAAACTACAATTCCAAAAGGCATACCAGGTTAGCAACAAGGGACTTAACGGAATTTGATGTTGATCTCAGTGTACTCTCCACAGTCTGCAAGGCAAAAAGCAATGTTGAAGCAAAATGTCAAACTCCTTTTTATACCAAGTTCTAAGTTCGATAGGGGAATTATTTATAAGACTTACCAATCTGATAATTTGATGTGATCTTGAGCTTGTGTCATTTAGAGCTGTCTCTCCAACTTGCCTCTGAGCTGCAGGGGTTGCCAGAACATTAACAGGCATTAAACAGATATAACATCACCCATCAAAAAAATTTATATCAAAGAATTAAACATAAGAGACAGCATTAATCATGGGAACAAAGGATCCTAATTTCCAGTTATAGTATAATATCAAAGCATTTTACCACTGTTAAAACAATTGAAATACTTGGCATTTGCCTGAGACTATGCTTCTCTTTATGCTTATTTAACACAAAAAGTTGGAAAGAAAACTTCAATCTCAAATGCTCAATCTACCTTCGCAAACAGCAATTATTTGTCGAAGGTGTTCACTGTCTCTCGCAGATTCTTCGACCAGTTTTTCCACAATGGTCCCTTTCTGGATCCATATGAATGGAATTGGTAGTTAGAAACAATACATTGTATCCAAACTAAAACCAAAGCATTAATAACAAAATAAGATTGTTACCTCAGGATCATCCAGGAGGCGAAGAGGACCACTTTCTGGATTCAGAAGATCTTTAACGATCTCATTATAAATTTCCAGAGCAGAAATTTTCAAGACAAAGTCTTTATCTGGGTTCTACATTAATAAAAAGTTTAGTAGTCAACTTGCTGCTGCTAGCAAACAATCCATCTATCTTTTTATACATTTGCCTTTGGAAACCCTCTTTTCTTCAAAGATCACATCAAATATGTAGGTGTTCCAAAAAAAAAGATTGGGGATGATGCACATACATTTTTTATGTGATTGTAAATGTCATTGATTGCCTGTTCAGTGATCCCTCTCATGGTGAAGGTCTTCCCACTGGACGTTTGTCCGTAAGCAAAAATAGTGGCTGCATATAACCAAAGAAAGAAAATTAGAATTGCGGAAAACAGGGGATCTGGAGGAGGTCAAGGCATAAGGTGCATGAGATACAAGCACGTTAAAATTTAAATTTTTTTACACATTGATGTCCACTTGACAAAGAATGGCCAATGAAACCAAAGAAAAATGTATAGGTAGAACTTTCAGTGATACAGAGCAAGAAGAAAAACCAGCTTAAAAACTGTAAGGAAAAATATCATAACTCAACAAATGCACAAAATTCAAATGCCTTAAAAGATGAGAAAACCTAATATAAAATATGCATTATGGTAAGGCAGTATGAACAAAGACAACTTTACAAGGAAACTAGACATCAGAACTAAAGCAACCTCTATCTCTCTCCAAAATCCAAAAGCAACCTCTCTCTCTATGATTCTTACTTCTGTTTGTAAAATGGACCTAATGAAAGCAGTATCTTTCCCTAAATATCTACCTGTTTCTTCCTCTAAACACTAGAATATATATGTTCCATGCAACTGAAAATGGTTAAGGAACTGGCAAAGTGGTCCTAGAGCTCTGGTGCATTATAACTACATCACCAGACTCGTGCCTCATGATTACTGCTAATTTTTCTTCTCCTCTCGCACTCTTCATCCTGATAATGGCTCGTGAGTGTGAGTGTGAGTGTGCGGAGTGTGATCCAAAATGTTGAAGCAAAAACTAAAAGCACTGACACAGTTGAATCTAGAAACAAGATACAACAACCTAAAGTCTATAAACTTTCATGTTGACACAGAAACGAAACTACAAAGTACGCATGGATTTCAGGCTAAGAATCCTTTTTTTGGTATGTAATGTCGACCTTACAAACATAAATTGCGATGGACAAATTCTTCACTTTGAGGTCTGCACCATAATTTAGGGTGGGTCCATGTGATATAGATGGAAATATGATCTGAGGATCAGCGTCCCTGCCTAACAGTATGGAATTTATCAACTTCACTGGTGCCAGACAGAGCTTGGTATGTTGATCTCCTTGGCCTATTCCCTTGTTTTGTTGCAAAATGATTGGGAAGGAATGAATCATGGCTCTTTAGATTGTCAGGAAGGATCAACTGTTACAGAAATTTGCAACTGCAAGACAACTGGAGTTTCAGGGAGGCTTTTTTACTAACTATGATACAGAAATTAACTGTTACAGAAATTTGCAACTGCGAAGCCAAAGAGCCAGAAACGAAAGTCTATAAACTTTCATGTTGACACAGAAACGAAACTACAAAGTACGCATGGATTTCAGGCTAAGAATCCTTTTTTTGGTATGTAATGTTGACCTTACAAACATAAATTGCGATGGACAAATTCTTCACTTTGAGGTCTGCACCATAATTTAGGGTGGGTCCACGTGATATAGATGGAAATATGATCTGAGGATCAGCGTCCCTGCCTAACAGTATGGAATTTTTCAACTTCACTGGTGCCAGACAGAGCTTGGTATGTTGATCTCCTTGGCCTATTCCCTTGTTTTGTTGCAAAATGATTGGGAAGGAATGAATCATGGCTCTTTAGATTGTCAGGAAGGATCAACTGTTACAGAAATTTGCAACTGCAAGACAACTGGAGTTTCAGGGAGGCTTTTCTACTAACTATGATACAGAAATTTGCAACTGCGAAGCCAAGACAATTGGAGTTTCCTGGGGATCTTTTAGTAACAGAGCTACTTAAAGGGTTATTTGATCAAGAGCAACACATCCAGTACTTCACATGTTGAAATGAATCCTAAGCAAAAACTATCATGTGTCAAAAGACATACAATTTCAGTATGCTTGAACAGAACAAAGCATACTGATATAGATGGAAATATGATCTGAGCATCAGCGTCCCTGCCTAACAGTATGGAATTTATCAACTTCACTGGTGCCAGACAGAGCTTGGTATGTTGATCTCCTTGGCCTATTCCCTTGTTTTGTTGCAAAATGATTGGGAAGGAATGAGTCATGGCTCTGTAGATTGTCAGGAAGGATCAACTGTTACAGAAATTTGCAACTGCAAGACAACTGGAGTTTCAGGGAGGCTTTTTTACTAACTATGATACAGAAATCAACTGTTACAGAAATTTGCAACTGCGAAGCCAAGACAATTGGAGTTTCCTGGGGATCTTTTAGTAACAGAGCTACTTAAAGGGTTATTTGATCAAGAGCAACACATCCAGTACTTCACATGTTGAAATGAATCCTAAGCAAAAACTATCATGTGTCAAAAGACATACAATTTCAGTATGCTTGAACAGAACAAAGCATACTGATATAGATGGAAATATGATCTGAGCATCAGCGTCCCTGCCTAACAGTATGGAATTTATCAACTTCACTGGTGCCAGACAGAGCTTGGTATGTTGATCTCCTTGGCCTATTCCCTTGTTTTGTTGCAAAATGATTGGGAAGGAATGAGTCATGGCTCTGTAGATTGTCAGGAAGGATCAACTGTTACAGAAATTTGCAACTGCAAGACAACTGGAGTTTCAGGGAGGCTTTTTTACTAACTATGATACAGAAATCAACTGTTACAGAAATTTGCAACTGCGAAGCCAAGACAATTGGAGTTTCCTGGGGATCTTTTAGTAACAGAGCTACTTTGATCAAGAGCAACACATCCAGTACTTCACATGTTGAAATGAATCCTAAGTAAAAACTATCATGTGTCAAAAGACTTACAATTTCAGTATGCTTGAACAGAACAAAGCAAAACATACATTGCCAATATCCTGAATGGAGACCTGAGATCTTTTACTTCATGATAAACGAAGTCCTACGACCTTTCTCATATTATAGAATATAAGACTTTTTAACGTCCACAAGACAAAAGAAAGCCTATGGGGCAGTAAACCCTATTATTTATGCATTGTGAAGTGCTGATCTTCTAAATTTTAGTTTGATAATGAGTCCTCCAAATCTCTCAACCCATTCTTTTCTATATAAATCTTGAAAAGAGGCTGCTATTAAACCATTTATGATCCTTATTATGATCACATTTTCAAAACCCTCTCACATCTCCATAACTTACAACTCTACTACAGTTACATAACTTAAATCTCTGAAAGTATAATGTAGTCCGACCTATTCTCAAATCTCAATTTCTTTCTTGAAGAAACAGACACAGCTGCCCACTACTACTACAGTTACATAACTTAAATCTCTGAAAGTATAATGTAGTCCGACCTATTCTCAAACCTCAATTTCTATCTTGAAGAAACAGACATAGCTGCCCACTACCAATTTCAGTGAAGCATTCTAACTCTAGATTGAGATCACTGAACAAGACAAAAGCAACACAAAATAAAACTGTGTTATTTATGCTTTTGCCTATTATATAACACCTTAATTTCTATCCAACAAAAAACACAACTACACAGAAGATTCGGCTGTGTAATTAACTTCCATTGTGATATCACAAAAGGTCCGAATCTCAAGATCAAATAATATCACAATTAAATTCGGAAAACCATAGATTACACAAAACTTCAAACATTTATAGAAACTCGGAATATCAAACAGTTTCTCTTCAGAAGCAGACAGACCATAGATTGTAAGTTCCCTCATGCAAAACAATGGAAACTTATTATATAATACTAAAAGAATACAAAATCCTAAACTAGATTACACATTTATGAAGCCCACAGAGTTTCATTTTTTTCAGCTGCACTACAGTTACATATCTTATGAATAACCAGAAATCAATGTCACATCTATCTATCTACACACAAAATTTGGTAACAGTAACAGATCAGCATGTTATTAAGAGATTGACTTAATTACAATCAACAAAGAAATCTGAATCTAGAAATCTGATATATATACAACAAAAAACAGTTATAGATCCAATATCTTTGCAATAGGGTTCCATAGCCAGCGCTTTTTCTCACTAGATGGAGCGAAGTTCAGCTCAAACATTTCCTTGGAAATGTTGCCTGGCTCACAAAATCCAACAAGCCTTGCAACAATTTCAGCATTCTCTTGAGTATGCTGATAGAGAGCAAGATCAAAAGGCCAAGAAAAACAAAAAGAAACAAAATCATAGGACAACCGATAAAAGCCTAAACTTATGTGGACAATGCAGAACATTTACATACTAAAAAGCCTAAATAACTCACCATTGATGCCGTTCAGCGCAGATAAAGCCACATCTTTAGCCCCTTCCTCGTACACACGCTCTGTTGGACAAGAAGGGCCAAAAACCCTATCTGCACAACAAATTTACAATTTCATCACAAACAAATAATTTCTACAGCAATAAAACAAATATAAATAAAATTAAGAAAAGAAGAGTGGAAATAAGTTAGATTCAGTTATTTGTGTGATAAATTTGCTTACCAAAAGAGTACGAGTTTGAACCGTGTTTGAACGCAATAGTCTGCTCATTCTTGCAATCCCAAGCTGACTCGTCCTTGTGAGACAGTTCTTTCCTGTTTAATGGCCTCACTCTCACTGTAACAAATATCTTCTCTTCCCTCACTTTATTGTGACCTCCTGGCGTTGTTGTCGGAGTCCTTTCTATTTTCGACGCTGGTGTGCCGGGAGTTCGATCTACCGAAACTGTCATTCTCGATTAGCAAAGAGACTAAACCTTCTTCACTTACTATTTTCTTCTGCAGTCCTCCCGAAGCGCTGATTCAGGAGGACTTCTAAACTAAACCTTGTTCCAGGCTTTTCCAGGAAAAAAGCCCCCGGATTTGTTCTCAAAAAGGAATATCGGTAAAATTGCCAAAATCAACTGAGACTTTCCTCTAAGAAATGCATACGAGAGGCAAAACTAATGAAGAAAAATCAACTGAGACTTTCCTCCAAGATTTGCAGACGAAAGGCAAATTTTAAGAAGCAAAGTGGAGGCGAGAAATGAGAAGAGGAAATTGTGAAAACAAAAGAGGGCTCTGTGGCTGCCTGCCCGACTTGTATGGTTGAAATGTGTTATGAGCGGGCAGGAAGAGGCCGGGCAGGGCTAAGCTAACGGCTAGTTTTCTCATTTCTTGACTTTAATTTGTTGATTGATTATTTTCAGGGTTTCAAATGTGGACAGCGAGTGAACGGCTATTTTCATTCTGTCTCGAACTCTCGCTTCCATAATTATTTACCATTTAATTTAATTATTTTTAACTCTTTTACATTTTATTTTATTACTTGTTTAATAAAAATGTGCAACGAAATGATAGCAAATAAATTAGGAATCCAATCTCCACAAATGTTGGAAATCATTCACAAACATCGGAGCATGCTTTATGTTGTAGGATTACAATGTGGTCTTATGGAAGAGGCTTGACAAATAGCTTTTATTCAATTCTATAGATTTAGTCAAATAATAAATAAATAAAATTAATATTTTTTATTTTTTAAAAGTATGGGCAAGTTTTTAATGGACCTTTTACTATTATTTTAAAAAAAAATTGAATGTCCACCTGTGAGGTTTGAATTGGTTTTAGAGAGTGTTAAAAGTTTGCTTTGTGGAGATTTTGTGTTGCTAGTTATATGACTATTTAAATTTCTAATTTTTTAAAATAAATATATATTATCTATTTACATATAATTTTGAAGTGACCAAAAAACTATCTAAATGTTTAATAGGTGATTCCATCTTCCTAATGTATGCTAATCATAATAAATGATTGATAAAATAAATTACATTTTAACTAGCACAAAAAAGTTGAGCCTAGAAATATGGCAATGAATGTATGATTAAAACAAGAGAATTATGTTATGTGGTTCTTCCAAGGGGGTGATATATGAATTGGTTGTGATATGCCTATAATAACACTTTTTTAATATTGAATTTTGTGTAAAGTCATATCAAATAATGTTGAATTGATCTATCCTTAAAATCTTTAAATCAATTAGGTAAAATCATTTGCTATGTTCCTAATTGTATTTTTGTAATTCTATCTAAGTTCATTGTTCACCTAGAGTTTTGTTCCTTCTATATTTGAACTAACATGTGAAGGTAGTGTTTATGCATGATTTTAATGGACCTACTATATTAAGGTGTACAGGTGTATTGACTCCTCACTTTAATGTAAATCAAATCCCTTGTTATTGTTTCATATTTATGTGTAATAATAGATAAAAGAGTATACCTAAGACCAATTGCAAAAATACAAGAAACCTTGTACAAAGGGTATGCATGAAATGAGCATGCCTAATATTAAGATCTATGAGATATTTTACAAAGTGTACATGAGCATTGCTTATATAGGAAAGGTGACGGGATAGGATCAGACAAGATAATGATGTGTATTTATCCTATAATATGAGAAAACTAACTCAAACAATTATTAAATGATCTAGGAAACAAAAAGTAAATGAGATAAGATCTCATTGAAAATTAATACTTCTACAAAGACTCCCAAGACCTAAGTAAACTTATCATGTGAATAGGACCTACTAGTAAATTAGTTAAGTAAAATATCTCATTCACACCAACTCCCTACCTTAAGTGCAACTTAGGGAGGAACAAACCAATGAGCATGACACAAAGATGCAAAGATGATGCATAATGGGTCTCAATTGTGAGGACATTTTAGGTACCCATGTACAAAATATCTCTCGTAAAAGAAGACATTGAGAAAAATCACATGGGGAAAAACCCCTATCCAAAAGAGAGAATATAGAAAATGATCACGCACAAGTGATAAAATGAGTGACGTATGGAGGACTCATAAATGCCAAATGCATCACAAAGATACAATTGATATCTCACACACAAGAGGGAAATAGAGAAACTATATAGCTCCCACCCACAATGAATAATCCCCTAAAAAAATGGTAAGTGCCTGATGATAAAAGATTATCCACTATCTACAAACAACTTGTCTCTCCATGGAAAGAAAGAGAACCAAGTACAAATGCAAGAATGCTTCCCATTCTAGATAAGAATTGACATGAAAAAGCATGAAGAGCATAATGATAGTGTTTCTGAAATATGTCTAGGTGTCTCCTTGTCTAAGAAAGATGATGATATCATAATCCAATCAAGTACATGTCCAATCAAAGGAAAAGGTGTATGTGTATGTGTATGTGTATGTGTATGTGTATGTGTATGTGTATGTGTATGTGTATGTGTATGTGTATGTGTCTGTGTCTGTGTCTGTGTCTGTGTCTGTGTGTCTATGTGTCTGTGTCTGTGTGTCTGTGTGTCTGTGTGTGTGTATGTGTGTGTGTATGTCTATGTGTGTGTCTATGTGTGTGTCTATGTGTGTGTGAAATTGGAAATGAAAGATCTAGGGCTAGGTCAAGAGAGAAAAAAACTTTCTACATACAAAGGTAAATAACAGGCTGAGAACTCAATTCTAATACAAGCTCTGGAATCCAAAACAGTGACTGAACTGTGATCCAAATTTGAGTCTGAAATAGTGGAACGGGGTGACCAGCCTCACCTAAGACCCTAGGAGATGTCTTAGACCCAACAAATTATGATGAGATGTCTACCACCTATAATTCTCTATTAAAAACTTCATGTAGTTTTTCCTATAATTTTTTCCTATAGTTGTGTCACTTGTCACCTTGATGATGCAAATTATCTTAGAATGGAATCACAAGTGTTGATGCAATAGCATGAATCCACAAAAACCTAATAGGAAATCATAAAAAAATACTTGCAAAATGGTTTTTGAAGCTTTCCACAATGGAGGGATGAAATGTCTTCAATGCTTGAATGCTTGAACTTGAATGAATGCTTGGTGGAATGGATAGTGAATGCTTGCTTGTGATTGATTACCCAAAATAAGGGAGGTATCTTTTCTTTTACACCTTACCAAGTCATTTCTAAGCTTTAAACTCAAATGAGGCTGATGTGGGTTTGAATATCTTGCTAAAATCAAAAGATCGTTGCACCATTCAAATTTGGACCCCATTTATTTTGCAAGGAACGAGGTACCTCCCAAGGTACGAGGTAACCTATATCACCTTGTTCCTTATGGGGCACCCTGTTCTAGCCAATCAAGGCTTAAATTTGAGTCAAGGTTCAATTTAGATATGGGGATGCCCAACATGTACATGAAATCAAGGTTTGATAAGTGAAGATTTATGCAATAGGCCACACATGCTAATAGGACCTATGTATGCAAATGTTGATTGAGTGGATGAAATAATTGAAGGGACACATCTATAGTTAAGGGCCCTCATAGAAATGAAATTAAGGGAGGATTTGTATTTAAATGTTTATATTAAATGCATGGGAAAGCCATATGATGTGTAGAAGAATTAACACACACTAAAATGGGTGTTAAACAAGCATAAATTGTACACCTTAGGAAGGTGTGGATAATTTTCAATGTGACATATATATAAATGTGTGTGTGTCTGTGTGTGTGTACTTGAAAAAAAAATCACTTATAATGGGTTATTTTTTACCATTTTTTATTAGGTCATAATTTCAACAATGGATATTGTGTGTGCTAATTTTGGGTTGTTCCAGCCCATGGTTTTGAAATGTCATTTGACGGTTTCATTTTTTGTATCTTCTATATAATAAGCATGTGAGAGGTATTATATTGTATTGTAAGAGTTTGATAGTTATTGAGCTGCCTCTGGATCTCCATTAGTCATATTCATGTGAGAAGTTTTCTCTACAAGTATATTGCAATCTATTATTTATTTTTGAAATAATATATTGGGCAACTTTCAGAGTCTAGGGTTTTTCTCTCAAAAGTATTTTTTCCATGTAAATCATTGTGTTGTGGTATGCATTCTATTTATTTTATTCATTTTATATTTATATAACTAATGTAAAGATCCAAGAAATTTTCTACATAACCATCCTCTCAAGGTTAGTGTAGGAAGTTGTTCTACTACTTAACTTCTTTACAACTAGCATATCGACACTCGATTAATAGATGATTCACTATCTATTCTACCTTCAAATACATTATTTAATGTGGCATGTCAATGTTGTTAATTGAATGAAGTGTTTCACATATTTGAATTCTTTTGTGTAGTGTAATCTTTGTCAAATCACTTGCATTGGGAAATATTTGGATTCCTAGAAAAGATCCAAATGCCACAAGTTATTATTTGGAGAAGTGCATCAAATGCAATATCCTAACTTGGAAAAATATCTTCCTACCATTTTCTCTACTCAAAATGATCCTATTCTCTTAAGTTATAATTAAATTCTTTAATTATGTAATTTTCTTCTATCTTGACATTTCTCGTTATGTAAGAGAAGTTTTATTCAAAACATTCCAAACCCATTCAAATTGAATTTCTTTTCATAGAATCTTACCCCTTTTCCCCCATAAATATTTCAATGATTTCGTAAAATTCATTCAATTCTAGCATATCAAAGAGGATAGGTACAAATTCTATAGTTTCATCCCAAAATTGGTACTTTTGACATTATTTATTAACCATGTAAGGTGCTTAGTGATGAGAGGTCTGCATAATAGCATAAAATTATAGATATGTGATATCTACCCAATGGATTGGTGATTGATACAATACTATTTAAAACCCCCTACTTTGAGTTGCTTCATCTTGAGGACTTGGCTCTAGAGATTTCCAAATTATCAAACATCTTATATACTATATTCAGTCCAAGAATTGTATTATATTTTTTAAAAAGGAGAAAAAATGTGTTCCTCCTTTTGACTTATTCATTTTTATTGTGTCTTAAGTTGTTAATAGAATCATATGTTAATATTTCTACTAAGATTCAACTCTGTAGTTATCGAGTCAAAATTATTGACTCGTGTTTCATGACTAGTGGTTCACAAGAACCCATCTCTCATGAGAATGAACAAAACACTTAGCACTCATTGCATCTAGGGGATGCTCATATGGTGAAGCATTGGGCCATCTCAAGAGGTCACTCATCCTAGTATGACTCCAACTCAAATGCACTTAACCATGGAGTTTCTTCCAAGGTTAAATTCACTTAGCTTACTACCCTAGCTGTAAAACCTTCAACATCTATTGTGCCTTATCAACCATTCATTATTGAGAATCATGTTTGTTTCATTTGACCCTTCCCACAAAAAATTATTCGTGATTTTTTTTAGACACAATGTATCCTCCCTAGTGATTTGAATGCAAGACATAATGTATATCAAGATCACAAAATAACTACATTGATCAGCAAGATCTTCCTAGCCAATGTATCCTCCCTAGTGATTTGAATGCAAGACATCATGTATGTCAAGATCACAAAATAACTAACTATTTGATCATCAAGATCTTCCTAGCCAAAGTAACCACCTATTGCCAAGATTTTGATTTATTTGTGTATGCCCCGCTCATTTCCTTCATAATCCTATTATAACCATGCCTTTAAATAATGGTACCCATAAAAAATTTCTTAGAATTCAACGTTGAATTCTAGGAGATTTGTTATCCTTATTTATGCAAATTTATGTGTATGAAAAAGAATATGGTGGATTTTTCAAAATTTATAATTTATTTAGAATTTTTTTGTTAGAAAAATGGTGTCTCAACCTTGTAATTGAAGAAGGTTACTATTTATTGTAAGTTTACATTTGAGCATAGATTGGTAGGAATTTCCCCCCAAAGCTATGTATTGACTAAATAAGCATGCTAATAATTTTTTGTTGTAATATTATGTCCAAATTTGAAAATATTAAAATTTCTATGTTTTAATAGTTTCAAAGTCAATTTGAAGGCCTTAGGGGAAATGTTTGGGCTTGAAGTTGTTTGTGACCAATGTAGCAAGTTATACCTTGATAGAGCACTTCATGACTTATGTGCTTCAAACAATTTATCAATCAAATTCCTTGATCAAAAGTTAAGGCCTCAAAAAGTTGGTTCTCCTGAAATGGGAAATATAAATGTGTGAGACACATAAATGCATTGTAAAAAGGAGAATTACACATGTTGGTATTTTTTTAACACATCCTAGGGCATCTTGGATTGGAGAGAAGTTGTGTGCCATTTTTTGGGTGGTGTAAGATCATGGTTCTATAATATCATTTAATGGTTTCATGTATTGTATTTCTTATATACTAGGATTGTGAAATGAAGATTGTGTGTAAGAGTCCTATAGGTGTTGAGTTGCCTCCAAATCATTGCTTGGTAATACTATTTTGAGAAGCTTTCTCTACAACTATATTTTTCTTTATTTTTTAATTTTTAAATAATATATTGAGTAATTTTTGGAATGTGAAGTTTTTACTCCAAAAGAGTTTTCCCCACATAAATCATTATTTTATGGTATGGATGCTATTTGTGTTATTTTTTTATTATTTTTGTAAATATTTAAAAAAAATTCAATAACCCTCATTTGAAGATTTATGTAGGAATTTGTTCCACTACCTTAACTTCCTTTTAAGTGGTATCATAACTTTATCACCTTTGGTTTTAGTTGTAAGATGTTGGGATTTTATAACTACTCAACTTGAGTGGGAGCTTATGTATAAGATACTTGTGATCTTATTGTAGGAATTTTTAGATGGAAAGTTCCTTAGGGAGAATAGAGGTAGAGAAATTTTTAGGTAATAATATTGAGATGTGAAACCTAAAGATGGAGGATTTTTTCATAGATTGAGATCTATGGGAGACTATTGATGAGAATTTCTTTAGACCTACAAATTATACTTTGATTGCTAAGTATGATTTTATGGGCCATAAAACCAAAGGTCTAATTATATTGTGCTTTGGATACTCTATTTTAATCAATATCCATGATGAGTCCTCTACAAAGAAGCTATGGAAGAAAGTTGGTGGGATCCATCAAGCTAAATATTTAGGGAACACAGATCTTATTGAGGAACAAATTGTGTCCCTTGAGAATGGAAGAGGGTGGATGAATTACTGACCACTTGGAAACATTCAATACATTGGCATAGCTATGTTGGCATCTATTCGTGTAAAGATGGATGAGTAAGAGAAATGTTAGATCTTGATTTATTTATTTTTATTGATGGTATTATTTTGTTATGACTATTGGTAGTGCTTATATTATTTTAAAGACCAAAGATTGTGGTGAGTTTTTTCTTGTTGAAGAGATGAGGAGGAATGTATCTGTCAATGCTAAGGATAAATTAAATGTTTTTGGAAGACTTAGGAAAAGGGAAATAAAGATGAGAAGCATAGTAAATCCAAGTCCATGCGGAGATTCAAATCTCCTATTAATTCAAAAGTTGTTTGTTGGAATTATGGTAAGCCTAGACACTTTGCAACAAGTGAGATGCAAGAGCATTCAAGTGTATGTGCAATTCTCATCATCCAAAAAAATAAATTTTGGTTTTGGTCTCAATTTTGGTTTGTTTGAAATCAGTCATCAAGAGTAATCAGGAGTCGTCATAAGAGTTGTCAGAAGCTATTAGGAGCCGTCATGCTAGTTACGGTTTTGATTTTTAGTTCTGGCTTGGTTTGGGTTCAATTGTTAGGAGCAATCATGAGTCGTCAAGAGACATTAGGAGTGATCTAGACCAATTAGGAGCTGATGGGTGTTGTCCTTCATAGTCAATGCATTAAAATCAGGATTATATATATGTGTGTGTGTGTGTGTGTGTGATCTTAAAATGGAAGCACCCATGATAAGACCTTTTAGTCCTCCTCAATGGGGTTTTTTGGGCCCCTTTTGGTTGTCTCTCTAATATTTGAATATCCTCCTAGGTGTGTGTGCCTTCTATTCCCCTATTTTTTCCCTTTCCCTACCTCTTTTTCCTACTCTCCAAGATCCTGGGACAATTCTAGGAGGCCCTAACCTTTAGGTCTAGGCCAAATTTTGGTCCTGACCTTTAGTTATAGGCAAAATTTTGGCCCTGACCCTCAAGTCTAGGTTGGATTTTTACCCTGACCTTGTGGGTCACCCTTTTTAGGATCTCAAGCCCTTTCAAAATTATAATTTTCTCCTACATTCCAGTCGACCCTTCTCAATTTTGGAGACAAAATTTGGGTATAAATAGAGGCCTTGGACCTCTTTGTTTTGGGATACAAGAATATCAATGGGATCAAATAATATCAATTCAATCCACAAGTGTTAAGAGTTCATACTTTCAAGCTATTTCATGCTCTCACAAGCTCTCAAGGTGTCCATTGAAGGTCAAGGATTCAAGCTTTCAAGTTTCAAGAAATTAAAGGAGTTTTGCAAAGACATTCAAAGATCGTATCATTCTTGCATTATTTCCCCTAGATCTATCTTCTTTCTTCAAGGATATAGTGGAGTTGGCCATCAAGGAGGGAAGATCTACCTTCATAAATTCAATATCCATTGTCACATCTTCAAGATCTACAATCATTCCTCCAAGATCTATCTTTCTTCTTCAAGGAAAATTCAAGCATACATATACATTGAGGTTTTGATTTACATTGATTTCCTTTCTAGATATTTGGTGTTGATTCAAGGCTATTGCATTAACATACTTGATTACATCGTAGACACAATTGCATATCCATTGATTAGTATTGCTTTATTATTAGATCTACTTGTACTGCTACTTTTGCTACCATCCTCTTTATTATTGTTTAAAGGTTGAGGTTAATTCCTAAACTAGGGTTTGTGATGTAGGAGCATCCAGGGTGTAAGAGCAATCTTGCATCACCCAAAAATATTTCTATTTTTATATTCAGTAAGGGCTATCTTGTGTAGAGCTGCTATTTATGGAAACTTGCTATTTTTAGTAAGTTGGTCATACGATCTTGGAATGTTCTGATTTTACATGTGGAGGTTCATCTCAGTCATATCAGCCTACCAGTAAAGTTTCATGGCTAGATCAGGTCTAGTTTTGAAGATATTGAAGATTTTTGGTATTGACAGCAGGGTACAAAAACTTTGAACTCATTTTTGAAGGCCTTAGAGGCCTCATATGAGGTTGAAAATTTGGGTGACAGGTGCTTGCGCGAGTCAAGCCTGTAGAGCACTTCGTGGCATTTTTGAAATGGGGTTATAATAGTCAATCGGGTCAATTGGTGATGACTTATGGTCTCCAGAATTTAGGCCACCTAAAATGGCGGAAAATAATTTTCCTTCCAAATTTATGTTCAGGTTTCAAAATTTATTTTGAGCCGAATTTGATGTAATAAATTGAAAAATAAAATAATTCTAAGTTTGGTCAGCCCTAAGGGCTAAATTTTTGGAACCTTCTCAGGCGGTGGAAAATGCCTATATAAAGAAGGCCCGTAGTGTTGTCTAGGGTAGTTCTGGGTAGTAGATCTAGGTATTGATTCGAGGCTTTGTCCTACAAAATATTGTAAGGGAATGCACATGTGGCTTTGCATATTGTAATTCTGAAAGTTTTTAATTCCACATTTGTGGAGATAATAAGAAGCCAATTTTTTGTTCTTGCATATGGTTGTTGTTTCTCTATTTCTGTTATGTGTTTGTGGTATTAAGGGGGAGCACCCTTCATCAGTTTGACTGAGGCAAACCCCTCTCCAACAACACACAACCCTTTTTCTCTTGCAAATCCATATTTATAGGCTTTCAGTTCTATTTTTAGGAGTTTCTAGAATAGGGCACAGTTGGAGATTTAGAATCAGAAAAGATTAGCAAAGCAGGTCTAGGTCTAATTTTGGCCTAGTTCTAGGTCGAGGCCAACCCCAAGTCAACATAGACCTGAAAAAATGGCCTAGTCCAGGAGTAGACCAGTTTTTGGATTTTGCAGAGCTCGCAATTTCCATCTTCGTTTCCAAATTTCAATCATTTCTAACAGGGTATTTACAGGTTTGTATTTTCCAAGGTAAGCTATCCTTCTTTTGTTTTCATTTTAGTATAAACTTGGAAAGACTATTCACTTCTCTCCTCTCAATTATTCATTTCTCTCCTCATGCATATGTGTGTGTGCATGTGCATGTGCATGTGTGTGTGTGGGCGCGCGTGTGTGGGTGTGTATTTGAAATCATTTGAAGGGGCTTCTTTTTGGGGTTCTTTTGGAGAGTTATTTTTGGTTGTTGTTGAGTTTGGAGGCAAAATATCTCTTCATGTTTCATAGGTTATAATTCAAGTTTATGTGTGTTGTTGAAATTCAATTAATTGTTGTAATTTATTTGTGAGTTGTTGGTAATTTATTGTTGTGTGTTTGGGCATATCCCCAAGCACGACTACTCCATAGTTAAAGAAGAAAAGAAGAATGAAAAGAAGAAATTTGATTCTAATTTTGAGTTCATGAAGTAATATGATGATGTGTTCTTTGCAACTATGGCTACTAGTGTGAGTAATGATGCATGTTTAATTGACTTGGGTGCACCTTTTCATATTACAAGATAATAGAAATTAGTTTTTTGAATATGAAGAACTGGATGGAGGTAGGGTGTACTTGGGTGATGATTCTCATTTAAATTATTAGATTTGGAAAGTTAAAATCAAGTTTTCTAATGGTATAATAAAAAGGATTAACTATATGTTGAATATCCCTAGATTAGCACCCAAAAAAACTTTGTGAGAAAACTAATAGATGTAGGTGCGCAAGTAGTATTTGCTTATGCAAGATTGAAAATGGTCAAATTTTTTATTGTGATTACTAGAGGTGTCAAATCTGGCACATTCTATAAGTTGGTTGCATACATTATCAAGTGTAATAGTACATAAAGTAAATATATGAATTTACTTTGTTAAAAAAGAAGAGGGTTTTTCCTTCAATAGATGGTCATGGATTTTTTGGTACCTAAGGGTGCTCTTTCTTTTGAATTAAAGTTTCCTATAGATAAGACTATATTATGGCACTAAAGACTTAGCCACAATGTAGAACAGGGTATAAGAACCTTGAAAAATAAAAAAATGTTGAAGGTTTGGATGATTTTAATCTTGATTTGATTTTTGTGAGAATTGTGTTATGGAAAATAAAATTGTTTTTAGTTTTACTTGACTTCTCACAAATCTTGTGGTGTGTTGTATCTTATTCATTCTATTGTGTTTAGTCTTATATATATGTTCCTTCCATTGAAAAATCTACATATTATGTTTCATTTATTGATGATTATAGTAGAAGAGCATGGGTATATTTTCTAACTTGAGTAGATCTAGAGTTTTTGGTCAATTTAAAGAATTTGAAGCAATAGTTGAGTTGCAAATTGGAAATTAAATTAAAAAAATTAGGGCTAATAATGGTAGTAAATTTTCTACGATGATTTTAATAGATTCTTTAAATATTGTGGCATTCATATATAGAAGACAACTCTATATTCTCCATAGAAAATGAAGTTGCAAAAAAATGAACATGACACTAATGGAAAAGGATAGAGTATGTTGAGTTGTGCTAGTCTAGAACAAAATTTTTGGGTTGAAACTATTTCCACTTCTTGCTACTATATTGATAGGTCTCCACAT
The DNA here is from genome assembly GCA_027943335.1 of Chamaecyparis obtusa. Classification (NCBI taxonomy): domain Eukaryota; kingdom Viridiplantae; phylum Streptophyta; class Pinopsida; order Cupressales; family Cupressaceae; genus Chamaecyparis; species Chamaecyparis obtusa. The sequence continues at coordinate 1,265,168 of BSBK01000061.1, read as the reverse complement.
AAACTCTTGTTGCTATACAAGCATGGTTGAATCATAAGCTTTCATTTCTCGACATCTTAGAATTTTTGGTTGTGATGCATATGCACATGTGCCAAAGGAAAAATAAACAAAGCTAGAGAACAAGGCTATGAAATGTATTTTGATTCCAGGTATAGTCGTGGTGTGACAGGATACAAAATTTGGGATCTTTTGCACTTAATCTTTAATATCTAGTGGAAGTGTTATTTTTAGATAAACTAAACCTTTTTATGTTACATTGCAGCCACAACATACTAAACAAGAATAGGTGATTCAATTTTCTTCTATGACTGAGAGAGCTTAATTAATACCCCTAGATAGATAAAAATTTAATGATAAATCATCTATCTTCGAATCTTCAAAAGAGGAGGAATAACCTCCAACTCAACTAGTTCAAAGGCCTACAAGGCATAAACAACCTCCTAAAAGGTTTTCACTTGAAGATTGGAGATGTATTTTTCTTTGAATACTAACATAGATGAACGTAAATCTATAAAATAGGCATTAGATATGAATGATGCAAAATCCTGGAAGATTTTTATGGATGAAGAAATGACATCTTTGAAAAAGAATGATATATAGGACCTAGTACCATTCCTTGAAGGATGAAACCTTATTGGTTACAAATGGGTGTTCAAGAAAAATATTGGCTTAGATGGAGGTATTAGAAATTAAAAAGAAAAATTGGTTGATTGAAAAAAGCTACTCTCAAGTTAAGGGTGTTGTTTATGGTGCAATATTTTCTCATGTTGCAAAAATGACATCTATTAGATTTTTAGTTTCTATTGTTGTTTCTTGCAATTTAGAGCTTAATATAATAGATGTCGAAATGACTTAATGTCATGGTGATTTGGAATAGGATAATTTTATGACACAATTAGAGTAATACTGGTAAAAGGTAAAAGTGATAGATTTTTAAATTGAGAAATCTTAGTACAGCCTCAAATAGAGTGCTAGGATGTGGTATCATAAATTTGATACATATGTGTTGAGCTTGATATTTGAGCATCCTAAATCATACCACGTGTTTATTATAAATATGATTGAGATCATTCCCTATACATTGCATTATATGTTGATGATATTTTATTCATTCATAAAAGGAAAGGAATGATTTTAGAAGTAAAGTGCCATCTTGCAACTAATTTTGAAATAAAAGATATTGTTGCAACTAAACACATTCTTAAGATATAGATTAAAAAAGATGGAGTGAACATTAATATTTGGCTAGGCTAGAGCCAATATGTGAGTTTAGTTTTACAAGGTTTTAACATGCAAGATTGTAAACCATTACGTGTTCCATTTACAATTGGAGCCAAGTTATCTACTTTAGATTGTCCTACACCCCCATCAGAGATGGAAGACGTGAGAAAAGTGCCTTATTAGAGTGTAGTTGGAAGTTTGATTTAAACTCATATAGTCAGCCCTAAATCCTATATTTTCCAAGCAATGGGAGTTATTTATGGATGTATACCTAATCTTGGCAAAGTTCATTGGGATGTAATTAAAAGAGTCTTCATATATTGAAATATTACAACAAAATATTCTTCGTGTTATAATGGTAAATTGATAACAAATGAGATTACCTTGATATTTATGGCCAAGTGGATTCAAATTAGGTAAGTGATTTTGAAAATATAAGATCATCCACTAGTGCTTATGTGCCCACTTTATTCAGTGGTGCAATCAGTTAGATGAATAAGAAATAGGTTGTGGTTGCTTTGTCCACTAGTGAAGCTAATTTTATGGTAGCTACTCATGCTTGTAAAGAAGCCTTTTGGCTTAAGAGAGCATGTTCAAATATTGGAAAATAATAAAGTGCAACAATAATTTATTATGATAGTTAGAGTGTGATCTATCTAGCTAAGAACCTGACATTTCATGCCAAGGCAAAGAACATTTATGTTCAATACCATTTTGTTAGAGATATGGTTGAGGATGGCAAGGTGAAGCTAGTTAAAGTAGATACTTTGATGAACGTTGTAGATTCTTTAACTAAGGTAGTGAAAAGAAAGAACCTCCGATGGTTGTTGGTGTATATGGGCCTAATGGACCATAGCAATTAAATCATCATGTAGATAACCCCTTTTGGTCTTGCAAGGTGTTCGTCAAGTAGGAGAATGTTAGGGAAATGGTGTATTAACCTTGCAACTACATAAGATTACTATTTATATTAAGTTTACATTTTAGCACAAATTGATCTAAAATTTTCCCAAAACTATGAATTAACTAAATATACATGTTGTTAAATTTTTGTTGCAAGATCATTTCCATCAACACTTTTATTAGATCATTTCTATCATATTATTCCCATATTAGATTATTCACAAATTATATTGAAGCTACCTTGTTCAAATCTACCTTAACCTTATATCTATAATTCCTTGACATTTAGATACTCTCTACCATTGTTAGAGACAATGGAAAGTGTTTTAAAAAAATTATGAAGTAGAAATTGTTTACTTATCTTACCTTATTACCCATAAATAAATAGTCAATCGAAGGCCACTAATGAAATAATTGATAAAATTCTATGCAAGGCCACGAATAAACATGGAAAAGTGGCATATACAATCAACACTCAACTTGTGCTATTGTTGCACGGATATTAAAATCGCCATGGATCATACACCCAATTCTCTAGTCTACATTTTTAAGTATTTTGTGCCACTCGAGTGGGAGACTCCTTTGTCGCAAGCCTCATCGAGTAATGTGTGACTAAAAATAACATATATGAAGCATGAGCTATTTTTATATCATAATAGATAAAGAATACTAAAAAGTAATGATTTTTTATTATTAAGTAATTAGAGTCATAATTCTAGATAACATCCTAACTTTAATTTGAGGGGAGGTAATTTTGGTTGAAATCTTAATTTATTATTTGGAAAGCTAAGACAAAAAGATAAAGTTAGAGCTATCGTTTTAAACTTTCAATTTGCTAAGCCAAAAAAATCAAATGAGGGCTATGGGTTTCAACTTTTAATTCTATTAGCAGAGAATAAAAAAACTTTTATTATGTGATCATATTATAATCTCATTTTATTCTTACTTGTGTTATTATAAAATCAATTTTATTCCATAAATAAAAGTAAGCAATAAAGAGTTATGAATGTACCACAATGACCAGTGGGTAAATATCACAATATGCAATTTCCTAAGAGAATATGCACACAATTATATATTTTTGGGGATAACTTGTTGCAAGTTTTGACACTAGGGGATTTGGGAGAAAGTTGAGACTAGTTGAGGCAAATCTTGTATACAATGTATAAAGATATAATATTTAGAGGTAATATTTGGTGAATTAAATATTTTTATAAGTAAGGGATTAAAATGATGTTTATTTGTGAATTGTAAGGTTTTATGTGTGGTAAGTTATATTCTTGAATTTATTAGCATTAGGGCTTGATAATTTATTTAAGGGTAAATATATATTATTATTTAGATAGAAAAGGAAAACCATTGTGCAAAAGATGTTTTAGAGAAACCTTTGGGGGGCTCAATCCCTATGCCAAAATAGAAATTTAAAGGTTATAACTCGGTGGTTTCTGTAAGGAAACTTAGGTGCGGAAACAGCTTCCTACACTAATCTCAAAGGAAAGTATTGTGCAAATTCTTTTAAATCCTTACAATTTCAGATTCGTTAACTACTTTAACAATGATATTGCAACCATATACCATGCATACAGAAAATAGAGAATGACACAATGATTTACCCTAGGGAAACCTTTCGGTAAAAACCCCAGCACTCCAAAACCTGCACAGTGTATTAATCAAAACTATTACAATTTACAATACACTTGTAATGCAAGTTCTTTCAGAAGATTTTCCCAACCCTTGAAGACAAATCACGACAGCATAAAACGTTCCAACAATACACTTACTTCTCCTATCTTTGCAACCCTAAAAATGCTTATATCATGTGCTTCCTCTTTTAGGGCAACCTCCAAAGATAGTCGTATTAGGGTTTTACCATTCTCTGAGAAAATAGGAACTCGAAAAAATTTTCAGGGCGATGCCCCAAACCCCACGATTGGGGAAGAGTGTACAGTACTCAATTTTATCAGTTGCCACATGTCTTCACCTATCATTGAATCTTCCAGATATAGCTCTTACATGTCATAGGAATCCATCATAACCGTTTCAGCCATGATCTCCTTATACACAATTCAAGATTCCAACACATCAAGTGGAGTGACACATCAACATGCCAACTAGACATGTACACTCACACTTAATTACATTATTTGCAAGAAATACATTTTACAAAACAAATAATAAGAATAGGAATTATCCAAGGTTGAGACACCTTATTCCTAACAGTTTTGAGTATTGATTCTCAGAAAAGCTTTATAATTGCACTTATCTTTTTCAATGGGCTAACAAAGAAATGGTTATATTGTGTTTACAAAAGAGGTATAAATATTATTTTGGTTGTCACCATTATATATGGTTTGCCACTTTAAAATATTAGAATTTATCAATTATTCTCTTTGGATCCTAATCCTTTGAGTTCAATTACCTACTAACACTAGTAGGCATTCACTAATTATTATTGTAACTTTTTTAACTCTTTATTTCCTTTTTTAATACAAGTTGATTCTAGAAAAGGTTGAAATTGATAATCATATCAACTTATTGTGTTGTATTTCTTCCCAAAATTGATATGATCTTTGAAACAAAGTTACATGTATAAGATATACGTTGAGAGTATTATTAAATTATTTCTTCTGTCCATATTTATATTTGGATACCAATGTTTATAACTATGAAAGAGTTTATAAATCCATGTAATATAAATTAATAGTGAGTAAACATATGTTAAAACCTAGGAAAAAAATGTTGTCCAAATTCGTACCTACATATATGAGTTGTTTCAATCTTGAAAATGCTTGTTGATTGTAATAATACTATATATTAATACTAATATTGCACTTTTTGATAAGTATTAGATACAAGGGTTGATCATTATGACATGCTTAATAGTATTGCACTTATCACCAGATGAAGAAACTTATATTTTTTCAACTAGTACATGATCATTATGTTTATTACAATGGTATAAATATGTAATCCACTTCAAGGATAGGGAAAGTTCATTCTTGAAAAGTGAATAGATCAACTAATCAATAAAAATGGGTGATGGCATGTTAGTTGCCAAGTGTGGATAATATCTCTTTCACTTAGGCTTAGAGAGACCCAAGAGAGTAATCCTAGAAGTAATTTTTAATAATATTTAATAAGGAGTAAATATAGGAAAACTAAAATAATTGTAATAGTATCTAATGTATGTCTAGTCCAAGATATTCAATCTGGATTGAAGAATAACATACTAGGTCTATATTTGACCTTTATTGAAATGGTAAAAATATCCAAGATAATATCCACTAATGTTAAAACTCTTGAGTGAACTAGAGATTCCTAGCTAATTGTTTAACCATGAAATGCATACAAACTAAATTTACTACTACTAAAGTATTGGTGAAATATATTGGTCATTTAAGTGTAGAGGTTCAAACAATTCTAGGACTAATGCCTTGCATTGGGTTATAGGGCCACTATTACCAAAATACACAACCTAGAAATTTAAAAGAAGATGTTATCAAATAACTACTCATGCTTAATCCTCCCTCTAGAAAAAATCTATAAATATATACATAATGTTGATATACATTTATAAAAAATGTTTTAAATATTACAACGTGCTCATTAATATTTACTATATTCATACTAGTAAATTTGGTAAGAGAAAATCCTAAGTTAAGAAGAACCTACCATGCACTTCATCAGTTAGAAGCTTCCCTAAATATCTAAAAATGACCAAGTAAACATTCAATTATAAATATCTTCTATAAATAAGGTACCTCTTAATGATTTGTAAAATGAGTTGCTGAACAAGTAATTATACTTGCAAGATTTGAAAACCTAAAAATGTCTTTGATGCTTACAATCACATAGAAGTAAGAAATGATTCGTTGTTTAGATGAAAAGTAAAATAGTATTAATAACACTTTTTTGATAAATAAATCCTTATAGGAATAAAATAAGAAATGAAGGTTGAAATAATATTATATATGAAACAAGTTAAAATCCTATTAAATATACTAATTTGGCAACCTAAATTTTTTATATGCTTACCAACATCTAGAACTCCAACCACTGTATTCATGGTGTCATGGAATTATTCATCATCCACCATTATTTTTGAACTTCAATCCATGAACTTAGAATAACTAATTGTTTTCGGGTGAGAAATACCAATTTGGGGTAGTTTTTGGTCCAATCAAACTATTAATGAAATCATGGGACATTTGTGAAAGTAGTTGGTGTAAACATAATAAGTTATGGGAGTTTGATGTGGATTGAGATGTATACAAGGGGATGCAAGTTTTTTATGAATTCTAAAGGTTAAAATTAGGTGGCGGGGTAAAAATATTGAATTCTAAAGAAACTCTACAAAAGGGATGAAATGAATGGATGATATATATGGGAGAAGGATAGGAAAAGGCGTTATACTAGACATCAAGATGAGATGTCAAAATGAAAAGAAGGATATCTAAAGTCAAATATTAGTAGATATGTAAAAAGAAATAAGAGGTCTAAGGTGGTTGGAGATTTTACATAATTTTATATGAAAATGGACGTGGGAGCTAAACATATAGAATTCCATGAGTCCACCTAAATTTTTGATAAAAATGATATATGGAGATATGGGAAAAATATGCGAGACCAAATGGAGGAAGTGGAGATAGGATATGAGAAAGGTTTTTAGGTTGGAATGATTTCCATAAGGAGAATTTGGAAATGGTGTAGGGAAATCTCATAGAAATGGATGATTTTGGGGAAATATCCATATCCACATAGGAATTCTAGGAAGAAGGGTAGAAGAAATCTTTTAGGAAGGATAGGAGGTCTAAATGTACAGACTACTAAAGATATTCTAGACCACCATCAAGATTTTTCAAAAGGAGATAACAAAGGAAAATAAGAGAAATAAATGGTACAAAGAACTATGTAGGTATTTGATGTAGAAACAAAGGTCAAATTCAAATATTGGACATGCAATTTAAATATCTAATAGTTTTTAAGGAAAAATTGTAATTCTAAAGTATGGTAGAAAATCATGATTTAAACAATGTCAAACATTGGTTTTTCATAAGATTTTACAAAATATAACACTTGATAGGAACATTGGGGTTGAAGAATAATAACAATAAGGAAAATTTAATAAATGGATACCCATAAATAATTTCTCATTTCACTTATGTATGATAGGTATAATGAGGCCTACATGCACAAAGGAGCTAGGACCTAAACATAATTGTAAATGACAAATTGAGTTGCAACACATACATTATTCCTTTTGTGACCATTTAGTTAGGTTAAGACTATTTTTTCTTACATTAGAAATAGTAAGTATCGAGGAGCTTGTTGACACTTGGTGGATTGAACTATTTTATGGTTGTTAGTCATTCATTTAAATTACTTCTAGTGATACCATATAAAATTTGTATTAGAATTTTAAGTGTCCACTCAATTTAATTAAAATAAATTAAAATCTGGTCTACTATACATAAGTATAATTTTAATCTTAATTTTTCATTATTAAACCATGTTACTATTCTATAATCTATAAGTTACAGTTTATATAAATCTACATGTCAATCCATGAACAATACATGATAACAAAACATTACATTGAAGACTGGAACTTAGCTATGTGTGCATGTATAAGACCACTCATTTGTCCTAATATAGATTACGTGTGCTTAATTATAGTAGATTGAGGTATGAATGCCACAATATCTCAGAAGGCGCTAATGAGCCTAATATTATTATATTTAAAACAAATTGATATTGGACATATTTCACTATAAATTATGTTAAATTATGTGGAGCCTCTAGATTTCTATCATTGAATTATATTATCATTATCCAATGAAGTGGTGTTATAAAGGTAATGCTAACATAGAATAAATTTAGTATGCTTAGTTGATACATTGAGACAATTGACTGCTTGAATACTAATTAAGTAGGTTGTTATCTAGCATTAATATTTTGATTATGACTAGGTACCATGGTAAATTATGATTAGTGTTGTTTATAATAATATAATTTTAATAAATATAGTTAACATAATAATAATAAATATGATGTAAATGATACTCTTTTAGGGGAATTGGTATAGTGCACTAATTTAATTTGATAATGACATGTTCATTATATAAATTCTTATTTTCCTTTTGACATCTTTCATGCATATGAGAGTTGTAGCGAAAATAGTCATATCTAGATATCAATGTTCTTATTCTTATTCTTTCGGGTAAATAAGAATATCATTGTGTTTTGTACTTGGATACTTACAATGGAAATGTGTAAAGGTTGAATTACTTAGAATGGTAATTGGTCTACAACATCTATTTTTGGTAGAAAAAATAGACTGTTATAATGGATTTGACTAATTCTCTACATAGTATTGAATATAAAATTGAGGATAAAATTATTCTTTTAAATTATAAGTGCATCCTTAATATTTCAAGGAGATGACATAATGGTGAGAGTGTTTACCGATAAGTGAACACTACTTAAACCCTCAAAGGTATATGGTAGTATGTAAGGGTGTAATTGATGTTGTTTGTGTTCTATGTACAATTGATATGATAGTTGGATATGTATGTTTATTGTGTCAAGTATGAATAGGTATGTTTTTCAATGTAGACATAAGAAAATGGGGTTTTTTCTTAATATTATCAAAATTGAAGTTTGATAGTAATGTAATATGTCTACAGTCAAAAATTGAAAAATTTGATAAGAAAAAGAATACAAACTTCCTTAAGATCAAACTTTTAGAGTTAATACTACACTTTTAAATTGTGGAGGGTAAGAGAGTTAAAATCTAAGAGCTCACATAAAGTAGTCTTAGTTTTATCTCAAATATAACATAGTGCAATAAATGTGTTTCATCACCTCCCTCCTACATTGCACTATTTTTATGTTTTATTAATTGTTTCTCAATCCCTTTCTAGTGGAAAGGTCGTTAAGATGATGTAGTATATCAAGTATTTTTTTAATGATTAAATTATTTTTCATTATTATTTTCCTAGTTGATTATGAGGGTGATAAATAGATTATACACCAATTTTAGGGAATTTAAGTGGATAATAAGTAATGAGACATTTTAGGTGTGTCTAGGTAGCAATGTGATTAATATATTATTTTAAAAGAATGCGATTATTTATTATCTATATTTTATGAGATTCCTTTTATTGACTCAAATTAATGTTGAAGAGGTTTCGTTAAATAGTGAACTATAATATTATCATATGACTCATAGAAATCAACATGCATAGGTGGACCATAATGTATAATACTTAAGGTATAAGACTAGATATTCTTTTCTAGTCTCTTGTACATTTTTTTGTGTTGATAATTAATTTTGTTTTGTGCTACTTAATCAAGTTGGCTTATACTTTTGAAACAAACTAAATTAACAAGACTTGGTTTGAAAAGGGAGCTTTTGAGCTACTAATTTTTCTTAGCTAGAATAATTATTCTTTACTAGAAAATCATTGTTGTTGGAGTATTATTTGATAGTATCAACTAAAGTCTATGGAAACTCTTTTTCTAGCTACAAGTTTATAAATTTTTGTTGTTTAAATTCTTTTGTATGAGAACATTAGATTCTCTATTAAAAAATTGTCTAATGTAAATCATTATCTTCCTATTTAGAGTCTAATATTTCCATGGTATCAATCCTTTGTACATGTCAAGAAGGATCTTGAAGATATAAATTGGAATCTTGTATGCATCATATTAAGGATTTCATTGAAAAAAAATTAGATTTTAGTTAAAAAATACCAATGGTGGGCGCTTGGGTTGAAAGTGTGCAAGAAAGGCATGATCTTTTAAGTTAATAAAAAAAATAGTTACTAATTTTCACTTCTCGTTGATATATATAACTATATCATGCTAACATACTAATACCTATTTATGATATATGTTGTATCTAGTATATTACAAACTTTGCATTTTCTTTGTGTCATACTAGTCTAATCTAGGTCATTTGGTCATTAACATTTCTATAAAAAAGCTTATAGAAATATATAATTTTCCTCACTACAAATGGAAGTGTGTGCATGGTAATTAAATTCATCTTAGAATTTGACTTATAGTATAAAAGAAATTGTTGACTGACCCACATGAATTATGCCATTAATGTAAGGTTTTTTTTTAAATCTCTAAGTGTGACTAAACTTGGGACCCTTGGAAGTTGACCCACTTATAATAACTAATATTTGAGTTTACTTGACTTAATGGTTACTGTAACTACCCTAATCCCATATCTACTTATACCTATTAAGAACAAAAATAAGGTATATGTTTGACACTCATGTGATGTATCATCTATGCAATCATTGAGGTAGTCTAATCTTGAGTATCAATATTGAATTTTCATATCCTAATAAAGCCAATGTTATTAGTTATTTCTATTAAATTTAAAAATTTGAATTGTATAATTCATAATTATCAATAAAGTCTCTCTCTCTCTCTAAAATAAATAAATATTTGTATGTATATATGTATGTATGATATAATTGTATGTGTATGTGAAGAGATATGTATGTATGTATAATTAACACACACAATTGTTGGAATCTAGAAAATATTACAAAAACTACCCCCAAATCAAGTTATTATCACATATGTCTATAGATTTACTATGTCTAATCATGTGTGCTCCTCCATAGTCTTAAAAAATTATTTAATGCATTTAACAATTGTTATTATTCACTAGGGATGACACTCAACAAGATATAATAAAAAAAATTATTTCCACATTATGTAATATTCTTTAGTGATAATCAAATTTTCTATATTACCCATACTATCATTGTTTGCTACATTAACCACGTGATATTTCAAGACCTGACATATTTCTTTTTATCTACAATTATTTTTCTCCACTTAAGAGTAATAAAATTGATGTTTTCACTTTAGAAAATGCTCCTTTCTTAAATAATCAAGACCTTCATGCTACTCATCCTTGCCCTTGTAAGCATGTAACATGAAGCTTAAATGTCCACCTCAAGACCTAGTGATACTTATTTACCTTCAGTAATTATGAATTTTGTATCATACATTTAGATTTTTCTAAAAATAATTCAACACACATACAAAGGAAATACATCGATGAGATCACTTCATAAAAAAATCAAACTGTTAACAATAAAACTTCAAAACTATATTTCATATTAATAGACAAATCATTGTCCTCTTTGATAAAACATAAGGCATGAGACTTTAGGGGTGTTGATAAGTATTTAAATCGGTATTTTCAAATAATTCTTGTAAAAAGAGATTCTCTTGGGAACAAAAATTAAGAAGTGTGCCAAATTTACCATTCTTGACTGAATATTAATGCAACAAGGTTTAGAATGCCTATTTTCATCTTATTCCAAAAGATTTTAAAACTATCCTTCTTTCTCTAGTGGGAGAAATTTCATAATCAACCTATAAGGTAGTATTAATGATAATTTCATCGAAGGTAGGCTGTGGTAGTTTTCTACTTTTCTTACCCTTTTATTGTGGATGATTCTCTAGATATTGCTTCCAATATGTTTTATTTGTGTTACCATCCACATCACAATGGTCACAATGATTCATAGAACCTAAATGGTGCTCATAACATTTTTCCTCTTTAACTTGGCCATGCCTAATTTCACCTTTGGAGAGATTGGAGGATTGTTTACTTCAATGTAGTAAGCATATGCACATGCTTCATTAATTTTGACTAGCTTTAAACTTATGACCAATCAAACACATTGGGATTTTTGTTAGTTTAAACTATATGAAATTTAAATGACCCAAGAATTGCTAATTATAGATCACCAATACTCCTAAAGTTGGACTTCTCAAAATTTGATCATTAATTCATTAGATTGTGCACTAAATGCCTTAAGTCTTGGATCATATACTTATAAACTAACATAGATAACTTGTGAAATAGATTAATTATTTAGAAATCATCATATAACATATTTCCTCTAAGGCTTATTTCATTGATTACTCGGCGCGTCTTTGGAAATTGCATATTAGAAAAGGGTTATGACTCTTATTAAATATCTCAATAATGTTCCCTAAGCCGTAAAATAAACTTACCACATTTCTTGTTAGAACAACCCTATAATTTAACAAGTACTAAAGGCAAGAGTACATCACAAAGATCACATCAATAAAAAATTGATTCATAATAGGAGGATTGGTTTATAGAGCAAGGAAAACATCCTAAACCAACATGCATGGCATGACCTTGTCCTACATCAATCATGGTGCAATCCATATTCATTGCAAGGTTTAGAAGGATTGATTCACATAGCAAGGAAAGCATCCTAAACCAAGATTCGTGGCATGACCTAGTCCTACATCAATCATTCCAATTCCAAACATCAATTACAATAAAACAACAAAATCATCATATATTGACATGTAAAAGATGATACGAGTTATAAACCTCTTTCATCTTTTTCAATTTGTCATTACACTTCAATCCCAATTATGTTGATTTAAATATTTTTTATTATTATTACAAACAAATTAAATTGTAAAAAATTGATTCGTATCTTCAATTTGTTATTGGTTAAATTTATAAATAGATATCTAGCATTAAAGCTAAATAAGATGTAGAGGAGGAAGTTTGGAAGAATGTTGATAGGCTAAACCACTCATAGAAGGCTTGAGGAATGTTGGTAGGATAAAATTAACTAGGAGAAAGCTTGAAGAGGAAGTTGGAAAGAATCTCACTAGGCTAATCCACTTATAGATTTGAAGAGGAAGTTTTGAAGAATGTTAGTAGGTTTATCCACTCATAATAGACTTAAAGAAATTTGGTAGAATAATCCATTTATAAAAGACTTGAAGAATGTTGATAAGATAATCCTGGTTAGGCTAATCCACTTATAGATTTGAAGAGGAAGTTTCAAAGAATGTTAGTAGATTTATCCACTCATTAGACTTAAATAAAGTTGGTAGAATAATTCATTTATAAAAGACTTGAAGAATGTTGATAAGATAATCCCGTTTAGGCCAATCCACTTATAGATTTGAAGAGGAAGTTTCGAAGAATGTTAATAAGTTTATACACTCATAATAAACTTAAATAAAGTTGGTAGAATAATCCATTTATAAAAGACTTGAAAAATGTTGATAAGATAATCCCGGTTAGGCTAATCCACTCCCACAAGTCTTGAAGAATGTTGGTAGAATAATCTAGGAGGAAGTTGGGAAGAATGTTAGAAGGCTAGTCTAGAATTAAACAAACATATTTAACTCAAGAGTCCGAGTTCTGGTTTACATCTTTGAAACATTTTGACAGATGGTCCATTCTAGTCTAACATTATAACATAACCGTGACCTCCATAACCGTGACCTCCATTAAATTACAGGAGTTACCATGAATCATATTTCATCACAGCCAGACCACCAGCCAATAACAAGAGTTGGGTACTGCAAGTCATATTTCATCACAGCCAAAGTCATATTTTATCGTCTCACATTTTTCCATAGAAGTGCAATCAACCTCATCACCGTACTCGAGTTGGGTATAAACCATATCTTACGGTCTCATATTCTACCATAGAAGTGTGAGGAAAACCATGTAAGTCTATTTTATAGTCTGATATTCTACCATAGAAGTGTGAGGAAAACTATGAAAGTCTGTTTTATAGTCTGATATTCTACCATAGAAGTGTGAAGAAAACTATGTAAGTCTGTTTATGAATCTTAGGTATAGGAAACATGAATTTTATGCACTAATCAGAGGCATAGCAATAAATTTCTTCATTAAAATCTGACTTACCTGACAGCTAGGCGAAGGCCCACTTTCCTTAAATCCATCACAGCTAGACCACCAGCGCTTAAAACTCTTCTTACCCAACTATAACATATCACCACACAATTGTGTCATCTTATAAACAACAGAACTTGTGTACAGAGCTCTGAACTATGTAAACAACGGAATGCATGCAATTTCATAGGGTGGATATGGAATTACGTTACCGTCTGAATAAATCCTGAAAGAATAGGAGCGTGAAGGTATGATCCTCTCACCGCCATGGGTGCAAAACACAGTGCTGCTCAGAGGAAGATGAAAACTTAACTGAGATGCTTCTGGGAAAGACGATCAATAGGAGGAGATGGGGAAGTAATGATTAGAGAAAATACTGCCTGAGAAGTGAGATGATTCGAGCATGTGCATGGAAGAGATTTGTAAGCCTCAGGAGAAGATGCAACGCCATGTGTTGACAAGAACCTTTTACGTCATGCCAAAGAATCTCTCTCTGCGCATAGGACAATTCCCTCTGCCACATTTCGGTTCAATGGATCAGAACTAAACAACAGAAGCTTTTTTCATCTACAGCCACGTAGTCTCTAATTACTACTCTTTTGGCTTTTTCTTATTCGGCTGGTGAGTTCTCTCGTGGATGTTCAAGGGGAGTGGATTTTTGAATAAAAAGGGACGTTTGTGGATTAGTTTGTAATTCAATTCAGAATATTTGACATTTGCACCTTAATTTAGTTTCTCCCTTTTGTCTTTTTTTGTGCGCCACAAGTAAGTGTATATATATATGAAGTCATTCAAGTAGCATTGAGAAATAGACATCAGTGGTTACAGATCAATTTGAGATCGATCAAAAGTAGATAATAAAACTTCTAGATGATTTCAACAAGACGCAAGAGTTTAATTTGTTCAAGGTGGTGGAAGCAACATTTGCAGGCTATAAGGATAAGAAAAAAAGTAAGAGTGGAATTTGTTTGGTGTCATTAAGTGGTAATATTGTCAATTTTCTAAATTAACGCATGAAATCAAAGAAGCACATCACTATTACAGATGCTCGACTTCACATGATACAATTGTTTTGAGGAGTGGTATAGCTGGGAGACCCAAGAATTCTACCAATGATAAGTCAAAAAAAATTTGACTAGGTTCTTGGTCTCATCATCACCATATGTATTACATAGGGGTTCTACAGGTGCATATCCTTCTACTTCAAGTGTGTTAACTACACAATTTTAAATTTTATTTTGAATATAATTTGTTGGATTTTGTACATTATTTATTTTTTTACGTTTTTTCTAGATTGAATTGTGTAAAACCTTTTTGCATCAATGATTCAGGTTACACTCTATGAACCATCATCAAGATGAAAAAGAAGAGATAAAGAGAGGAAATTTGATAAGTTTAATTATTTGTTTTATCCTCTTATTAAGGGCCATTCATCATCATTGATGTTGCAACGTTGGGGGTACTGGTATTCCCATATTAATAGAAAAGGGGAGAGATTAGACACAAGGGTCCTAATGGATGATCAAAGGGGTGGAAAATTATGGGTCATAGAGAAGCATACCCAGATGATGCTATGTTATGAGGGGTAATGAATATATCATATTGATGGCACATATAGGCATATTCATTGCAAGAGGGATTTTGAGATAGGGATCTCATTTGAATCATTGATATGGAGATTTTCCAACATAATTCCAAAATGGACTTTAGGATGTGTTTATATCATGAATCAAGGTCTACCAATAAAAGACATGGGAGGGATATATGAACAGGGAAAAGACTAGACTATTTGACTCAAAATAAACTCATAATAGCTCCTAGGGTTTTAATGCTAGTGAAAGGTCAACAATGCGAGCTCTTTGGTGGGAAAAGATAAAGGTTTCTATACTCTCTATTAGAATGAGACCCCTAAAGGAGAATTTTTTTGAATCAACAAAAAGGAAGGATGTCTTTAGGTTTTCTAAGAATGTGTGTGAGGCACAAAACAAGGAAAATTACAAGGTAAAGATGAAATTTGGGGTTTTTGTCAAGGATATCTTTCACAACCTGATGCATCCAAAGGCAGGGAGAAGGAATAGTACATCCACTAAATTCCTCTATGAGATGATCAAATTATGGAGAGGTCCTAGATGGTATAGTTTTATTAGCTTAAATTTGGATGGTCCTTCAATTTCTACAACTTTGAGGCAAGTTAGGAAGTCATTGGCATGCATCACAAGGGAGCATAGCTGCATTTTTGAGGCAATAGGATAAATGCACGCTTCTTATAAAACTAAACATCCAGTACATAAATGGCCCAATTCCTATGTACCTTGCAGAAGATGAAACTGTTGTGAAAAAGTATGTTAGGTGGGTAGTAAAAAGTGATACATTGGTGGGTTTTTGTGGTAATAAAGAAGAACATCAATGTCAATCACATTTCTTGGTTACAGTTGGTGAGGGAGTTGCAAGCTATGCTATCATAACATATTATTTTAAGAATAATAATATTGGCCACTATGCATGTGTTATTATTGCAAACCCGTTACATGAAAAAATCCCTCATTTGGTTAAGGTTGCTCATCGAACATGCAATAGGTTCACTACAAAAAAATTTCATCAACAATGGGAAAATATTAATTTTTTGTGGAAGAGACACATGGAAAATAATTTGGGACCTATTGTTGGTCATTCCTAAGATGGGGATAGTAGAAGAAGACAACTTGTGTTGATGGACTATTGTTCAAGAGATTATGTTCAATATCAAATTCCTTGGGAAGGGTGGAGACTAAGTGGGTTGTACAATTGTTGTCATGTATCATGATTGCATGACTAGGACTACATCCACAATGGAAAAAAGCTAGTGAATCATTTATTTAGCGGTCGCTAAGATTTGATTTTAGGATAAGAGATGATAATGTATAATCATGTTAGGATGGTTTATAACACTTTTAAATGGATGATCACAAGATTAAAAGTGAAGATATAGAGAGGAAATATTGGAAAAACTAGGTTTTGGCACAACACATTGCTTCAAGGCATGTCCAAAGGTGTTTGAAAGAGATGAGAAGTAAATCTAGTAGAAGGGTAGAGAGGATACTAGGCACATAGACATATTTAATTATTGTTACTGACTACATTGAAATTTTTATGTCTTAGATTTTGACTCTTTGGGAAAGAGTGCAAAATACTTCATGAGTTCATTGTTTCAAGTCACATTATGGTTATATTGGTTATGAAATAATCTAATAATAATGTCAACATAAATTTCATCAGTAGAGAGACATATTAAGATGTGAAAATTTCTTTCCTTTTTAGTTTTGTTGATGATATTGTTTTGAGTCAATACTCTCACTTGCCATGTATTTTGCAACTGACTGGGTTAGATGTATGTGAGAACTTTTTTAGAAAAGTTGGTGGGATGGTTGGAGTAGAAAGGGCCTATGATTTCACTAACTTGCTTCATTTTGTTGGACCCCTTAATAGAGTTACATAAGAAGAACCAAATCCCCATGGGTTTCATTTTAATAAATCTCATAAGAAGCAAGAAAGTATCTAGAATAGATTTCACCAAGAAAGCATACATAATGTTAAAGTATTATCATAATATTATTCAATATCTACAGATGATAAAATTATAGAATCTCTCTCAAGGTAGGATTGAAGGATGAAAAAGATATTCTATCAATTCTTCACATGTGACCAATCTTCTTGGTGGGTTAAACCATGGATAGATGAACAAAATTATGCAACAATAGAAGTTGTGGATGAAGTAGCTAATGCCTCTCTATCAACTCATTTGAATCTATGTCTTAAATGGTACACAATCATGGTGAATTGAAAATAATGGAAAGTGAGTGGAGGCATGAGTTGGATGAAATTTTATATTCCATTGATAAAAATATAGATAAGACTATAAAACCAGTGGTATACCTTAATGGAAAGGATATGTTCAAAGCTTGTTTGGTTAGGCAATTAAATGTAAATCTAATGTTATACAAATATAGGTTAACTAAAATGATAATTGGGGTCTACTTTAGGCAAGATGAGAGGGTGCCACAAAAGGTTGCTTCTGTAATCATCCAAAAATGGTCATCTAGACTATTAGCCCCGTTCTAGCATTATTTGCTAAAATCATCAATTGCTTATTCTTGATCAAATCCTATTCTATCATTTTCGATTATTTTCTATGGGCTAACCATTTGATCCTAAGTCTTTATTTATTTAAAAGGAATTTCCTCCCCTTTTAATAAATAAAAAGCCCCCACTTTTCCTCTTATCCTAAGTTTCACAAATAAAGCATTATTCCTATTTTATAAAAAAGGGAAAAAGCACTTTTTGTCTCATATGGACACAAAAGTCAACTCTTATTTTCTCATTGGAGGATACTTGTGCACATGGATTGTTCCTCTTTCAAGCTCCACCCTTGATTAAATCTTTTGCCTCTTAATCTCCATGGTTCATTCTTTCTCATTTCTTATAAAATGAGAGCTCTCTTCTCATTTAAGGATCCATCTTTTGAATACTAACCTTATGCTGCAAGATTTCTTTGAGACTTTGGATCTTTTTTGAAGACATTCTTGCATCCATCTTTCATTTCTTGCATCATAGCTTCATGTAATACCCCTCGTATCTTATTACTGTTGAGACTATGTTTAGTTTGATACTGTTTTATCTTAGTTGATTAGATCAGACATATATCATATGTTATATTTATATTGTGGTGTGTTATTTGATGATTATGCTTTGGAGGTTAATTATCATGTTTAGATCTGAACCAAAAACATTATGTGATGGTTAATTTAAGTAATTATGGATTTTATATGATGTTTCAATGCATGTATCAATTGATGTAATTTAGTTGATTATTTGTATATGGTACTTACCCCATACTCGCATGTGTATGGTATCGTGTTTATTATTATGTATGTTTCTTTTCTGCTTGATGTGCCTGTATGGTAGAGGAGGAGGCGTAGTTACCTGCATCTAGTCGGGTCCACACGTCCCAGCCATCCCTACCATTGTCTGTCGTTATGTTTGTATATGCACATGTACATGCAGTGATTTTATGCAGGTTGCAGGTACCAGGCATCGACTTCCCTGGTTTGACAGGATGAGCGTGCCTTATGATGTCTCAATGGCGGAGAAGGGGAGTCAGCACTCAGGCCAATTCCCTAGCCTAACCTAATCGTCCTAAAACCACGGACGAAATCTTACTTGACTTACTTGAATCAAATTCATTCTGGTAGAACGAATCCGATATATGTTTTCCCGGTTGAGCATGATATTGTCTTAGGTGTTGTTCCATGTTGGTGTTGTATTTTGACCTTGTGGATCTCATGTCTGATTTCTGATAGTTATTTAAATTATGTTGACATATTGGTAAATATAATGTTATTAGTATGATATAACATAATCAGTTATATATGTTTTCACTAAGTCTCTTATAATAATAATATTATAAATGGTATATATATTAATTTTATATGTATGACTATATGTATATATAGATACAGCTTATTATATAATTTTGAATATTGAGTGATATAACTTAATGCAAATGATAAATTAAAAATAAAAGAAATGAAATTTAAGAAGAAGAAATAAAAAGAAATGAAATTTACAATTTTAAATTGTTTCATTTTAGGTAGTTGACTTGAATAGTAGGGGGAAATAATAAAATATTTCTCCCCTACTTTTCAAGCCAATTTAGAGGTAAGAGAGAGAGACTTGTCACTACTTTTGATATGCAAAATTTAGAGGAGAGAATGGAGAGAGAGATGAAGGGTTGAGGAAGAGAAGAGAGGAAGAATAGAAGGCAATTTGGGAGCTGATTTGGAAGCAGCTGAGAGTTCAAGCTTGTGGATTGGAGAGGTATTCTCGGCTGGACTTCATCAACCTGCTTGTTGAACCAGGTAGGATTTGAGTTCCTTAATATGTTCTAAATTAGATTCTAATCTTTCCATCAAATGAGAGCATACACTTATCTCCTCAAAATGAAGAGTGAAGCAATAGTTCAATGAGAATTTAGTTTGCAATGTGGAATTTTAACATCACAAACATACAATCCTCCTCAAACTCAGTCATTAGTGAATTCATTTTGGAAAAGAAAAGAACTTGTTATCTCATATCACAATGGAGCTTGGTTATGTTTTGATTGAATGTTTTCCACATTATCTATTTAATAGATCACATAATTATTCTAAAAATTGAAAGAACTAGTGTATCATCTTGACAATCAAATTTGGAAATAAAATCATCAATTTCATGGGATAGCATATTAAACCAAGTTTTGGAGGAGAGACAAACACAAATAAACTAAGTTTTTGAAACCAAATACACACTTCTAGCTTGCTAGAAAATGTATGAGGAAAAAAATTTCCTTTCATTCAAAAAACACAGTCATTATTTTATTATTTGTTGCCACCTATCTCCATGAAATGTATATTATATAATTTCAAAATATTAAAGACCTAACCTAGCATCCACATGCCCCAAGGGAAAGAGTCAAATCCTAAGCTAAGATGTTTGGAGGCCCCACTCCAAACCTGCGTTCAAGACAAGGCTTGAATGAGTTAAATTTTCAAACTCTAAGCATTCCTCATTAAGGAGAGAAAGATTGAGGGGAGGACAAAAAGATTTGGGCCCACCTCCATCACAATATCCCATGCCTTTAGAGGTATGCCAGCATGAAAGGGCAAGAGTAAACAAGTTTAAATAAAGTAAAGTTGAAGTGAATGCCTAAACCCACGTGCATGAAGGGAGGTAAATTTTCATCTAAGTTTAAATGCTCTTCCAAAGACCTGCGCCTAGGAAAAAGGGAAGACATGGAAAGGTAGTGGGAAGTGGGTCCCACTCCTTTCCCATGTCATAAAGAAATAACTTCATTAATTTTTTTTGTGTTTAATTTCAAAGTATGGGCAAGCCCGCGTGGGTTTTGATGAAGGCATAAAAGGAAGACATTAAGTGAAGGGGCTTTGATGATGTGTCAACCCCAAGTACACACTTGACCCAATCAAAAGGTTTAAAAACTTTATGCAAGACAAGACCTCCTTCCACATGTGCTAGTTTAGGGAAAGTATTTAATAAGGTATGGGGGGGTATATTTCAAGGTTAATTTATTTGTTTATTGCTTGTTGAGGTGGCTGGATTTAAAAAGCTATTAGAGCTTAATTGAAATTGAGTAGATACCTTTTTAGGATGCTAGTCTAGGATTTAAGTGGAGTAGTAAATTGATATATTTAATTTATGCATGTTTTATTTAATGATGAGTAATGCATTTATAATTTGTGGGGTTTATTAATTAACACATTAATAATTACAATTAATATTACATTGTAACATTGGGAGTTAAGGTATATTCATAATTCTTAAGTGACATAATATAATCTTTTAATTAGATAATGAACGTATTCTATAATCAATAACTATATATATATAATAGGAAGAGATTAGTAATAGCTTGTCGTAGTCGATTGTTGGGTTAGCTAGTTCTTTTTAATGAGATAATATATTGAAATTATTAAGTGGGATTGGCATGGTGTCTTAAATTTTGTAATCACGATGTTCCATTTTCATCCTTTTTAACAGATTATATGGACATTGAAAAATATTTATAAAGTAAATTAGAAAATCACATAAGTATGAACTTGCTATCTTTGTGAGCAAAAGGAAAATTTACTTGTTAAATGATTTTTGTAACATTGTCTTCTTTACGAAATGTTATCTCATTGTGTTACGATGTTCTTTTACTGTGCAAATTGTACGTGCATGTGAATTATATTATTGATGTAGCCAATCTGCATATGGGATAGATGACCAATTAGGGGGTGAAATCCAGAGGCCGGGTATATGTTGCGGATATCAGTTATCTATGTTGTTGAATGTTTTATGATGCATTGTGGAATTCTATTTTCTATTGCTTGATGGAGAAAGTGTAAATGTGAGATCATGGTTGGGATATCTATTTGATCTTTTTTATTATTACCTCCTGGTGGATTAATTTGAGTTAGTGGCCAAGTGAGTAAATGTTTTGATTTGTAAATATGATTTATTTGGTTATCTGTTTATTGGAGCTTATCTTGATTTATGTGGCCACAAACCAGGATGGGTGTTGATTGGAAAACTAGGGTAGGTTATCTAGATGTGATGTAGGGGGTGGCTTGCAATGGATCGTCGAGGCCTGCAAGTGGCTAACGGATCATCCATTGTCAAGTTTCTTAATTCCAGTGATAACATTATAAAAATTGATCTAGTTAGGAAAACATTAAAAAGATAATTTGTGATACTTCGCCCATGCCTTGAGTGTCGTCGGTTCAGTGAGGAACCTTCAGAACTAAACTCAAGGGTGGATCATCGATATACTTATCTTCATGAGAGATATCGATGCCACGTATGATCACTTGAGTGCCGTCGGTTCAATGAGGAACCTTCAGGACTAAACTCAAGGTTGGATCTGTGAGATGACATCTTCCTACTCACACCGTAGATATCCTACGTAGGTTAGTGCCTCTGGTAACCTGTATACCCTCTTGTTCTAGAGATATCTTTCTAGGTGGTGATTGGGATTGGTCCTTAGTATGTGCGTGGGCCTAGTGTTATCTCCCTAGCATGGTGGGGTGGACCTCGGGGTTCCACATGGTCGGGAGGTAGTGTACTTCTCCATTGAGACTATTGCGGATATCCTCCATCACCTGATTGTACACTTGGATCAGTCTATCACATTTGTTTCAGATTTATGTACCCAGTTATTAGAAGATATTATCTTGTACTTGTAGGAGATTTCATTTGATTAGTAATGATCCCTACGTGGATCCATGATGTATTTTGATATTTGTAAATTGTATTAAATATCACCGCATACCCTACGATATGTGTAGTGGATGTAGGTGATCATGTGATGTAATGTTATATTGGTTCAAGAGATGTATTTAATTTTATTATGTACTTAAAAGTTCTTTAGCATTTGATCTTGTTAGCGTAGTGTTAGTTAGATGACGTAATACTATGTCAGGGACCCTTGAGAATGAAAAAGGAATGATGTGTTTATTCAAACTGATGTATGTAGAGCAATGTGATGCTTTATTCAATGTGCTTGTTAACATTAGTAAACAAAAAAAAAAATTGGTTGCATAACTTAGCATAACTTTTAGTGTTAATCTCTTGGGTTCCCTAGCAAGGCATTACACTTCATGTTATGCTTTCCTAGATTAGCTTCATTTCTATGCTCTAGATTAGCTCACATAGATTAATTAGCTTGGATTGTAACACTTGCATATTTCTTTTCATAGCTTAGCTTGCATTCTCATTTTCTAGCATAGTTGCATTTCATTCTCATCTTGATTCTTGAGGATATTGGCATTCTTACCCTTATCTCCATTGAATCTCCCATTGCATGGTTTACTAGCAAGGTCATAGGCTTAATAGCTCTAGCTAAGAGCACTCTTAATATCCTTGCACTCCATGCCTAGGGAGCTCTAGGTCATTTTTCAAGGTTTCCCATTCATGGATTCCCTTGGAAGTAAAGACTTAGAGAAGTGCACATTCTAGTGTGTACATTTTTGGCACCCACATTTTTGGCACTTACTAGCCTAGAAGGACAAAGGCTCAATACTTAACATTTCTTGTCTTGGCAAGGTTGCTTTCACCCTTGTGCAAGTGTTATATGACATGTTTGATCACCTACTGTTTGAAAACTTGTTTGATTACTGCTAAGTACTGTGTTTGGAGCTAAAAAATTGAACCATCAAACTGAAACATTGACCGAATTGCCTTCAAAACTGAGTTTTTTATGTTCACTGGTCAAGAGTCATACAATACTGGAAAACCATCACACACCCTCCTGAGAAATATCACGCGATACTTCATCACTGCTATTGTATCGCTTGCCTGTTATACATTATGTCACACCAGCTGCCTAGAAATTGTTGCACTGCCTTATGCGAAATATCGCTTGGCAAAATTATATCACTCTATTAGCTTGGAAACTATCGCATAGAGTCCTTTTGTTGTCTCACTACTACTTGCAATCCGAAGTTGATTTGTGTCACTTCTAGTCTTCCTTGGTCAGTCCAGATCTCAGATCTTAGGTGTTGTGATATGTTGCTCAATATCCAAATGAATTTCAATGGTATCAAATTGCAAAAAATGACTCTTAGTCTTCTTTCTTCCACTTCTTCCATGTCTTCCTAGTCTTCCATTTTCATCATTTCTCTTCTTTCTTCATGATTCTTCCTAAACTCTTCATGTCTTCTTGGTGCTTTTCCTCATATTTTCTAGTCTACCTTCTTCTATTCATCAATTCTTTCACTTCCATGCTTGATTCCTCCTCTTCTAGAACCATGAATTTCAACTATCTTGTTATGGAACCTCTCTTGAGAATAGATGATCTTGAACTCATTGCTCAATTCAAAGAGTATTATTCTTCCAATAGTCCTTCTAGATATTGCATGGATGATAAACTTAAGACAAGAATAAAAGAAAAGATACTTGAATCAGACACCTTTGCTAGGATCATAGACATGATCATATCATGATCTCCTTCTTCCAAACATTCTTCAGCTTCTAAGTCTTCTCATTCTTCTTCACATTCCAAGTCTTATCATGACTCTTCTAGACATTACTCACATTCGTCATTATCCAAGTCTTCTTCCTCCACTAGGTCTTCACTTTCCTCTTCTTCACGATCTAGTTCCTCTTCTACTTCTCCCAAGAGTCTTACTTCTCTTATCAAGACATACCATGATGAGCAATATGATATTCCTTATGATACCTCTATTCCTAAGAGTCCTCCTAGTCATGTGTTAGTGCTTACTGAAAATGGGACATCACATTTGATAGATTGTGATGGTGATCCATATGATTCTGATTTTGAACAAGACTTTGATGATTTCTGTCAACAATACCTAGATGATGCATCCACTTTTGTTGAGGAATATAATTGTGCCACACTGATATGAAATGTCAATATTATAATAATCCTTCCTCTAAGAACCCTCATGCTGAAGATAAAGATTTCTCTCTCAAGCAAGATTATGTTAATGATGGACCTTTGTCTTGTGATGGTTCCCTTCCATCCCCTACTTCCTCTAATACCCATACACTTCTTAAAGATTTTGAGTCTTCCAAATATTTCACAAATCCTTCATCCAATGAAATTCCTAATACTTTTTATACGATTCCCTATAGTTATCCTCAAGGGCTACCTCTTAAAGAAACTCAAGCTAACCTTCACTTGGCTGAAAATACTTTCAATAATGCTA
The DNA here is from genome assembly GCA_027943335.1 of Chamaecyparis obtusa. NCBI lineage: Eukaryota > Viridiplantae > Streptophyta > Pinopsida > Cupressales > Cupressaceae > Chamaecyparis > Chamaecyparis obtusa. The sequence goes on along the minus strand of BSBK01000061.1, from coordinate 1,240,064 downwards.
AACCTAAAGAGCCTAAGCCTTTATGCACTATAATGCCTACTTTAGCTAGTCCTTCACTATCTTTTCCAAATTCTTCCATATAATTCCAACATGCTTCCTTGTCCTTAGAAGTGGCTCCATGTCAAGAGGACTCTAAAAATGATAAAGAAAAGAACATAAAGAAAGATCAAGATCAAGAACCCTCCCTGTCATCCAATTCTTTTCATGATGTCTCTTATCTATTTCATGGTTCTTTTGATCCTTTGTACCCTTCCTCATTCATGCCACCATGTCTTAAGTCTTCTCCTAAGCAAGATCAAGCTACTACTTACATTGTTGAGCTAATTGAAAATCAAAATAACCTTACTACACTTGCACTTTCCAAAGATGATACTTCCATTAAGGTTATTAAAAATAGTGTTGTTGCTTCCAATGTTCAACCTATTGAAAATCCAGAGAATACGCCTATGCTATCCAAAGCAACTTGTCAAGATCAAAGCCTTCCATCTTCTTGTTCTACCATTTCATGTTCACTTCCACTTTCTACAATTCCTAACTCTTTGCAAGCTTTGAAAAATCTTATTGAAGAAGTTTCTCCTATTCAAGATGTTCATGATCCTATTGCAAATCATAATGCTCACTCTAAAGATGTTGATGTCCTTGGTTGTCATATAGATGATGATGAACTTATTGATTATCCTTTTGTGTCTTCCACATCCATCCTTGGACCTCCTCCACCAATACTAAGGGCTTCACATCTTCCTTCCATCTTGGGCCCTTATGTCCCTTCACTTTCCCCTCCTAACTCTCCTAATTCATCATCCATCTTGGGTCCTTACATCTCTCCATCTCCTATCTTTCCTCAAGATCAACATAGATGCATACCCTTGAATCCTTTTCATCCACCTACCCATCTAAACCAGTCATATCATCCTTCTTCCACAAGTCCCAACTCTTTTAGAAGTAACTTGAATGTTCAAAACAAGAAAAAGAAGAAATAAAAGAATCCATCAAAATAAGAGGATCACCATGTCTCCTCTAATCGACATGGAGGTAAAAATTCAAAAGAGATATCTAAGAAGAAAACTACAAGACAAGTAGGGGTTCCAAAATCCATCATTGAAGATATTCTCTCTAAATCATCAAAAAGAAATGAAAAGCCTAAGGCTATATGGATTCCAAAGTCTCTCTTGAAAATTTTTAATATTGAACAAAAAGTGAAGTTGACATTCAAGCTTCCAAAGGCTTCCACTTCATCTTCTTCCAAAAACATTCTTCCATTCTATGCACCTAAACCGCAACCTCTGCTATCCATTCACCATATTTCTTCATGTATTCCTTCATTCATGTTTCCTCCATCCTCTCACCACCCTTCAATGTGTGTGTTGATGTTGATCTTTCCTTCCTTTCCATCTACCCTTTCATAATCCTTCCATTTATTATCCTTCTACCTTCTATCCTTTTTCCTCATTTTCCTATTCCTCCTATCTTCCAACGTCGCTCGCTTTACATAAAACCTTATCCTCCATTTATCTCTTCCATATTCCTTTCCCTATCAGCATCTTTGAGCATATCATTTTTAATCCTTGGCATATAATGGTTTATCCTTTCAAGGAGAATTATCTAAAAGCTTGCCTTCTTCCAAAAAAAAAAATTGAAAATGTGCCTTTGTGGAAACTTGGAAATAGGTGCCTTGGTAGCAAAAGTAAAGAGAAATAAATTCATCCTATGGTGAAAACCACTCCCTTGTGGCACCTTGGATAAGTACAATGATGAAAACCTGGCAATCAGGCATCATGCGTAGTTCTTCTACATATTTCATCCATTCCATCTTCTCTCTTTGATCTTGACTATGTTGACCTATACACGAACATTTGGCTATTTTGTGAGCTATCTTATGATGATCTTGTTTTCATTCCATTCATGTTTAGCCTTCATATTTATTTTTCTCCATTCATTCTAGCCTTTCGCCATCCTTTTCCCCTTGGTCTTGATCTAATAAAAAAGAGTAAAACGCAATGCTATGAAACCTCTTGACATATCTACTCCTTTGGACTACATCATTTTCTTCTTTTGCATTACGCTTTTGTGACCTATCCTATGCTGGCCTTTCATTGCTTGTCCAAATGTGCTTTACATGATAATTTTTCCCTAGCTTGGGTACTCTTGAGGAGTTTGCCTTTGAGGATTTCTTCCCTTCATTCTCCTTCATTCTCTTGTCTTTCATATCTTCCACCAGCTTGCTAATCCTTCTTGTCCTCCACCTTGCTAGACATTGGGACTACATGATCTGATCTTGCTTGGGAGTTTGATGCTCGTTATGTCTGGGGGTATCCTTTGTACATACTTATTGATCCTGAAAAAAACTCAAAAAAATGATATATTGTTAAAAATTCTAAAAATTGGAAAATGTCCTAAAAAAATGATCATCTTAGTGGAAACCTAGCAATAGGTGCTTTGATATATCTCCAAAAAAATTATATATTTCAAAAATACCAAAAATTCAAAATCCCAAAAAATAGTCACACTTACCCAACTGTGTTTTTAAACACTACCCTAGCGTCAAATGTTTCTCAACACTTATCAGATATCTTACCCTTAGTCTAGCATGATATGATATTCCTCACTAGCAGATGTGATACTCAAAGTTTGACTCTATGACCTACACACACGCACTTAAACACTCGACTCGCTAAGACTTGTTTCACTTTATTTCTTTGTGTGCTGTCTATGATGATTTCTTTGATGAGTGTTCTCTCCCTAATAGTTTTCGATGATGCTGAGCTAGAAGACTGGGGGAACAAGGATATGTTTTATTTCTTTTTCTGCTTGTGGGTATATTTTGTTGGTCCTAATTGTCATTAGAATTTATGCTTGTTCCACTTTACATTAGGGTCTACAAGGTATTATCCTTGACTATTTTCGCAAGTGCATACTTATAGTCATCTTGACTTCCTTGTGTCTCGATGCGAGTATAATTTTGCTATATTAAACTTAGGTAATCTCACTGCACTAGTCATCTTGACTTACATGTCTTTGATGCCTAGGTGGGATTCCCACATATCTATTTGATATAGATCATATTCAAATTCACATAGTCATACTAGTGTGTATTATATGATCTTGCGACGCTACCAGTAATGCTCGATGATGAATATTAGAGTCTAATGGCTTTGTAACCTTTCAAGTAAACCACTTTTCATAGTAGCTTGCATTTTTAGGTTCATGTTAGTTTAGTTTTGCATTTTGCATATCGAGAGAGCTCTCCTTTCATCTTTCACGGACTTATTAGTCAAATTGCGCTCACCTTTCGCTTCTTCCGGATCATGTCTTTCACTTCTTGTCTTTCATATCACATCATTTTCTATTCATTTCGAGATCAAAACCAAAATCTAAGCTCACTTTGATCGTCAAAATCGCATCTCTCCTTCTTTCGCGCAGTTGGCTAACCTTTTGAGGCTTGATCCTTCGATCTTCACTGGGGCAACCTTTCCTTCTTCATCTCCATCTCTCTCACCCATATAGTCTTTCATTCATTTCATTCATCTCTCTCTGAGGTCTTAACTAGGGCATATCTTCACTGCTTGATGGTTATTCTCTTATCTTTCATCTTCGATTATGATTTCTAGTGATTTGATCATGTTGCTCTTGCTTCTACATTCCCTCTACCTGATTTCGCTTTCAATCCCGAGGGGGCAGACACATCATATCCTATTGGCTATTCTCTAGAGCATATGCTTGACCATTCCATTTTCTCTGATCGATCTATCTTTGCGCTTGACATGTTAGTTCTTGTCTCAAGTTGTAATATTGTCCATCTCTTTCCTAAGTGTTTAGTATTGTCGCTACCAAGCTGACCATGCAAGATTTTCTCTCTCTGCACTTCATTCTTTGGAATCAAATCTCTATCTATTGTCTTCTTGGTTGATCTATTCTTTGATGTAATGTGTTCCCAAATCAATCACACATTAGTCAAAGAGGGGCAAATGTAATCATCCAAAAATGGTCATCTACACTATTAGCCCCTTTCTAGCATTAGTTGCTAAAATCATCAATTGCTTATTCTTGATAAAATCCTATTCTATCATTTTTTATTATTTTCTATGGGCTAACCATTTTATCCTAAGTCTTTATTTATTTAAAAGGAATTTCCTCCCCTTTTAATAAATAAAAAGCCCCCACTTTTCCTCTTATCCTAAGTTGCACAAATAAAGCATTATTCCAATTTTATAAAAAAGGGAAAAAGCATTTTTTATCTTATATGGACACAAAAGTCAACTCTTATTTTCTCATTGGACGATACTTGTGCACATGGATTGCTCATCTTTCAAGCTCCACCCTTGATTAAATCTTTTGCCTCTTAATCTCCATGGTTCATTCTTTCTCATTTCTTATAAAATGAGAGCTCTCTTCTCATTTTAGGATCCATCTTTTGAAAACTAACCTTATGCTGTAGGATTGCTTGGAGACTTTGGAGCTTTTTTGAAGACATTCTTGCATCCATCTTTCATTTCTTGCATCATAGCTTCATGTTATGCTTTCCTAGATTAGCCTCATTTCTATGCTCTAGATTAGCTCACATAGATTAATTAGCTTGGATTGTAACACTTGCATCTTTCTTTTCATAGCTTAGCTTGCATTCTCATTTTCTAGCATAGTTGCATTTCATTTCCATCTTGATTCTTGAGGATATTGGCATTCTTTCCCTTCTCTCCATTGAATCTCCCATTTCATGGTTTACTAGCAAGGTCACAGGCTTAATAGCTCTAGCTGAGAGCACTCTTAATATCCTTGCACTCCATGCCTAGGGAGCTCTAGGTCATTTTTCAAGATTTCCCATTCATGGATTCCCTTGGAAGTAAACACTTAGAGAAGTGCACATTCTAGTGTGTACAATTTCAATTATCTTTGGTATTGGATCAAATTGTAGGGTGTTATTTGTGAGCAATTCAATATCTCCCATTAAATATACTACAAGAAAATTTGTTTGTCAATGTACAACATAAGGTGTTTCTTGTGGAACCTAGTACATTGGAAGGGTTCAAAGAATATATAGGAAGGATGATAATAGGGTTTTTAATTACCATAATGGCATTGACCTTTTAGATAGGATAGAAGGCATCAAGCTTCAATTATGTTGGTACAATAGAATAAAGGGTCAATGCATGTACAAGTATGAGTTGATAGATCACGCTTTTGTGGAACTTGAATCTCTCATAGCAACAACCAACTTATCTTACACTACTAGTAATGATACATGCAAATTAGAAGAAAGAGATTACAATTTTTTTTCAGATTTTGTTAAAAATTTGAACAAGGTGTATTTTCAGAACATCCCACTTTCATCTTCCTTATGCATTCCCATATGTTATATGTTACATTGTTTAAAAATATTTTTTTATCAAATCTAATATTGATTTTATACTTTTTTGACATCAGGTGAAATGAATAGTTTGGTGGTGAATGTTTGGAATAACTCAATCATTTTGTTGCTACCTAATTCTTGGTGTAAGTTTCTTTCACCGACCATTCAGATTTTGTAGTTCAATGAAATTAGAGAAAAGATAAAATATGTTCTATATGAAATTTTAATACAAATTTAGGTCTCACATGGCCATCCAAATGTGTAGGTATGTGGGTTGAGGAAAAGTCGCATGCCATTCATGATGTCAATGTGGCTTCCAAATAAAATCTAAAGGTGGTAGAAGGTCATGTATCAAATAGTTTGGCATCATGGAAGATGGAAAACTTGCTCACAACTATTGATGATGCTACACTACTATCAATGGTGCGTACTCTATAGCCTTTATAATTTATATATTTGCATGTATTTAAAATCAAGGAAATGGCCTCTATGAACTTGAAGGAGACCAATCAAGTTGTCCCATTGCAAGTTGATTATTGGTGTTAACTATTGAAGGTAGAATAGAGTTTGTGTAGTCGTGGTGTAGCCCTTTGTTACACCATTAATTTCTATCATATTTCATCATTGCATAATTACAAAAAACTTGATGAATTGCAGAAGCTTCCTTACAGATATATTAAAATATAAAAGTAATACAAGTCCATGGATACATATGGAAATAAATCCATAAAAACAAACAATACAAACCCATAAATAATAGGCTTACAAATTTGAACATGATTTGTATATTGAATTTATATAAACTATTTGAGTATATCTTGGAAACAATATAATGACAACATAAAATGCCTTGATCGTGAACTAATATTGTATGTATACTATATTTAAAAACTTACACAATTTAAAACATTTTATCTAGGAACTCCTAAATCTTAGTAATATCCTACTATAATCTCATCAGATAATAGTTTTTTGAAGAAAGTTAATAAGGTATTGGAATTCTCTTTATATGATAGAGAATGCAAATAAGCTTCAAACCTCTTACAAAGCAAACAAATCAAACCATAGCAAAAAATCAACACAAATTTGGAATCCTTGGTGATGTGTCATCCTCAAACTACATCAAGAACCTAAATGGAAAAATAGAAAGAAGTATTTGGGACATATAATGAAGTAACTAATCACATCATATCATCTTCAAACCTCATCATAGGTTCATTCCTAACTATGTAGAACACATGCCGCATAATTAGGTTGGGCAAGGTGTCTAATGAAAGATAATTGTTTAGAAAATTGAAGCTAGTTGATGGCCTTATCATCACAAGTGAAACCAATTGGAAAAAATTCAAAATTTTAAAATTGCAACCTAAAAAAATGGTCACAAATAATTCCTCACCCTACATCTTCAACTACATGTAGTTTCATCTAACTAGTTCATAATTCAAAAATTCAAACTTGTTCTCTCACCAAAACTCAAATATTACTAATCCTTTTCACTACAATACTTCATTGTCCATTCAGTAATTTGGTCATCTAGAGGCCATTCAAAACCTTCTATTTGTAGTGCGCAAGCTAGATTATCCTCATATTTAACATCAAAGTGCTCCTGACATCATTGGTGAACTTATTGTACCCCATATCAGTACCATACAATTGTTCTAAACCACTATGATACATATGCATATGTAATGGTGTCCATTGTCCACCTTTTGTAGTACCATATCTATCTGCCCATTAAACTCCACCTTCAAAACCTTTAATGATTTTATTTTTCCATGTTCATACAAAATGCAAGGAATAAACCAGTGGTCAAAACTATGAAAAAACTCAATCCTCCCCCTTATGCTTTGTTTCTTCCCTTTATTATAGGGGATGTCATCAAAATTTAATTTTTTCATTTTTTTATTGACATAATTTATGGTGGAGGGTCTTGAAGAATCTGAGTTACTAAGACCATAGTTCTGAAAGAACTAACCATAGGCTATCAAATATCAGACAAAGGCTTTAGGATAGGAAACACCTCTTGACATACCTTTGCATCTTGAATAAAGGATTGGTAGTTGGTGTACAAATCCTCCATCTTGATCATGAACTTATTCATCATATACCTCACGGTGCTCTTAATAACTTCAACAACTTTCCCCTTCCCCATCTCTTTGGCATTTTTTAGTGCATCTTTAAATTCATCTACCTTAGCCTTCAATTTTGTCGGCTCCTCTAATGAAGAAGTTTTACCAACTGTTACTAAGGCCTATGAAGAAGAAGGGGGCGGATTCTTGTCACCAAACTATTTCAAAACTTTAGCCTTTCACACTCCATATACTTTTGATTGTAAGCTTCAATCAAAGTTACTAAATTTGTAACAACTTTTCATATTTTTTTGTAGTATCTCTGTGGTAGCAATAATAAACATAGCAGATTGAAATTTAGCCTTGTAAGCTTCTATAATAGTAATATCTTTCAATATACTTATCACAACACTTACCCACTTTTCTTCAACTCCCTAGAGTAGTTTTGGCTAATTTGTTCTCAAGGATATTTTCCGTTGTGCTAATATCTTCAATCTTGGATGGTATCTTGTTCCTCCAACTCCCAACTCACTATCAAAATCTAAGACCATTTAAGGATCATCTTTTTTTCTAATATGATCTAGTGAAAATATCTCCTCAAGTTCCAAGTTTTTCATAGAAAACATATCACTTTCCATTACCATTCTTCTTGCCTCTTCAAGGGTAATATCAATACTGGCCAAGTATATATCACCTAAAGGTATATTGTCTCTGGATTCTTCCATTGTTTTCCTATTTATAAAAAAATCCTTTGAATTCTTTGGATTTGATGGACTTATCATCTGCAAGAAAAAGCCTCTCAGTAATTACCCTTTTGTCATCAACTAGTATCAATGACTTAGGTACACCCAATTCTTGTTTGTCCTCAGGCATTTACTCTACAATATTTTCCCTAGGACAAGATGGGAGTGGTTGATCCACTTCTTCTTCATACTCAAGATTACACAAGACATGAATGGCATCTTCAGTTTCCATTGTTTTCTCAATTTCCTCATAACCAACCAAAGGAGTTGGTTTAACAGTCTTTTTCCATTTGGGTGGGGATTCTTTAGTTGGGCTTGAAGAAACTATATCAGATGTTTGGTCATATAGATCTTGTATTCTCACATGCATCTTCTCATTTAGCTCCTCTAATCTTAAGGGTACATACTCCATAATTTTTTTTCCAAATGGGGCATGTCCATATAACTTCTCAAATTTCTCTATCAGCATTTCCATTCTTTGAACTTGATTATCTATATTTGGAAAGAAACCATGGAAAATAGGATTTACATCCTTCTTTTCTCTCTCAATCCTTTCTAAAATGGTCCACTTTTCTTTCTTTCAATAATCTCAAAATTCTAAAGATACATTGTTATCACATCCTCTTTATATATCAAATTTCATGGAAATAATGACCCAATTTTAGCCTTTCACTCTTAACTCGACCCATATATCCTTTAGGGTCAAAATGTCTATATTTGGAACATTCCAAATGATAGAATTCCTTTAAATGTTCATGCATCTTTTCAAGTGTATCCTTTCTGATGAGAAAATCCTCAAAAACTATAGCCTGTGGTAAATGAGTTCCCTTTCTGGTACCAACCATGTGTTCCTTTTTCCATTTGTGGACAACATTTTCCATATAACCTCTAAAAATGAAAGCCTTAGAGAAATAATGAAAGGAAAGTAGTGAGGTTCCATAGGGCATCCATATACTTTGATAATAGTATAATTCCCAAAGCAAAACCAATCAAAAAAATTGTGCTTGATGTCATCATCAGGCCTAATACTATTAGGCCTTAATAAGTATCTGATTAAAGGGGTCAATCTAGTAAAAGTCACACCACACCAAGACATAAGTCTAGCAGAAAATTATTGATGAAAGGAAACATAATCTGAGTACCTACATTTCCTATCCCAAACATAACACCAACACTGAACTAGTAACCTATTTTCTTTTATCAATTTTATCCAGTTTCAGATCACCACTCCAAACATGTTCATTTTGAAACAATACCATATGACACAAAAGTGAATAGAACCTAAAATCAAAGAAATTGTTGTTTTTCTTAATAGAGCACAAACCCTCATGTAATTTCAGAAAAATATATGATGCAAAATCATACTTTACATTTACATAAGGATTCTAAATATGTGTGGCCATGAACATGAGTTCAATAGGCATGGTGTCAGGATTTGTATCCTTTCTTAGTGCTTGAAACTCACTATAGTAAGTATGTATCATATATCATTCAAATTTGGAGAGCTCAAAAGGTTTCTTTTAAATTGATTTTATCTTGATCCCCGCATTACATGTTATCTTCTTCTTATATCTAGGAAGCTCATTGAGCCTCAATGTCCTCCTCTTTCTCACATAGTTAGCCTTGATCTTCTCTAAATCCATAGGAATTAGAGAATTTATGTTCAAATTAAAGCATTTCATAATAGCAGCCCTGCTAATATCATATAAAATAGTGTGATTCTCCTTTCTAATTCCCTTGATTATTGGATCAAACTTTCTTGCAAGGGTTCTAATTAAATCAACCTCAATGAAAACATTTGGGATAATCAACCTAGAAAGGTCTAGGAGCCACAAGTTTTAAACATGGACCTTTAAGTTTTATTATTCTCAAAGAATTAGTTAAACAATTTCCACCCAAATAAGGATATGTCTACATCTCTACCATTTACATAGTTGTTCTTGAAGATGGACTTACTCTCAAATTTTGTGCTAGATTCTAGTAAAATATCCATCATGTCTTCATCCAAAGATCTAATTTGTTTCTTTGGAACTCCATGGAATTTTATAATCTCTACATACTCATCACCCTTTTGTCCCTCTCCTAGCTATACTAGTTGAGCAAATGTCTCTACCACACAAACTAAGACTTATTTTCAACTAGTGGTTGCACATTCTCCTCTTTCTTTTCTTCTTCATATTTTTCTCTATATTTCCTCCTAGTTCCTTTTCTCTAATTCCTCTTGTTTCTTTTTACTAACCCTTTTTAGTTTTGAGGGTTCCCCCTTGGTCTTTAGTTTCAAGGGTTCCCTCTTTATCTTTGATTTCAAGGTTTCTACCTTTTTAGGCATGTTCTTGGAGAAAAAATAATACTAAAAAAATACTTCTATGGATTTTAGAAAATTATAGAATCCCCTTAAGTATACCCCCCTCTTGAAAAGAAATACATAGAGAAAATTTGACCACTTAAACTATATTGTTCAAAAAAACTTATTGGTTTTTTAATGCAATTACACTCGGTGATCTCCTTCTCATCTTGTAGAGCTCACCTTCACACTTCAAATTGCAGAATGATGTGAAAACTAGAACAATTCTTATTTAATTCAAGGTGACAGAGTACACTCACCATTAATTCATATGTGTGACCTAATTGTGTAACCAAAAATAGTACTCTCAGTTCTTCAAATTGTGGTCATTTATCACCTTTGAATTGACATTCTAGATTATTTTGGTTGTCTTCAACTCCAAGTTGATGTGTTAATGAATCCCCAAAGTCTCACACTTAACTTTATTTTTCAATTTGATATGTGAGGGAACATGGGGTGGCCACTTGTCATTCCTTTTTCAAATATCAGGTTCCTGTGATACAACATATATACACTTTTTTAATCCCTGGGGAGCACATTGTAACCTCATGTCATTCCTTTTTGGCATCCTAGGCTTTTGCAACACAACAACTATTCATTTTTTAACTCCCAAGGGAATACAAGAAAATGACACACTTTAACTTCTTTGTGTCTCAGGTTCTCATGAGAAAGCTTCACTCTTCATCTAATATCATAAGGGAATATAAGGTACTAACATTCCTCTCATGACTTATCATCTCGCAAGCCCTTGTTATATTTATTCTTCATTCAATTTTGTGAGAAAACATGTGATATGACTTTTCATGTCAGGATAATTTATCCTAAAATCCCACACCTTGACTTTATCATTTGCCTTTACTTGCGAGGGAATGCGGGTAATACTATCTTGTATCAACTTAGCACCATGTAACCCCTCGGTCAATTTCTTGAAATCATCAGCTGATCTTAGGGAATGTGGTATATCTCTTCTTCATAACATCTTCATGTCCCTCAATCCCTCAAAATGTTTTAGTTTATAGTCACCCATTGTGAGAGAATGTGATGTGACATCTTCTAATGCCTTGATTTCATCACACATTCCAATGCACATCACCACTATCTAAAAATTGAATCACAAGGGAATGAGGGATCACTTAAACATTTTGATTTTATATATGGCTTTAACAATGTTTAAACATGAGGATCCAACTTGGGTCGTGGCTAGGAAATATTTAGGAAACACTACAAATGACTTACAAGAAATGACAATTCTTGTTTTTACTTGTTCTTTGTAAATATTTCTTTCATTATTGTTATTAGGCTATTTTTTTTAGTTCAATTCTTTACTAATTTTAGTTTCTTTTATTCTTTGCCACTTTTTTTTATTTCTTTCTATCTCCAAATTCTAAATCAAGAAAGTTATTCCTTTCCTTAATAAGGCAATATCTACAGTCATTTATTATCATTCTCATACTTCTCATGATGAATCACTAGTGTGATTTGAAATGAAATGTTGAGATAGTGTATCCCAAAAAATATTGTAGCTAACTTAAAAGGATTTTTAACTAAATTCATTATGTCAAAAATATAATACAACTCGATCACAAGGCCACAAAGGTAAAACCAACACTTAGGAAATTTTGATGCTCACATGAAATACTAATACAAAAATATTAACAAGTTTTTTAATGGACGGTAACAAGTATAATTTTATTAATATATCAAAAAGAGATTTTCATTCAAAGTATTCTAAAAAAAAGATTTATGCTAGTAGTTGAAGATTCAAATACTTGAAAGCCCAACCCTCTCAAACTGACACAAAACTAGGAACCCACCATTACAACCTTGAAACCCACCATTACATTAATTTATTAAAATTCATCGATACATGCCAAAATCTATTGGTACCACAAACCTAAAAACACAAAATAGACAAAATGACCAACAAAGAGTAAAAAATGTGCAAAAAACTAGTACAAAGTTGAGGCCTATGCACAAATCACTAGTTCAATGGCACCACCCCCCTTTGACCCCAAGCACTCCACTTCCGTTATTCAAGCACCACCAAGGCACCACAAGCCTCCTCCTCCTTGTGATGAATGAAATCCTTTAGGAGATTCCACTCAGACAAGGCTTCTTCCCTTCTCCTTTCTCTATTAAACTCCACAGGCCACCTCAAGAAAGGAATTAATTCCTTCAACTCCTCTTTAGAGGGGTCCTCAATACCTTCTTAAATTTCAAAACCCACACCAGTGATAGCCCATTCAAGCATAGAATTGAGTCCAAATAGAGACTTGTCATTCACAATGGCCCACATCACCCATCTGAGAACATTCTCATCCTTCACAAAATCAAGAGCCCACACCAAAACCAGAGTAATAATGTCCATGTTTGATTTTTAGCTATGCCTAGAATTAAAAAAAAATTCTCCCATCAAGCCAGGTATAAAATTTGTACAAACTCCTCATCCTTGAAATTGAAAATGCCTTTCATCCTTTTTGAGGAGACCAAGCCAAAGAAGGCTATGTATTTCTTTGTTGAAAGAAATGTAAAATTAACCTCCTTCACTGCCCAACTCCAAGTTCCAACTCGATTCTTTTGCAAAAATAAAAACCACACCACCACTTTGACCACACAAAATCATAAATAATTGCTAAAAAATTGTTGCACACTGCCCTTTAAAATTGAAATGAGAGCTTGGCCTCTTTGTACAAATACCTTGGAAAGACATAAATGATTGAACACTTCAGTCATTGTGTGACTATTGGCCATGATGCCATTCACCTATTGCGAATGTATGATAATTATTCATTTGAATTTCATCAACAGTATTGAACATTAATTCCCATTTAGAGAGCACAGTCACCACCTTTTTCCTTGATCTCTTGAAATGACTAATTTGATATTCCTCAAAGGTGGCAAGAAGATTTTTAAATGCAAAGATATAGTTTTGCAAGTGCCAAGTGTGTTCCAAGCTTCCACATTACCATTAATTATTTCCTGAACAATAATTAAAGATTCCCCCTCTATATGAATTCTAGAGACAACTAACCTTTTACTAGATTTTATAGATTAAAATACAACCTTAGCCTCCACCAAGTTAAATATAACCTCCAATTAATTTAGAAGTAGATTAATATTAGCACCTTTTACCAAGTCTAGATTTTTGCTTAAAACCCAGGCAACTCTTTATCATAACATAAGATAGAAATATGAAGGGGTATAAAAAATGTTAAAGAAAAAAATGATACATAGAATATCTTATGAAAAGAGGAGGATTCTTTAGTATGTCATGAACATGTGTGCTATGATTTAGGTTCACTAAGTGAAGTCCTCGTGCTTTAAGGTTTCTCAACTAGAAAATGGAATGATAGTGACATCTCTTTTCTATACGATATCTATTTTAGGAATGATAATATGAATTGGGAGAAGCTAAAAGATAAGCTTCGTTTGTCTAAAAATAATATAAGGACATTCTTTGTTCTAATTAAAAGTATTTCTAGCTTAAAAAGACTAGTGATAATCATTAATGAGGCCTTCTTTTTATCCAATATAAGGTTGGCAAATGGTACCCTCCAAGTGTAAACATTAAGGCTAAGATCATCTATCAATTCCTTGTCCATTTTGAGAGTATCTTGAACTATGTTAACAAGAAGTGAGAACTTAAAATTATAGAGTCTCTTTGGAAAAAAAACCCTACAACAATGTTGGTATAACAAGTTGGAGCCTAAACTCAGTTGTTTTTGTAAGAATTGCTATGATAGAATGTGAGAATTATGTACAACAATGAAAACAACAATGAACCAAGATCTAGAGGCCAATGAATAACAAATGAGAGAGATAAAATATTCTATTAAACTGCAATAGATATAAAACTACTAGATGAGTAGCTAAACTCAATAGATAAAAACATAATAGATGTGTCTTCTTATATAGGCAAGGCAATAAGAGACCATGATTAGGAGGAGATAAGATATCACCCACAAAAGGTGGAATCACATGTCCACCAAAGGTGAATCATCTTCCATTATGCAATGAAGTATGTGCAACATGTGGAGGATGATAATGTGATAAGAGAACTAAAGGTGGATCTCACACATAAAGTGGAACGTGATAAAAACTATCACCACCTAAAGTGGAATTTTTCCTACACCATGTGCAAATATAGGTGCAAACTCCTAGGTGTCTCATGTGCAAACTACTATATAATGCATTATCCTAAGTAAGCTTAAGTAAAATATAATTAGTGAATATTGAATTACACAACTAGCTCCCTTAAGTGCAACCTAGGGGAATGCAATTAAACTCATGATGCAAGATGGGTCCCAACTACTAGGCCATGTTAGGTACCCATGTACAATATGCAAATGCAATGCAATCTCTCACAAATGGAGAAAGGGAAAAAATCATATGGGAGAAAACTCCCCTCCAAAAGAGAGATGAAAACACACAATTCTCTCAATGATGAATGAGAGAGAAGAAGAGAGACTATCAAGCTCCCCTCAATGTTGAATCTCCCACAAAGATCGCCCAAGATGATGACCAATGCTCCTCCATAGAAAAAAAAAATAGAGCCAATGTTGCACCAATAATGTCAAAGTGTGACAAAATCAAGTACCAATGTCGATACATAGAATGACCGATAAGTTTCCCATTGTAATATGATAGAGATCAAGCATGGTGACACCTACATGAGCTCATCAATTAGATACTTGAAAATAAAAAATTGGTACAATTAAATATCTCGAATAGATCCATGCACTGCTAATGGAAAATGTGTGCAACCTAAGTCTCCTATAGAGCCATGCACCAAGTCTCACAAGATAATTCATAATGTACTAACATAGGGATTACATCAAATATGTCATCAATGACAAAGTACAAAGAAAGATGACACTTTATGATAGTACATGTACAACATTGCTCATGCAAGAGCATACAACATGAAAAGACAATGCAAAGATGGAAACATGAAGATGATGCCACCAAGAATGACACTATCAAATACTGTAGAAAATGTGCCCTCCAGTTAGATGATGTTGCTAAGAAAAAATATAGGGAGCATGAGCCCCCCTTGGTTGCCAATTGGAAGATGTTGCAAGACAAGGAAAAGGTGGACAAAAAAAATATGTGCTCCTATTTTTGCTTATTTATTTAAAATTTTGTTTTTAAAAACCTATTTTAAACCCTTAAAAATATTTGTTAGAACCCATAAAAAACTTCATTAAAAAACTTTATAAAATAAGACAAAAAAACACATTGTTATTTTTGTTTATGATTTTTTTAATTAAAAATTTAATAAACAAAAACAAGATTTTTTAATTTATTTTAAAAAGTTTTTTTTTTAAATAAAATAAAAAAAGGTTGGGGGAACCCCCCGGTCATAGTCTGAAGACTGTGGCGGTGGGCGGTACCACCTCCACTACCTTGCAGGTTGTAGCAGGGATAGGGCTTGCGACATGAATACCGCAAGTACCCTACATCATAGGTACCTATTAGTACTAGCAGTATCCACAAGGTACTTCAATTTATTTTGATAAAAAAACAAATAAAAAAAATGCCCACTGATTTTAATTCAGTTTTTAAAAATATAATTTTTAATTAACAAAAAGAAACTTTAATTTTTTTTATTTAATTGAAAAATTAAAAAAATACATGCATACCTACAGTAGACATGTTTGTATGATATGCCAAGAGGGGATTTTTTCTTCCAAGGAAATAGTGTTTGATTTGGGCAAATGAACAATCATTTATGGGGTTTTTGGGCCTTCTAAACACAATGGTGGGGTTTGACTTGGTCCAAAGTCCTTAAAAAATGCACATTGTTCTTAGGATTGGTAACCATCCTCCACCTTCAAAGAACTCTAGATTTTGCCTTCAGTGTGAGATTTGAGCAAAACAAAAGGTGATTTTGACTAAAAACAACCTTCTAAATCCAATGATCAGCTCATATTTGACCCAACAAGGTCCAATATTGACCTGTACTGAAAATTCTCTCCAAGACAACTATGTGATGGTGCTCTAATGGATTTAATATCATGTAAGAATTACTATGATAAAATGTAAGAATTTGCATATAATAATGAAAAAAATAATGAAACAAAATCTAGAGGCTAATGAATAGCACAATAGAGAGAGAGGGAGAGAGATAAAATATTCTATTGAACTACAATAGATAGAAAAATATTGGATGAGTAACTAAACTCATTAGATAAAAACATAATAAATGTACCTTCTTATATAGGAAAGGAAATAAGAGACCATGATAAGGAGGAGATAAGCTATCACCAACAGAAGGTGGAATCACATGTCCACCAAAGGTGGATCATCCATGATTATGTGATGAACTATGTGCAACATGTGGAGGACGATAATGTGATAAGAGCACTAAATGTGGATCTCACACATAAAGTGGAATGTGATAACAACTATCACCACCTAAAGTGGAATTTTTCCCACAACATGTGCAAATATAGGTGCAAACTCCTAGGTGTCTCATATGCAAACTACTATGCAATGCATTATCCTAAGTAAGCTTAAGTAAAGTATATTTAGTGAATATTTAATTACACTAACATTTTTTAGATTACAATTACAGATTCAAAAGCTAGTTATTAATTCCACCCCTATACAATGTTTATTTTTTGGTCGATTGGAACCATGCTATTACATTTTTTTTTAATGTCAATTTGTTATTTTTATATGGTCTCTCTTCATGGGTAACATAAAAGATTGGGTTAGTTATATTAATAAATATTGGGCTGAGATTATTTATAGTTTTATCAAAAGATTAAACAAAAACCAGAATTTATTTTGAGGTTTTCTACCTACTAATATACTTTGATTCTTGTGGAAGAAAATAAATGAACATGTTTATCAAGGGAAAATTGGAATCCATACTTATTCTTCTTATATACTTGGAAAACAAATTTATCATTGAACTAGTGATATTTACATTGAAGCTTCCTGCAGATAGGTTCATAAAAGTGATGGAAGAATTTGCCAATATATACAAAGATGACATAAAAGATGCAAACTCCTAGCCATGAGACCTCAAGAAGGTTGATCTAATGTTCTATGGAGAATACCTTGAAACTTTCATAATGCATATTATAAAGAGCATGATTATGAGCTAAAGAGATATGTTGTTCAAGACCTAAAATAGGTCCTACTCAACAAAACTTTGACAACTCAAGTTTGGAGAGGATCTCTCCTCCACCAAGGCATTTGAATCCTTTTAGATTAGTAGAACCAATTTGAAAGAGGACCAAATCAAATGCAAGGAGAAAGTGGTAGAGGAGGATGGTCAAGCTCAAGTTACTAAGAAGTATAATGCACACAAATTTGACTCAGAAGATGAATAGAAATTATGTCATAATTGTATATTGATTCTACATATAACTATTTGTATAGTACTATAAGTTGTTATCCAAAACTTTGTTACTATTTGACTTTTTAATTTTGATATACAATGATGTTTTGAGATTGTAGACAACTAGTTTGAGTTGTTTGTATGTGACCAACTTGATCACGGTATTGTAAGAAAACTACATTTCACTGTTATTGGTACTCAATTATCAATATTAAAAAAATTAAGGAGATATTTATTGTAATATTAGACCTTAAATGTTATATATAAGCAATAATAGTTCTTTTATTAGTATGTACCAAGATCACATAGATAAACAATAGATATACTAAAGAAACATCTCTATGCTTGAACTACCAAATGTCTTCAAATCACACTATATATCATCGAATAATACTATTCTTGATAATGATTTCAAAACTAATGTATAAATATAATTTTTAAGAATGGTAAGGCCATAAAACTTAGTATCTTGCACACTTGGAACAATGCTTATGTCTTATATTTTATGAGGAACTATGCATTGGACATTCATGCAAATTAAAACAAAGTTAGAATATTAACTAATTGGTAGACTATTTAAAGAAATTATTGCAATGTCTCTTTTTGATAATTAATAAATCCTATTTTTAAATCCTCACAAGTTCATCTCGAAGGTCTTTCACAAGGTAACCCTGACATTGTTCTTAATCTATAAGAGTTTGATGCTACCTGTGAATGGTTAGAAAAGCATATGTTGATAGGATATTTTGTGGGTCACACTCCTAAAAGTATTCTCAAAGATTGGGTAAACAAGAGTTGGACCCCTCATGGGGTCTACCTTGATGGTGTGCAAAACCTCACCAAAAGTTTTTTCCTATTTCACTTTGCTAACCCTTCCCAAGCGGAAGCTATTTTTAGCCGTGGGCCCTGGACTGTTTGGTCCTCCTTGCTTGTTTTTCAAAGGTGGTCTCGAGACTTCACTTTCTCAAATGACAAGAAACTTAGGGTCCCCATTTGGGTTAAGTTTCCTGGTCTCCCATTGCTATGCTGGCCTTTTATTGAGTCTATTGCCAAAACCCTTGGCAAGGTCATTGTCATGGAGCATGACAAGTTTTTTAATGCTCGCCCTCAAAAGCGTGTATGTGTTGAGGTTGAACTTTCTAGGGACCTCAAAGACACTATTGAGATCCAGGTTGGTTCCCTCACCATCTCTCAAAAAGTGCTTTATTTGAACCTATCAAACACCTATTATAGGTGTCAATTGGTGGAACACAAGATTAAGGACTGCCCTTTGGTCACCCCTCGGGTGAAGCCGTCGCCAAAGGAAGTGACTGTGAAAAACTTGAAAGCTGGGAAGAAAGAAGAATGGACTACAGTTACATGAAAAGGTGAGAATGCCTCAGGCTCTAAGCTGGCACATGCTTCTTCTATAGTTGTTTCTCCTCTGGAGCCCCCGGTAGGAGAGTACCCTCTTTCCGTTGAAGCACCACCAGTTGCTCTGCCTATTTCACACCCTGCTACTCAGGGGAAAGCTCCAGCTGTGAGGCCTACCACCTTGGAGGGGGTGCTCGCACTATGAGCTATGCCATCTGATTCTTCTTAGTCTCTATGTCAGTCATGCAACCTAGATGGTCATGCAGACAACCGAGAAAAATGGCAGTTTATCTCTTCTGGAGATTTACTCCCTAGCTTTGGTTCAATACCAACTTTCTTGAAAAATAGTTTCTCCTCTCTTGGGGACAAGGAAAGCATGCAAGAGTTTTTATAAAAATTTTGTCCTGGAATGTGTGAGGTCTAACTAACCTCTCTAGAAAGTACTATGTTCGTGATACCTATCGTAGACTTCACAGTTTGGATGTTTTGTGTTTGCAGGAAGTTAAATTTTTTGGTTTCTTGCTTACTTCTGCCTCTCACCTCATTTGGCTGGATGACATTATTTTTTCTTCATAGCATGAAGCTGGTAAGGGTGGTGTCATTACTATTTTGTCACCTCACCTTCATTCTTCTATTATTGCGCATGGATCTGACCCTATGCAGCATGTCACTTGGATTTTGTTGTCTTTTCACAATCATTCTTTTGGCATCATTAATGTTTATGCTCCCAATGATGTTGTGGAAAGATCTCATCTTTGGTGCTGGCTGGTAGACAACTTGCCTCCTACAACTTGGTTGATGTGTGGGGACTTTAATATGGTTGAGCTAACCTCTGACAAGGAAGGGATTTTTCCTTTTCGATGGACAACTGGGGAGAGAGAAGCTTAGTACCATATGCACAATAAATTGGGCCTTTTTTATCCCAATGCTAACCACCGCCAGCAAGGTGGGGTCTGGCATACTTGGTCTAATTTCAGAGCTGGTTCTGACCGTATATTTAAGAGATTAGATCATGCTATGATAACTTCTCAATCTTTTTTCTCTTTCTCTGAAGATCAGGCCTTATTTGTCACTCCTTTGATAGATGTGACCTTGTCAAACCATTTCCCCATTTCCTTTCCCATCACTTGGCATTCCTCTACCAAGCGAGCTACTTGTACTCATTTTTTTCTCAACACATCTATGCTGACACATGCATCCACTATTGCTCACATTCTTCAGGTCTAGAATTTAGAGCCCCAGCCCCATAATCACCTTGGTTGGATACAGTGATCAAATGATGCCATCACCCGTACTGCGAGATTTCTCTACATTTACGGTCGTCAGTTGGCTTGCTATAGGAAACATGCCTATGAAGCTAACACTAAGGCTCTTCACAATGCTTCTGATGCTCTTGCACTGAACCCTTTGACATTGAGCTTTAGCTTAAGCTTGCCCAGCTTCAACATGAGAAGCATATTGCAGATGCCTATGCTGCTTAGGGAGCTCAAATCAAAGCTCACCTCTACTAGTTGGAGGTGGACAATAAAGCCTCTAAGGAATTTTTTCATGCTCTTAGGGCCTGGCATACCAAACATTGGTATTCAAAAGATCAAACAAGGACCTGAAACCCTTACTAAGCTTCCTACCATTCTTAAGGATTTTGTTCAACACTATGAAAAAGTGTTTTCTACGTAGGGAAATTCTGCTACTCAGGAGGAGGCGCTCAAGGCTTGTATTGTTATTACTCCAAACCGCGTAGCAGTTGAGCAGCATGCCTTTTGTGAGAAACTTCTTACCATCAATGACCTTAAAGAAGCTATCTTTTATATGGCCAATGACAAATCCCCAGGATGTGATGGCTTCCCCTGTGAATTCTATAAACACTTATGGGATGCTATAGGACCTGACCTGCATAAAGTTTACCTTGAGGCCTTTCATAACAAAAGTATAGGTGCTATCATAAATAAAGGGAACATCAAATTAATACCTAAAGCTGGTGATCCTGAGGATATCTACAATTGGAGGCCCATCACCTTGCTGAATGTCTCCTACAAGATAATTGCTAAAGCTTTAGCTCTCAAAATCAGACATCTCCTTTTGCTTATTGTTCACCCTGAGAAAAATGGTTTCATTAAGTCTAGATATATTCTTGACAACATTATTACTATCTGGGAAGGGATGGAATGGGCTCATCAGTCTAAGCAGCCCACTTTATTTTTCAAGATTGATTTTGCTAAAGCTTATGACTGCATTGAATGGCCTTTCATTCTTGCCATGTTGCAAGCTCTTGGCTTTGGTCCTAATTTCTTACAATCTGTGGAGATGCTTTTTGGTGATGCCTCTATGTGCATTACTATCAATGGGTCTCAATCTGATACCTTTGGGCTTTTTAGATCCATCCAGCAAGGTTATCTACTAGCTCGTGTGTTATATGTGCTTGTTGTTGAAGGCTTTGGATATTTGCTTGCCAAATCTATTTCCTCTGGTTTAGTTTGAGGCATTTCTCTTCCTGATTCTTCTTCTCATCTTGTTAATGGTCACTTTGTTGATGACTCCTTTCTCACTCTTATTAAGGATGACGAGAATATATCCAATGCCCTACAGTGCTTGGACACCTTTTGTCAAGCCTTTGGATCTGCAATTCAGTGCCATAAGACCCTCCACTTCAAATAGTCTTTCCTTCTAGCCCCTCCCTGGATTGCTAAGTTTGACTAGAAATGGGTCCAACATGGGGAAGTCTTCCACTTCCTGGGCATTCCCTTTTCCTTCCATGGGTCTTCTATGGGCTTATGGAATGTTGTGCTTGTCAAGATTGAGAAAAAGCTACAATATTGGATCTGCAAGCCCCTCTCTCTTGCGGGGAAATTCCAGATTTGCTCCAAAGTTCTGGCTTCTACTCATGTTTACTACTCTTCTTGTTGGGCTCCTTCTAAAGCCTCGTATCTCAAGCTAGAACACCTTCTTAGAGACTTTATGTGGGCCTATGGAGCTGACAGTCATGGGTTCCATAGAGTGGCTTGGGAGTATTTTTGTCTCCCCAGAGACTCTAGCGGCCTTGGCCTTCTCTCCACTCAGAAGCAAGGGCTTTCTCTTTGTGCAAAGTGGATTATTCATGCTCTCACTGGTGATGAGGCCTGGAAGATCTTTGTTAGGCACTACATCTCTTCAGGATTCCCTATTCACAAACCTTCTTGGAAGGGCATTGGTCTACAAACCCTTCTCATTATGAAGGAGCCTATTCAAATTCAGGACACTTTCATCATAAAGAGCATTTGGAAATCCTGGGAAGCTATTAAGCCCTGGCTTTAGTGGGATGGTGATGGCTTTTGCAATGTTATTTCTTTCAATCAATAGAACCTTAGGTGGTCCCCATTATTTTCTATTCAAGGCATTCCTCTGGCTAAGACTCAAGGGGCCAGTGATCTGCATTTTTTCAAACGTGGCATTCAAACTCCCAAGGACCTCTTCTCTAGGGCCACTATGAGTCTCCACTCTTTGGAGGATATGTAGGTGCAATACCACTTGGCTCACACATATTTTTAGACTTTTGATATGTTGGTTTCTGCAATCCCTAATAAGTTTCTTCATAAGCTTAGTATCCAGACTGTTCAGCCCTAGTGGAAGGATTGGAAATGGTATCTTGCCACTCCTTTCAATAATTACAAGCCGAGGCTGGGCTACAAATGGTTGTCTCCTCATCCTCACATGGTGGACATTCTTAACTAGAGATGACATCTTCAATCTTCTACTTATCACTAGAGCTCTAGCTTTCAGACCGTCTGGGCTGCCATTATGGAGCCCAAGATGGCTCTTTTTTCTTGGTGTCTTCTTTTCCAAGGGATTCCTATGGGACCTAGGCTCAAACATCTGGGTGTTCATGACCCTTGGTGTCCCTTTAGTGGTCACCCTGAGAATTTCTTGCACATCTTCTGGTTATGTAGGAGAGCTCAATAGTATTAGCAGTGGATCCATGATTTTTCAAACCCTTTAGGCCCGAACCTTTCTCCTGGCATATGATTATTCTTGGTGATTCTCCTAGACTTCCTTCCAACTTTACCTAGATTTGGCATACTTTTAGGATGGAGATTTTGTTCACTCTTTGGAAAGATAGGAATGTTGTTCTTTTTTCTCACAGCTTTCTTGATACGAATGTTTCTCTATATAACAAGGCTTGCATATGTAATAATGTTATGATGCAGATTCAGGCTCAAGAAAATAAGGTGGCTCTGGAGGTGGTTCACCTTCAGGAGCTACTCAATCATTGGGGCAACACTCCCTGCATGGTTGCATGGGTCCCTCCTCATGCCATTTCTGCAGAAGGTACCCCTCCCAGAGATCGCCACCATGGGCACAGTTCCTCAACTCACCACTCCCGTACCCCACAGTCGTAGGCTCCCCACCACCACTCTCCTAGAGGTGGTGATGATGGTTGGTGATGTCACTCAGCTTCTTCACCTCATCATACCTCTAGGTGGTCTCCAGCTCTAGCTTAGTCTACCCCTCCTGATGCTCTGGTTACTCATCCTGGCTTTGATTGGCCTCCTGCCACCTCCTCCAAGTTTCCCTGCCTGGCTTTGGCTATTTCTTCGCCTTGGGTGAAAGAGAAAGATGTAGAAGATGATGGTCGGTTGATTCCTTTTTGTGAATATGTAACTTTTATATTTTATTAATAGAGAAGGCATTGTTCATCAAAAAAATAAGTTAAATGAAATACAAAGAAAAAATCATAAATATCAATAAATATTTTTTAAATGGAATTATACAAGCTTATGGGGAAATTAGAAATCTTTTGTAAAGCATTTGGCAATAAAATTTCATTACCTAAATCTATTATGCTTGGTAAGAATGACTCCCCCCCTTCCTAGTTCAACAAACTCTAGATTGCTTGGGGGTGGGGGGGACTATCAAGGTATTTGGGCATTCCTTTTTTTGTTGATCCATATTTGAAGGAAATGTGGGAATGGGTGAGAAATAAGATAGATAAGAAACTCAATAAGTGGTACAATCATTATCTCTCTCTTACTGGGAAGGTGCAAGTTTGCCAAAAGATCCTTTCTGCTTACAACATATACTATACGTTAGCCTGGTTGTTTGCTCAATATCAATTTAATCATATACAAAATTGATTAGAGACTATATGTGGTCAGATGGAAAAGGAAATAAAAAGAGACATTCAGTTAAGTGGAAAAGGTGTGCTTTGAATAAAAATATTGGTGGATTGGGTCTTAAGGACCTGAGGAAACAAGGAATATCACTAGAATCCAAATGGGTAATTAAGGCCATCTATGGACGAGAACCTTGGAAAATCTTGGTAAGAAATAACATTACTAGGGCTTTCCCTAGAAAAGGCACTTTTTGGAAAAACCTCCCCTTGGCTGACATTATTACTGGGTCCAAATCTATTAAGGTTGGGGGGTCCAAGGTGATCAAAGATATATGGAAAGGTTGGGAATAGGTTAAAAATTTCATCTCTCATAACAAATCCTTAAATAGTGATGGAACTATATGTCCAGAGCAGTCCATATGGTGTAATATGCTCCATAAAAATAAACCCCTTGCTCATATTCAAGGGTGCTCAACCAAGAGCTAGGCAATCAAGGCTATCAGACATTTCACAAATATCATTCAAAATGATAAGTTGATTTAATGGGAGGTGTTAAAATCAAAATTTTGCATCCCTAATAAATAGTGGAAAACCTATTCTATTTTGAGAGAAACTTGCCCCTTTCTTAAACTGTCTAGATAGTGAACTAACCATGATGATTGTTTTCTCTCCTTCAATTGGCCAGATGGAACAAAGATTAACAAATTTAAAGCTAAATATATGTACTCCCTTCTTACTGATAATCATGATATCTTGCAACACATCAGTACCTTCTGGGGGGAGAAGGTAATCATGATTGGTGGATTAAATAGATGAAAGCTAGTTGGCATAGATTGGTTGAGCCTAAAAAGAAATGCTTCCTATGGAAGATCATCTTACACATATTGCCTATGAAAAAACTAATGGGGAACTCAATATATGTAGTGTTTGCAGGGTTCCTGAAAATGTGAATCATCTTTTCTTTGATTGTATTTTTGCAAAAGAAATATGGAATCTTTTTGGGCTTTCTATTAATAAAAACATCAGTACTATGGATTTTCTTGTTGGTCAAGTCTTGAGCCTTAGAAAATTATGTAATATATTTTTATCTCATCTTTCATTAGAAATTCTATGGATTATTTAGAAAAGCAGGAATGAATACTTGTTTAATGGAAGATATAGATCTCTTATTAAGTCTCAAATGAGACTCACATTCTTTTATGTTGAAAAATAGGTTACTATCACTATTAGGTTGCACAAAAAGAAGTTTTCTAAATTCTTGAAACATGGTATGATCTCATTGGATAAAGAATAAATCTCTCATGAATATACTTGGAGAAGACACACGGAGAAAAAATCTTAGTTTGAATTGGGATTTGAGAATTTTATGGCATACCTTCACTCTCTCAGGGAAAGGCAGATGAAAGAGGATAAAGAGCCTATTGTGGCTTCTCCATTGGATGTTATTCCCCCAACACCAACACCTATTCCACCAGCACTAACATAAGACCCTCCTATACCATAACATATCCCTATGGCAGAGAGGCTACAACATCCTTACGCCCATATGATTCAAGATGATAAAGTGATTACAATGGTTTTATGACCACCTAGGATGGGTAGCATGGGCCTCTAAGTGGGGCAATGAATAAGTGATGTTTATATCTTGTTATGGCTTCTTCAGTACCATTTGTATATACTCTAAACTATTTGTGAATTTTTTGTATTAGGAATCTAGTACTGTGAAGTATTAGTATACAAAACGTTATCTATGATGGTTTTGTACTAATCGGCAAATACAATTGTATTTTTTATCCTACTATATCTAATACAAAAAAAATATAGAATTGTACACTAAATGATTTTATCATTTGTAGTAGGTTTCATATCTATATGTAAGGCCACCTTATAATAAAAATATAAACTATTTATATTTTATCATTGAAAGGTTCTAGATAAACATCATAAATCAAACTCGCTATTTAGAAAATATACTAAAACTATGGTACAAGTTGCATAAAAAGACTATGTAACTATGATCTTGGTTGGAATAAAATTGTATGGTGGTGGAAAGGAATGGGTTTTAAACTTTAGTGATTATGAATTTCTCTAGAACTAGACATAACTTATTCACAACTACTAATGGTAACTTTAAATAGGGCACATAAAGTGTATGCCATCCATATAGCTTATACAATTTCCTATATATTTTTCAATAGATGGAAAAGAAAAAATGACAATTACCAATAATGAGGTTTTTCTATGCAACAACACTTGGGATACAAAATCTTAACACTTTTTTTTTAAAGATCTTTTCAAATTCAACATAGCTAAAAATCTTCAAAATCTCTTTTACCAAACTAAAATTATAAATAACATCAATCTTTCTACACCAATGTGATTCTTGGATTAAATTAGCTCAAAGGACAAGAGAGTTTTCACCTTCTAATCCAAATCGAAAACCAAGATTCCTAATAATCTACAACTGATTGAATATCTTGATGGAATGTATGGACAAGTAAAAGACAGTAATTGAAGGTCACCAAGCTACTAAAGTGATATGTAAGACAATTAAATCAATCAATGTGTTGTCATTGATGTCAACTAGTTTTGACTATACTTGTCATGATGGTTACAAACATATGAAGAAGGAAAAAGATAAAGGAATAAGATATCTACATGAAGATGAGATGGATATGAAAGATATGGCTATGGTATACATTGGGTAGCTTATTGATGAGTCCATGGCATCATGTTGTTGACTTGATTGTATTACATGATTTTGTTATGTATTGAAGATCAGAACTCAACAAGTTTATGTGGTTGGTAAATGAAGATTTATGTATAAACCGAACTAGTGTGGTGTATACCAAGTATAGTATTAATCAAGCAGGTAATCACTGACACATTCTGGTATTGACCGAGTGAAAGAAACAAATAAAGTTTATAACAGCCGACTAAATTGATAAGTTGGACAATTGCTTATGATTCTAAGATATGAGATAAAGTTTGTTATAATAATCTAATGGCTGAAAAAATTAAAGATTGATCGGATGAAGGAGAATGAAACATATTATAGACACAATTGCCGAGGAAGATTAAAGCGAAAAAATGAATGATGAAGATTAAGAGGCAAAATCTAACGGATGAAAAGAAAACAGTTTATGTTGTCTATTTAAAGAGACATGATATTTAGTATTGAGTCTAGGATTATTGATACTGCAGGAGAATTCATGTGAAAAGGATTATTTCATGCACCACTAATCAAATTGGTTGAAGACAGAACTGAGTTGAACTGCAAACATTACCAAGCATCAGAGAATTATTCATCGAGTGGAATAAGTTGGAGGATATAAAGGATTGAATTTATTATTGATCAGAGGAGGTATTTTGAGCTTAGCATAGATCTGAAAATCTGCAAATCTTAGTTATATTTGAATTAGATCATTATTGTATCAGTTTAACCATTGTTACAGCAAAATCTCTTAGCCAAGTGGACTTAATAGTCTTTTTGTATTTCAATATGACATCCAATGAATGTTGATTGTTTTCTTATTGACCCCATAGTGAATGCTGGTCAAGGGAGAACTGTTAGTGATAAATCCTCTAACCAGGTCACACCTTATAGTGTGCTTTGTAACCTTTGACAAGGTTGGCTCCTAATTGAGATCACTTCAGAAGAGTGAATTATTTTTGGGTTACCAGTCTTAGGTGGTTTTTCCCCTAATAGGGTTTCCACGTTAAAAATCTATGTGCTATCTATATTTGATGTGTTGAATTGTTATTTAACTTTACACATTTCATAACTAGTTAGATCACTAAATACAATATTAAATTTAGTGTTAATTAGTAGATGAAGAGAAAGATATTGTTGATAGCTTACCGAGTTGATTATTTGATTGAAAAGTTTGAATATATATACATCTGGGAGATTTGGGACTGTAGGATAACTAGAATTAACTAATTCACCCCCCCCCCCCCCTTTAGTTATCTAACAATTGGCATCAGAGCTAGAGTGCTTGGAAGGAAAGTTTGAAGGACTTAAGCCAAAGATCACAAGATGTATAAGAGAGAGGTGCCAAAGATGAACAAAGACAATTTCTTGACATGGAAAAGTAGAATAAAATTGCATATATATCTAGAATTGGAGAATCTGCAATATACTACTTGAGCAATGATTACATTCAACCGACTAGACCTTTGATTGTTGATCAATTGAGAGATAGACATGAACATAATATCACAATGATAGAGATTGTTGATTCCTTATCAAATGCTAAATTTGAAGATATCAAGACATGTACTATTGCTAAAGCAATGTGGGATAAACTTGCACTAGTCCATGGAGGAGATGAGAATATGTTGAGGGCAAGAGCTGAGAGTCTTAGAGGAAAGTTTGATGACATAAAGATGAAAGAAGGAGAAAACATTTCACAGTACATCAACCGAATTAAGGAGATTGTCAATGCTATCCGAGGATCAGGAGGTGTTATTGATGAAGACATTATTGTGAGTAAAATTCTTAGAATCTTGTCGCCTATTTATGCTATTGGAATCTCTTCAATCCATGAAATGAGATCAGCTCTGGGTAACACTCTTACACTTGATAGCTTGATCGGTAAACTAACTACTTTTGAGTTGAATAACTATGATAACAATATTGTTCCAAATGTTGAGTCTACATTTATGTCATCCTTGAAAATTGGTAAATCAAGCAGTAAACACATGATAAGAAATGAGAGTGATGGTGACAGTGATGAGGATGAACTTGATGAACTTGAAGCATTAATGGATAGAAGATTATAGAAAGGTAAAGGAAGATGCAAAGGTAAATCACCTTTGGTATGTTTTAACTATAAAGAAATTGGTCACATTGCAGCTAGATGTCCTAACCAGAAAGAAGATGACAAAGACAATGAATGGTCCAGTGAAAGAAAGTTTGACAGAAGAGATAACCAAGATCACAAAGGCAACCGATAGTATGACAGGAGAAGCAACCGAGACTACAAAGATAAAGGCAAGAAAGCATGTTACCTTGTTGAAGATGATGATGATGACACTGACACCGACACTGTCGATGAAGACATTGAGGTGGTATTCATCGCTTTGAAAGAAGATTCAGAAGAAGAAGAAAGGTATGTTGAAATAACACTTATTTCTAAAGTTAGCAAGAATGATACATGGATTATTGATAGTGGTTGTATGCATCATATGACTGGTGATGAAGACAAATTTGAATACCTTGAACATTATAATGGTGGATCTGTTAAAATGAGAAATGATACACCTTGTCTAGTAAAAGGAAAAGGATCTATCTTGTTGAACAATAAGATCAGATGTGAGAATGCATATTGGGTGAAGGGACTTAACTATAATCTATTGAGTGTAGCACAATTGAATAACTCAGGTCACTGAGTTGCATTTGAAAATAGAAAATTTAAAATCTATGATGAGACTAGAAACTTGGTTGGTATTGGTGAACAATCAAAAGGTAATATATTATATCTTGACAATGTGGAAACTTCTTGTTTATTGGCTAGAACTAAAGATGTGTGGTTATGGCACAAAAGGTTATGTCATGTGAATTTTGACAACATGGTTAAAATCGGTAAGAAAAAAAAAGTTAGAGTCTTACCAAGCTTATCAAATGGGAAAAATGTTAAAATCTAGTTTCAAGAGCAAGAACTATTCATCTAAAGCTATTTTGGAGCTGGCTCATACCGACTTGTGTGATCCTATGAGAAATTAGAGTTATTATGGTGACATATATTTTATCTTATTTGTCGATGACTACTCTAGGATGATGACTGTTATGTTTTTGAAAGAAAAATTTGAAGTTTTCAAGATGTTTAAATGGTATAAAGCTAAAGTGGAAAAAGAAAGTGGAAAAGAGTTAAATGCTTGAGATCAGATAGAGGTGGTGAGTTTATTTTTGATGAGTTCACTAACTTTTGTAATGAGCATGGAATTAAAAGATAGGTTTTTGCACTAAGAACACCACAACATAATGGAATTGCTGAAAGGAGGAATAGATCCATAGTTGATTGTGTTAGAAAACTGATGATTGAAAAATATATTGCACAAATGTACTAGAGAGAAGCTATTAGTACTATTGTATACACATTGAATCGAGTACAATTGAAGAAATATTCAAACAAGACACCCTATGAGTTATGGTATGGGTACACAGAGAATGTAAGTTATTTCAGAATATTTGGAAGTAGATGTTACATTCTGAAAGATGATAGAAATCAAAAATTTGATTCAAAAGGTGATGAAGGAATATTCTTAGGATATTCTGCTAAAAGAAAAGCTTACAAATATTTGAATTAGGTTTCTAACAAAATGATTGAAAGTGAAAATGTGAAGGTTGATGAGTTTGTTGAGAAAAATGATGAAGAAAGCAAAAAGGAACCAAAAGACTATGGTAGATTTACATACATTGAGAAAACTGACATTCTACCTGAGCAACTGACTGAAATTATCGAGAAACAAGATAATTATACCGAGCATCATCCTATAGAGACTGAGAATCAGGAAATAGTTACCGAGAAAGATTTTGATCCTACACCAAATGATGAACAAAGAAAAGAGAAAGTGTTAGCAAATTTGTGAGGAGACACCATCTACAGAATTAGATTATCAGTGACAAGCAAGCTGGCATGATGACACAAAGTAAGTTGAGAAGCACCACATGTTTCATTTGTGAATTTGAACCTAAAAATGTTAGGGATGCACTTGAAAATGATGAATGGATTAAAGAAATGAATGAGGAAATTGAGCAAATAATGAAGAACAAAACATGGACATTTGTATCGAGACCAAATGATAAGAATGTAATTGGAACCAAATGGATATTCAGAAACAAGTTGAATGAAAATGGTAAAGTCACTAGGAATAAGGCAAGACTTGTATGCAAAGGGTATGCACAAGAAGAAGGTATTGATTATGGTGAAAATTTTACACCAGTTGCAAGACTTGAAGGAGTTATAATATTGCTTGCATATACTACCTACAAAGGATTCAAAGTATATCAAATGGATGTCAAAACTGCATTTTTGAATAGAATACTTGAGGAAGAGGTATACATTGAACAACCTGAAGATTTTTTTGTTCCAAATCAAAAAACATGGTATGTAAGTTGCACAAAGCACTAAATGGACTGAAACAAGCACCGAGAGTATGGTATGAGAGACTGCATTCATATATTATTAGTGTTGGATTTGTGAGAATAAGTGACAACAAAAAATTATATTTGAAAGGTGAAACTGGTGACAAGATTCTTATTGCTGAAATTTTTGTTAATGATATCATTTATTTGAAGGACATGATAATCTATGCAAATCATTTGCTAAAGAAATGAGAAAAGAATTTGAAATTTTAATGTTTGGAGAGATTAAATTCTTTCTTGGTTTGCAAATTCTATAACAAAGTGAAGGTATATTCATTACACAATCAAAGTACAAAGAAGTGTTGAAGACCTTTGGAATGGAAGATTCAAAACCGGTTGGTACTGTGAGCTATGAAATATATTTTTAGAAACATAAAAAACAAGTTAAACATTCAACAAAACAAATCAAAACAACACTTATGCTAAGACAAAAGAAAGCAAAGGGAAGAGAGTGTAAACACTCAAATGTAGCCTTCTTGATCTTTGGATTTGTCCAAATAGATTGGATGTGTGCTCAAGATGCTTCAAGCTTCAATAGTGAGTAATGATTTTGGCATTATAATGGTAGTTTGGTAGTTTTTAGGTTCTCAAACTAGCATGATAACTTTGTTCAAAAATGGTGGATGATTTGTGAAGGGAAGAGGCTTAATTTATAAGATTTTTAGGAGAATCAATGGTCAGGATTGCATGAAGACCAAGGGTTGAGATTCTCTTATTTTGATTACTTAATCAAAGTGAGTGGGTGAATCTACCTTGAATATTAAAATAAAACCTACTACAAAAGCTTACCCAAGGTTTAGGAAGTTTCTAGATGGGTTAAGGTTGGATAAATTTGTGGGTTAACTTCAAGTGAGGTTTTGGAGGGGTTAGGAGGCTTCTAGAGGGTAGTTAACGTCAAATTTAACTTCCCCACTTAGTATACTTAGGGTTATGGGTTGAATTTTGGTCATTAGATGACCCAAGACTCATTAAAGCACTTTCAAAAGTAGCTCCAAAGTCAAAATCTGAGTTGTAGAGTTTTGAAATTTTGGGCAAAGTATCTTATCCTTCCCATGTGGGTTTTGACTTGGAATGATAAGGGAAGACTTTAAATGTAGGTTAAAAGGATGGGTTAGGTGAGAGTTAGGAGTCATGTGCTCAAATAGAATTAAAAGTAATATTTAATTCTAAGTGGGTTAAAAGAGAGTTATGAATTAATTTAAATAGATAAGTGTATTTATTTAATTAATAGAAGAAGGGGATTTAATTAATTAAATGGTTATGTGTTACCATTAAGATTAATTAGACTATAGCTAATTAAATTAATTTAGCTAGAAGACTATGATTATGAATTAATTTAAATAGATAAATGTATTTATTTAAATTAATAGAAGGAGATTTAATTAATTAAATGGTTATGTGCTACCATTTAGATTAATTGGACTATAGCTTAGTTAATTAAATTAATTTAGCTATAAGGTTGTCATTAATCAATTAAATAATGTATGATTATTTAATTGATAATGTGACTAAGATGACTTAATTTAATTAAAAGTGTTAATCAAATTTAGGTGTCTATAGGTACACTGATGGTCACAGGATGCAAATTAACAAAGGATGATCAGTTAGCTGAGGTAAATCAGACACTATATAGATCAATGATTGGTAAACTAATGTATGTTGTGCATAGTAGACCAGATATTGCACATGTAGTTGGGATTGTAGAAAGATTTTATATTAATCCTAAATAATCACATATGACTGTTGTTAAGAGAATTCTGAGATATTTGAAAAACATAGAGAACTATGGTTTATGGTACAAGAAAGAGGGCAATTTTGAACTAAATATTTACACTGATGCAGATTGGGCTGGAAACATTGATGACCGAAAGAACACTACCGGTGGATCATTATTTTTGGAAGAAAGATTAGTTACTTGGATAAGCAAGAAACAAGGATGCATTTCTTAGTCCACTACCGAAGCAAAATATATTGTTGTTGCTTCTAATTATTCAAACATTGCATGGATAAAATAAATTTTGAAAGGGATGAATGAACAGATCATTGATCCAGTGATAATATATTGTGACAACACAAGTGCTATAAACATTTCTAAGAATCCATTGATGCATGCAAAGACAAAGAATATATCCATAAAGTATCACTACTTGAGGGAACAAGTACAAGAAAAGCAAGTGAAACTGGAGTTTGTGAAATCAAAAGAAAAACTTGCAGATATATTTACCAAACCCTTACCTAAGGATACATTTGAGTACTTGAGGACTAGACTAGGGGTCCATCCCCTGTCTATCGATCACTAAGGTGATCAAGAGGTTGTATCAACCCATACTTTATCAGAATATCAAATGATGTTGATGCCTATTGTTCGCACTTGAGGTTTCATAAGGTTGTGAAAGCTAGAACAAATGACACTGCATATCAATACATGAAGGTACTTGATCTGAACCGAACACTAAGAGTAATATTTTGGCTATTGTAGAGTTATTTATTCTTTTTGGAATTTTTGTCAAAGGGAGAGAAGAATCAATGAAATATTTATCCAAAAGGAGAGAAGCAAAAGGAAGAGAGAAACCAATGAAATATTATAAGGGAAAGAAGAATCAATGGAATATCAAAGAGAATCATAGGAAGAAGAAGAAGATCAAATCTGTAGGGAGAGTCTGCAGGGAATATTGTGTAGTGATTAAGCATATTAAATGAAGATGCTAGGGAGAGCTTACTGAGATACAATATTTACTTATAGAGTTGTAGAACATATGTTTGGTATTCTATGGCATATTTCATATTGTGTTTCCATTAATGCCAAAGGGAGAGATTGATAATCTACAATTGATTGAATATCTTGATGAAATGTATGGACAAGTAAAAGACAGTGATTGAAGGTCACCAAGCTACTAAAGTGATATGTAAGGTAATTAAATTAGTCAATGTATTATCATTGATTTCAACTAGTTTTGATTGTACTTATCATGATGGTTACAAACATCTGAAGAAGGAAAATGATAAAGGAATGAGATATCTACATGAAGATGAGATGGATATGAAAGATATGGCTATGGTATACATTGGGTAACCTTCTTTGAATAACTTGAAGGTGTTGTGCATCAAGATAGAGGATGACCCTTGTCTTAAATGGGCTAAGGGGACTATTTTGGGTTGCCAGTTTAAAGCTGGGGAAATGCTTTTGGTACTGGAAGAGATGTTGAGTGTGGGTTCTCTTCTTGAGAAGGAGTGGTGGAAGTTTTCTATGGAGGTGGAGCAGTCTCCTATTGAGGTGGAGATTGTGTTCATGAACTTGGAGGTGGAGGAGACTCCTATTGAGGTGGAGTTTTTCTGGGCTACCTCTTGTGGTCATGCTAATGGAAGGAGATGTTACAGCTCCAGCCTTGTTATTTGGATCTTATTCCTCTCTGCTCCTATTGAGGTGGACCATTTTTCTATGGAGGTGGACAAGGAGTTTGCATCAGGTTGGAATATCTTTGACAGCGTTGGGCTGGGCTGGAGGTGTAGTAGTTTCTGGACCTTCATTTTTTATGGAGAAAGATGGATAGACTATTTGTGGCATGAACTTGCTTCTTTGGGTTTATGGTGATGAAAGTGTCTCTCTCTTTCAGTCTCTTTCCTTACTGTGATTGGGTGATTGTTGACAATTTTAAAGGGCTCACTCTGGTCCTTTGGTTTTGTTTTTGGTTAAAGCTTGTAGCTTTTATGGGGGCTTGTCCCAAGATGATCTTTAAGTTTGTCTTTGATAGAGGCAGACTGGACAATATTTCTCTGCTGATTAGCTATTCTCTTACTAGTGCTATTAATGTGCTCCTAGTCATTTGTTCCACGAGCCAACACCCTCTTGTTGCTTTTCTTTATCAAAAACTTATTGATGAGTCTATGGCATCATGTTGTTGACTTGATTGTATTACATGATTTTTTTATGTATTGAAGATCAAAACTGAACAAGTTTATGTGGTCAGTAAATGAAGATTTATGTATACATAGGGCTAGTGTAGTGTATATTGAGTATAGTATTAACTGAGCAGGTAATCACTGACACATTCTGGTATTGACCGAGTGAAAGAAAAAAATAAAGTTTATAACAGCTGACTGAATCGATAAGTTGGACAATTGCTTATGATTCTAAGGTATGAGATAAATTTTGTTATGATGATCTAACAGATGACAAAATTCAAGATTGATCAAATGAAGGAGAATGAAATGTGTTAAAGACACAATTGTCGAGGAAGGTTAAATCAACAAAATGAATGATGAAGATTAAGAGGTAAAATCTAACGGATGAAAAGAAAATGGTTTATGTTGTCTATTTAAAGAGACATGAGATTCATTATTGAGTCTAGGATTATTGATACTGTAGGAGAATATGCATGAAAAGAATTGTTTCATGCACTGCTAATCAGACTAGTTGAAGACAGAACCGAGTTGAATTATAGACATTATCGAGCATCGAAAAATTATTCACCAAGTGGAATAAGTTGGAGGATATGAGGGATTGAATTGATTATTGATCAGAGGAGGTATTTTGAGCTTAGCATATATCTAAAAATCTACAAATCTTAGTTGTATTTGAATTAGATCATTATTGTATCAGTTTAACCATTGTTACAACAAAATCTCTTAACCGAGTGGACTAACAGTCTTTTTATATTTCAATATGACATTCAATGAATGTTGATTGTTTTCTTGTTGACCCCATAGTGAATGATGGTCAAGGGAGAACTGTTAGTGATAAATCCTCTAACCAAGTCACACCTTACAGTGTTCTTTGTAACCTTTGACATGGTTGGCTCCTAATTGAGCTCACTTCAGAAGAGTGAATTATTTTTGGGTTACCGATCCTAGGTGGTTTTTCCCCTAACAGGGTTTCTACATTAAAAATCTATGTATTATGTGTATTTGATGTGTAGAATTGTTATTTTACTTTACATATTTCATAACTAGTCAGATCGGTAAATACAATATTGAATTTACTGTCAATTGGTAGATGAAGAGAAAGATATTGTTGATAGCTTACTAAGTTGATTATTTGATTGAAAAGTTTGAATATATACATTTGGGAGATTTGGGATTATATGATAAGTAGAATTAATTGATTCACCCCCCCTCCCCCTCTTAGTTATCTAATAGATTCCATGCTCTAAATTCCTACACTTGAAGAGTTTTCATCTTTGAGTAAGAAGATGAATCAAAGTTATTGAAAGCTTCAAGAAAAAGGGTATGATTTCAATAAACAATGGGTTTTTTCCTTTGAGTAATTCTCTTCCTTTTATAAACTCCATTTTGGCTCCTTTTAATTTGAATTCTCTTTCTCCTTCAAAAAACTCCTTCCAAAAGTGTTTGCTTAAAATAGTTTGATACAATATTACATAAGGGCTTATTTTAAAATAAATTTATTAAGATTAACTTAGCTTATTCCTTAGCCTACATGAGATTTAAATAAATAGCCTACAAGTCTTCCATACATTTTAATTGTAAAAGGGGGCATTAAACTTATGCTCAAGGAGGATATATTTGTTTTATTCTTTACTAATAGGCAACTAGCAGTGAAGAAGTGGATTATGTTGTAAAAAACTAAGATCTCCTTCAAAAAGGAAAAACTCTCCACAACCCGTAAATATACAAAATGAGAAATGTTACGTTGTCACTAAAATGTGCAAAAAGGTTCCTTGCATATAAAGATAACCAAGTAGAGGTGAGAAGGTAGGAGTCAAACTTTGACTTCCCTCCAAGTATGAAACAAGTGTAGGACTCTATGGAAAAATGTTGAGACACTTGGTGAGTCTACATGAAGTGAGACAAAAGTATCTCTAACCTCCCATAAGGTGATGAGAGAATATATAAACCCTCTAAGTGAGGTTAACCATGGTGCGAATAGGAATCAACTAAGTATGCTATAAAAAATTAGTTAGGTAAAACATGTTTTCACTGCACTAACATCCTCCTTTTAGTGAAACTTAGGTAGCAAGATAATCACATAAAATATGAGTCTTGACAACATTGTCTGATAAGGTGCTCATGTAAAAATAAAGATCTCCCATAAACTAAGAAAGGGGGAAAACCTTGTCGGAACAAAACTCCCCTCTAAAAGAAAGGAGAAGGATGAAACCTCAAGACTACAAAGATGTCCATGTGAAGATAAGCACGATGATGAATAAATATTGATACATGTCAAGATTTGCAAAAGCTACCTAAAGATGAACAAGTGTATGCTAGAATTAATGAACCTCAAAAATATGTATATCAAAAGATACAATTATGGTCAAAGAACACAAATAACAAATCACAAGTGTCTCATAGTACACTACTAATTATTGTTTGGTGTTCAACATGGATGATCAAATAACACAAATAACAAATCACAAGTGTCATGTAGTACACTACTAAGAATTTTTCAGTGTTCATGAATCTCAAAATAATCATCCACTCAAAGAATCACCCATATGAGAGATACAAATGACTTCGTCTATGTGACTCCCCTGCAAACATGTGAAGTTCATAAGAATCCATGAGGTTCCTCCACCACTCTATTATAACATAAAGCATTAACAATATAAATATCAAGATTCTCCCTTAATGTTGACGAGGAAATTTAATGATGGAAAACCAATTGAACATCAGTTATGCATCACTTTATATTAGTGTATTTATGTAAACATATGATGGATAATGAGTTCTTACATGTTTTGTGTCAATAGGTGGACAAAGAAGACATATATCGAGTTATCTTTAAAACCTCAACAAGTTGACTAAAACTTAAAATAAAAAACTTAAAATAAAATCCCCATGATGCAAAAACATAGACCCTTTTTAAAGTATACAATAATATGACACTTTATTTTAGTGTATTTACAAGATAGAAAAGATGTACACAACCTAAAAAAAGGCATAGCCCAAATTTGATTGTTTGAAATACTATCATAAAAAATAAACATCACCATTATGTAGAGCCTGGAAAATCTTGAAGGTTTAAAAAATAACATAAAAAATGCTCACATATAAGCCCAAATGGGCCTCTCGAAGTTCTAGAAACTAGGATTGTGTAGGGTGTCCACTAAGAAACAAGAAAATAGAAAAAAAAAAAAAAAACATACATCATTCTACAAAATAAACTACGTCGTGGATAGAGCATGAAAAAATAAGAATTGTGTAAAAAACATTGAGAAAGCCTTTTGTATGAATGACCTATGGTCTCCCAAAGTTGAAGTTGAAATTATAACATGCCAACGGAGAGAGGCCACATATGGGTTGAAAAAGATGATGTCATGATGACATCAACATGTTGACTAGGTAATGCCAAAGCACTAATTGGGTATGTAGGGTGATGTGGCACTAAGGTGATGATTAATTGGATATTTGACTAGTCAAAATAGAATATTCCTTTAGAATATTCTTTACATGTACAGAAAAAACATTAGTGGAAAAGGGAATATTCCTTAGAATATTATGTAGGTCTAAAAACTTTTGTGTAGAAAAATAAAAATTATTTTGTATTTACAAATAAAAAACTAAAAATATATGCCATGTGCGTAGTACTCATATTTGCATAGGTAGCTTATAAGGTGCATAACTTTTCAAAAAAAAATTCAAATTAAAAGAAAAAAAATATTTTTTCTCCAAAAAAGGACTTCCATGAAAATTGATAAACTTGATGTGTTGATACAATGGTATTGTCATACGAAATTTTATATGGCCCAATCATGTGGTGCCAAAAAAGCTTGAAGCACGTGTCTTCATTGAAATATGACATATCATATATGGAAATAGGGGTTCTTGGGCTTGTTGAGTGCAATCATGGTGGCTTTTTTTTTTATTCTAGAAAGCATTGATATTTTTTATTATGCCCATAAAACTCTCAAAATCAAGCTTGAAAGGGAGAGGTTTGACAAGTATGCTTTGATACCATGTTGGAAACAACCAAAATATCTTGTGAATATTGGAACTACAACTGATAGACTACTTGGAGAACAAAAAGGGAGAAAGTGATGATGATCACCAAGCTACTAAAGTATAGGTGAGACATTAGATCAGTTGTTATATTGTCATTGATGTCAACTAGCTTTGACTTTACTTATCATGATAGTTGCAAACCTCTGAAGGAGGTGATATTGGTGAAGGAAAGAAGATATTAGCATGAAGATGAGATGTATAAGTAAGTTATGAATAAGGTATTCATTGGGCAACTTATTGATGATTCTATGATAGTATGATAGTGATTTGATTATATTACATGATTCTACTAAGTGTTGAAGATCAAGAATGTACAAGTTACTTTGGTTGGTAGATGAAGAGCTTAGTGTACATCAAGAAGATTTAGTGCACACTGAGTGAGGTATTAATCGAGTAGGAAGAAACTGACATATCACAGTATTAACTGAGAAGGAAGAAACTGACATATCATGGTATTGACCTAGCAGGAGAAATAAAGAGGAACATGTGATTGTCGACATGTGATGAATAGCTGGATGAATCTAGAAGATTCCAAGGATAAAGACAAAGTTTTTTGTGAAGATCTACGAATGGAAAAATTCAAGGATGATTAGATGATGAAGATTGAAAATGTTTTAAGGCACAAGTTCTGAGGAAGGTTGAAGAGGCAAAATCAACAATGGAGATTAAGAGGCAAAATCTATGGCTGAAATGAAAATGGTTTATTGTGTCTATATAAGGGGACAAGAAATTTGAACAAAAGATACATGAGAGAGAATCATATGATTATTGCATATTGCTAGTGCATACATGAAAAGATGGTCAGACAGGTTGAAGTAAGAACCAAGTGATTCTACAGACCAAACCGAGTGACAGAAGGAGATAACGGAGCATAACAGAGTTAGAGGGAAGAAGGAGATTGAAGAGATTATGATGACCAAAATTTTATTGAGCTTAGTATAGATCTAAAAATGAGAAAAGGAAGTTTCATTTGAATCAGGTCATTTATTGTTGATTTCTAACCATTGCTATAGTCAAAATCTAGCTAAGTGAGACTTAACCATCTTTTTCTATTATCATTCTATGAATGTTACTTATTTTCTTGTTGACCCAAGTGAATGTATGGTCACAGAGAACTATTAGTGATCAATCCTCTAACAAAGTCACACCTTACAATGTGTTTGTAACCTTTAATATGGTAGGCTCTTAACCGAGCTCACTTTAGAAGAGTGAAAATATTTTGGATTACCGGTCCCAAGTGGTTTTTCCCTTAACGGGGTATCCACGTTAAAAATCAAGTGTTAAATGTGTATGTATGTGATGTTTTGATATTTACTTTACACATTATAGTAACTGGTTAGATCGGTATTGTAATGCCCCGCCAAGGAACCCAGGAGAAATTAACCTAAACATGCAACTAAGTTTGCAGAATAATTTATTTTTTCTTAAATGTTAACAAACAACAACAACAATGTTTTACAATGAAGAAATACAACATAACTTACAACTCAACATAGATTACAAATCTCAAGGGTTCCTTGACATAGATTATGTAAGCATTAATTAATTACTTTAGATTAAATATAATTACAAATCTCATGTATACAAAGGAATGATAAATACAACATCATATAAAAGATAACATAAATACAATTGGTACCATAAAGTATCCATAATAATATACATCCACTGCACATGTCATAGGGTATGCGATACAATAACCAAAATAAAGTACAACATGATATCTCCAGAATAAATAATACAATGATATAAGGAAACCTAGAATAAGAATATAAGAACACATCTCCATCAATGAAGAACAAGAAGGAACAACTACTACAGGGATCATTCAACACTGGTATATGAACGTCAAAATCTCAAATGGTAAAAGAATCACTACCACCTGACCTTGTGGAACCTAAGTGGTCCACTCCCACCATGCTGAGGAGATAACAATAGATCCCACTTGGATAACAAACATCAACAAAACAATCTAAGGAAGAGATCCTAAAAGCTTTCTAATTCAAAAGTACAATGAGGTAAAAAGGTAAAACATACTCAACTAGAGGCAACCAACACACGTAGAAAACCTAAGATGCATAAAGGAAAGTGTCATCACACGAACCAAATCTAGGGTTATCTTGGTAGTCTCTCAAGACCTCGACACCCTAGTGACTCTATGTGGTATCAGTAACCTCTCGTGTAGACGAGGTTACTAACTATGCCATATCTAGTCCACGCAAGTGGCAAGCATCTTCCCACTCCCATCCTAGTCAAAACTCAATTAGGAACTCAAGCATCAGTGAGGCACATAATATCTTATTAATTCATTTTAAACCTTTAATGTCATTAATTATCACTTATTAAGCCACTTGCAATAGGATATCCTGGCAGCCACTTATGGGCTCTGACACCAATTACAAGCCACTTCCCACTTATACACTTAGTTAACCTACCTAGGTTCACAAACCAAATAACATCAAAAGATAATAATAATGTCCCTCGGGACTGTTCCACAAAACACCAAGAACATGCAACAAGTCTCTAACCATAACAACACAAAAACACTCCCCAAGTATCCATAAAAGAATATACTCCTGATCCCATGGATAGGACATACAAAGTCAACACCATATTCCCCCATGTAGAATATGAAGCAAAACATAGTTATACAAAACATCACAAAAGAGTATCATAGAACAATCTTCACATAGGGTTGGGTCAAATCAATCGAATACAATCAAGTATGCAAAGCAAACAAACATGATAAAACATATAATTCCTACCTCTGATCACATTCCTACTAGTTGATATTCTAACCCCTTAATCCACATAGGGTAATAAAAGATTAAACAAAATTTTAATTAAAACGGACTAATTACATCCAGAATTGATTCAAATCACAATGACATCATCATGTAGCAAAACTTAACTATTCCAAATAACTAGATTTAAAGTTTGAACCTTCCATACATATTCCCAATAAGAAGGCCCCCACAAATTTGAAAACATGTGCATATAAATCCATGCAAATAAAAAAACAATATACCACATTCAAAATAAAATAATGTCTACACATCATTAATGTATTAAAATTTAAACACTTGTAACAAAACAACAATATAACTATAATTACCCTTTCCATTATTTTAATTAAATTTTAGCTTAATTAAAATAAACATTAAATAAAAGCATAAAAATGCCCAATAAGGATATTCATTCGAGGAAAGAATTCATATTTAAATATATAAAACAATCATATTAATTAACTACTAATTTAAAACAGACAGTAAAATAAATAAATAAATAATTTATATATATATATATTCTTGCTTATATAGTTTACCAAAAATAAATTAAACTTAAAACATAATTTACAAATAAAAATAAACTGATTAAAACATTTATATATATTTTTTGCAAATAATAAAAAAAGGGAAAAAAGTAAATTTAAATTAATTTTTTTTATTGGGGGGACCCACAAGCTCCGCACCCCCACGCTGCTACAACAGCCTTTAAGGCTACCGGTAGTGGCTGCTACTGCGACAACATAGGGTCTATCGTAGGCAACTTATGGCCTGGCACCGACAACCCATAGAGATGTCGAGGGGGGAGGTGAGGGGAAACGGCCCTGCCTCCCTTACTTTTTTTTTTTTAATATCAAATTTATATTTTATAAAAAAATTATTTTATTTAATACCATTTAATTTAATTTAATCTACTTAAATTAAAACCAACAATTGATTGGAAAATGAGGAAAATTCGCATTCAGCGAAAAATTGCTTTGCAGAGAAGGCAGGTGAAAGTAGGGCTCCTGCATCATCAGTGATCATCTGCTAAAGTCTCATATCATGAACTTGCGCACTCCTCCAGAAATTTTGCTCTTAATTTGATCTCCCTGTGCAATGGCTCGGACAAGAAGTTTTCCAATTATTGTTTCAATTGCTGGCTATACGGCCATAAACAGAAAGATTGCAGACGAAGGGATGTGTGTAATCCACATCCTACTTATGATCACCTCAAGGATTATATTGCTAAACAAAAGGCTAAAAGCCTACTGGAATCTTAGAAAAATGAGCCATCAGGGGTTAGGGTTTCAGGCTCCACTTCAGAAACCATGTTGGATTATAAGAATCTGTCCTGGAGCCAGAAACCAATGCATACTATTTTCTCTGTCCAATCCCTGGAAAGACAAATAGATTTCTTCGCTAAGACCAAATATGCTGGAAATGGGAAGCTTCACTGTGGGACCACTAGGACTCTTATACCTGATCACAAAATAGTTAGTGTCTCCGATGAACCCCAATCTGCTATGGGGGAAGGTAGGTTTATAACTACCAAGGCACCTCCCGCATGCAAACCGGCTCAAACAAAGGCTTGGCTAATGGTAAAAAGCAAAAACAAGGTCAAGAGGTATTCTCCAGCTCCTAGCAATTATTGCATTTCTTTTAAAAACTCTTTTGATTTGCTTAAAAATGAGGATAAATGTTCAGATGTTTACACCCCCCCGCACAAAAGGATTAGGTTTTCGAAAGATCAGGGCCCTAGGGTTCGGACTCACAAGGATGATGTGTTACATCAACCCAAAGTCAAAAAACCCTACCCTAATCCAGTCGAAAATCCATCCTTCTCTACGGGGAAATATAAGGAAGGTGCTAATTCTCATAAGCATATAACTTTTTCTGAGATCTACAGCCCTCCCCATCGTAGATGGTCGAAGAGGCCCTCTTCACTAATTGATCATTCAGATCTGTATAATCTAGGGATTAACCCCATTATGCATCATAATTTTGTCCAAAAATCACCTTATACGCCTCCTCATAGGCATTCTAACGATCTGAAAAAAGGCAATGCAAAGTATGATATGCACTATGACAATCTTACCTTAGATAATGATGCTATTGTCCAAAGTCAAAAATATCTTGCAGAAACAAGTTTTATCTGCATTTGGAATGGTACTGGGGTATCTATTAATGATGTAATTGCAGGGCTAACATCACTACTTCCCGGGGAGGTAATTATTTCCCAACTCTTGGATAACTTCATTTTTATTGATTGCAAAAATATCAATATTAAAAATAGCATTATGGAAAAGAACTACATTAAGTATAGGAATATTTCGTTCTCCATGTTTGACTGGTTCCCTCTATTCAACCCCATGTATCTAAAAAAATTTAAAGTAGAAAGAGCTATCTCTATCAAAAATCTACCAATGGAATTAATTAGTCAGTATACTTTCTGTAATATACGTAATAAGATTGGTAAATTTATTAGAACTACTGAAACATCTATTGATCATGTAGATAAGATAATCATTGTCGAAATGGATTATCACCAAAAATTCATCTCTCCTATACAATTATGTTTTAACTCTAACTCTATTATAGTTAATCCAATTATCTTAGAGGATTATATTGAAATTAACAAAGTTTCTCGTATAAAATAGAAAACCATTAATCTGCTAGATCAGTCTAGCTACGATTATGAAATTCATTTTTGTAATGATAAGGGAGGTT
Organism: Chamaecyparis obtusa; assembly: GCA_027943335.1. NCBI lineage: Eukaryota > Viridiplantae > Streptophyta > Pinopsida > Cupressales > Cupressaceae > Chamaecyparis > Chamaecyparis obtusa. The sequence goes on along the minus strand of BSBK01000061.1, from coordinate 1,195,173 downwards.
TCAACATTACTGTCCCCAAAAATCAAAACCTAGATAATCCTCCATCTCCACATATGTCAGTGGACAAAACTGAGGATTTAGCACCCATCTACTCTTAGGAGATTAAGGATAATCTCTCTACTCCTAGGAATGTGGAAATTGCTAATTTGAACATTGTTAGTAATCCTATTATGACAGAGGATACAGATATTTGCTTCCTTGGAAGAGATGGAAATATAACAGCCTCTTCCCCACCTCGGTCACCTATTTCCACTAAAAAAGCTCCGTAGTTGGAAAACAACAAAAACACAGAGGAACAACCAATATTAGAACACAATTTAGAACCATTAACCTATGAGCAAGAAGTCAAAATTATTTCTAACTACTTAGCTGATACAGTGACAGATGAGCTAATGAATCTTTTCATTGATGAAATCTGTGATAAAGAGGAATTGTTACTACAAAAGAAACTACTCATAGAAAAAATTATCGAACTTCAAATGGAGAAAACTACTGAAAAATCTCTCGAAAAACATCAGTAAGAAAGAGAAAGTATCCCTTTCTCCATACCTTTGGAAATGGAAATCTTAAACAAGGAAATGTCGAATAACTCAAAGGAATTAATTGAGATGTTTGGGGAAGATCTTATAGACTAGCCAGACTATCCTGCTTTGATGGATGAAGATCAGAAAATTTCACACCAAGAGGTTTTGGGTATTTCCCAAAATTTTCTCAAGGATATCCCTGATGCCAGCAAAGAGGCTATTACTGGTTTATTTGGGATAACCAATGAAGATAGACAGCTAGGTATTGCTATTAACAGAGGTGGCTTAAGCACCCCCAATATTAATAAACTTAAAAAAAAGAGGGGGAGGAAATCCGCTATTGAATTAAGAAACCTAGCTGGTAAAGCCAACAATCAACAAAAAATTGTTGATATTATGCACTCAAGGAAGGGGAAGTGCCTTCCCCAGTCTCAATGAAAGTTACCACTTGGAATGTTAGGGGCTTGAACTCTCCTAACAAACAAAGATTATTTAAACAATACTTAAAAAGCTTTGAATCCGAAATTATATTGCTTCAGGAAACTAAACTAAGTAATGAAGAAAGTATTAAACTTAGCAAAAAACTAGGAATATGGAAAGCTAAATTTGCGATGTCCAAGGGTGCCTTTGGTGGCCTAGCCATCTTATGGGACCCTAGGAAAGTTTTAATCACTATCATTATCAAGAATAGTAACTGGATGGCTGTAGAAACTAGTAGTCTTAACTCTAACTTAAAATTCATTCTAATCAATATTTACAGGCCTATCCCAAATGAGGAAAAAAGGAAGGTCTGGCAGGAAATTCAATCTTTTCTTCAGTCACGCAAATCTGAAACACATATCTTAGGTGGGAATTTTAATACTATCTTAGATACCAAAGAGAAATTTGGAGGATCCCAATTTGTTTCACAATCTCATAAATATTTCAATCAATGGGTGACAGCTAATCATTTAATCAACATTAATACCAATAACGGAATCTTCACGTGGAATAATAGGAGATCTAGTTTCAGCCACATAGCTGAAAAGCTTGATAGATTTCTGATTAGTGGTAATTCCAATTCTTTTAACCAATTAATTAATGCAAAAATTCTTCCAGAATCAGGATCAGATCACTTCCCAGTTAGACTCACCATTACAGAAAACTGCAAACCCCACAGAAACCCTTTCAAATTTGAGTTCATGTGGTTCCAAAATTTGGAGTTTATAAATCTCCTGGAAATATGGTGGAACCAAATCTCGATTAAAGGTTCTAAAATGTATAGTCTAGTGGCAAAATTAAAAATTATTAAGAACAAAGCCCTGGAATGGAATAAGAACAATTTCAATAATATTTTTATCGAGAAAGCTAACATTGAACAAGAATTAGAAGATCTTAACAATGAAGTAATAGATAAAGGCATGTATGAACATAGTTATCTAAAAGAAAAAGAACTTATGACTAAATATAATGCGATCCTTCTTAAAGAAGAAATCTTCTGGAAACAAAAGTCAAGGGAAACATGGCTGAAGGAGGGTGACTGTAACACAAAGTTCTTTCACAACTCAACAAATTTTAAAAGAAGTATTAATAGAATTTCAAAGATCAAGAATGGTGTGGGTCACCTTGTCGAAGACCCTAAACATATATCTATGGTACTAGTACAATATTATCAAACTCTTCTCAATAATAATGATGTTATAGTCCCGGAAGCCCAAAATGAAATGTTAAAAGCAATCCCCAAATTGATAATAGAAGCAGACAATAAAATGATTAATGGGAAATTAACTTTGGAAGAAGTCAAGACAGCGGTTTTTCAAATGTATCCAGATAAAGCTCCTGGACCAGATGGATTCTAGGCTGGTTTCTTCCAAAAATGTTGGCATTTCCTGGGTCATGAAGTTTGGCAAGCAGTAGAAGCCTGTAGAAACTCATGTTCTTTATTATCTGAAATCAATAACACATTTTTCACATTGATGCCTAAGAAAAATGATTGCATAGAACCAGGAGATTTTAGACCCATTTCATTGTGCAACACTATCTATAAAATTTTATCTAAATGCTTGGCTAACAGACTCAAAACACTTCTCCCCATTATCATCTTTGAAGAACAAACAGGCTTTGTAGCCAACCGCTCTATTCTTGATGGTATCATTATTACCTAAGAATTGGTTCATACAGCCCAAACCACCAAGACTCCAAGCATGTTTATTAAAATTGATATACACAAAGCATATGACAAAGTAGATTGGAAATTCCTTTGTAATTGTCTAGAGGCTTCTGGTTTCTCAAAACAATGGTCGAATCTTATCTACAATTGTATCTCCACTCCCAGAATTTCTATTTTAGTTAATGGCACCCCAGAAGGTTTTTTTAATATTTCCAGAGGTATCAGACAAGGAGACCCGATGTCTCCCTTCCTCTATGTGATCATGGCAGAAGCTCTAGGTAGAACTATTAATAAGAGACAACTGGAAGGCAATATTCTAGGATTAAAGGCTTCGGATAATGTCCCAAATATCACTCATCAACAATTCACTGATGATACTATTCTCCCAGGGTCAGCTACCATCTCTGAAGCTAAGGCCTTCAAAGATACCCTTGACCTTTATATGAAAGTGTCAGGGCAATAGGTGAATCCAAAGAAGTCAGAAATCTTTTTCCTCAACACCTCTCCAAGGGTGGAAAAGGAAATCTGTAAGTTGTTTGGTTTCAATCTTAGGAGTTTTCCCTATAAATATCTAGGTATTGAATTAGATAAAGGCCTCCACTCCTCTAAACTTTGGCAACAAGTGCTTGATAAAATCCAAAACAAATGGAGCACTTGGAAAGGAAAGTGGCTTACTAAAGCTGGTAGGACCACCATGATTTGGTCAGTACTAACTACCATTCCCACTTATCAGATGTCAGTCCTTCCCCTTCCGGTCAATATTAAGAACCGATTAGATAAAAAAATTTAGAGATTTATGCTAGTAAGGCTCATCTAAAGAAATAAAACCAGCCTTAATTAAATGGGAAAACTTGTGCAAACCAATATCTAAAGGATGTTTGGGTATCAAAAACCTTCAGTGGCAAAACAAAGCCTTGGGTGCTAAGCTGATTTGGAGGCTCTATAAAGAATCCAATTGTAAATGGGCCATAATTTTACTGAATAAGTATATTCCAGACGCAAACCCTATTAACTTATTCAGAGCCCAATCCCATGTTAAAGGATCAAGGATGTGGAATTTCATTAAAGAATCTAGAGATATCATTAGTAAACATCTCACTTGGGATATAGGCAATGGGAAGAATGCTTTAATCTGGGATGACTCCTGGGCAGGCTTCCCTCCACTTTCCTCATTAGGTTTCTCTCATAACCTCATAGAAGAATATAAAATTAAGTTTGGTCTGTATCTTTCAAACTATCTGAGTCCGAAAATGGATCTTCCTACAAAACTCTTGGATAACGCCTCCTTCTCAAGCCTAGAAGGCCAAAAACTTTTGAAAGTAATTAAAGACAGAGATATAGTTCTCAAGTATAGACCCGACAAGCTTGTATGGGCAGGATCAAACAATGGAAAATATTCAGTAAAAGAAGGATATAAGAATATTTTATCTGAATAGAATATGGAAAATTTAGATATTCCCCTGAATTTATGTTGGAGCAAAGCATGTCTTCCTAAGGCCGGAATGTTTCTTTGGGCTGCCATGCAAAAGAAAATTTTAACAATGGACAGAATTATGAAATTGGGTTTTGAGGGTCCTACCAGGTGCCCTCTCTGTGAGAAGCATTTAGAGGATGTTGATCACCTTCTCCTCAACTACTCATTTTCATACAATTGCTCGAACTGGTTAAGGCAGAGTCTAGGCTGGAAATCTACTTTTCAAACTGATCTACTGAGTACTCTTAAAGGTTGGCCATCTCTCTACAAAGATAATCTCTACAAGGATATTTGGATTATAGCTCCCTCCATTTTAGCCTAGGAAGTTTGGAAGGAGCGCAATAGAAGGATCTTCATGGGAAAGAAACTAGAATGGAGATCTATCACCAATAAAATAGAAATCTCAGTCACTGAGATCATAAATAGCACCCTAAGAGATCAAATTTGTTATGAGGATTCATTCAAAAGCTCGGATAACAAAATCAAGTTAAAGTGGTCTAACCTTCGAGTGCCACCCCTCTATGGGAAAGGTGGAAGAAAAACCAAAGTTGACCGATCTAATTGCAAATGGTCCCCCCTGAAGGTGGGCTGGTACAAACTAAATTTTGATGGGGCTTCAAGAGGAAACCCAAGAATTGCAGGCATTGGGGGATTAATCAGGAATTGGCTAGGAGAAGTTGTAGCTAGCTTTTCCCACCCCATTGCTCCCACCTCTAATAATATAGCAGAGTGTAAAGCAGCTTTAGCAGGTCTTCAACTTTGTAAGGATCTCAACATCTCTAAACTTGTCATTGAAGGTGACTCTCAGGTGATTATCAACGCTATTAGAACCAAGAAGACTCCAAACTGGATACTTTATTAAAAAATAGAAGACATTAATAAAATATTAGAAAGTATACCAAACTATGAAATTAAACACACATACAGAGAAGGAAATACTGAGGCGGACAGACTAGCAAATCAGGGTGCAGACGGAATGGTAGCATTATATAAACAACCTTCACCCTCCAGTCAACTTGTCCCCTAATTAGATAATAATAGCATAATAATATCTTTAATTTATAATGTATTATAACAAAGTAACATGAATTTAAAATAAGGTGATTCGGTCACACCCTCAATGGTGTAGTTAATGTATAATAGTAGGTTTTATTTTCCATCTGAGGAGTCATCGATTCTCACCATGCTTCATACAATTTCCTTTCACTATAGAATCCTTTCTTTTTATCGGTATTGTTTTCTCTCATAGGGCAGGCATCACTCAACAGATTGGCTAGTCAATTTGAGATCATCTTTTCCATTCATAGAGGTTTAGGATCAATTTTCAGACAACCTTTTCACATTAAGGTGCATCCTTTCCTATCCCTATCTTCAGCCTGCAGACATTCTCTCTCAATATCCCCCAGCACAGAGGATGCCTTGGATCTTTTTCAAGAATGAGGAAAGCTTTGAAACCCATGATAGTTTGGATATTCCTATGTTTCTCAATGAATTTGAGGAAGAGAGGATTCGTATCATTGCTCATGAAGTCATAAGATGCACTTGGCTGGCCAATTCTATAAGCAAGGAAGAAAAGTGCTTAGTGGTCTGTTTCTGTAATTGGTATTTGATGAGGGCTACTCTGCTTCTGGGTTTCCTTCTTTCTATGTTGATTGATGTACCCTCTTTAATATATATTCATTTAATTTGTATATATTAGTAGGCTTCGTTTACAGCTCCTTTGATCCCGACAGGGTTTGAACGTAAAGACTGATGATTCTCCTATATGCAATTTTTTCAGTACTATGACTAATATAGGTTTTAAATATGAATAGATAATTATAGCTGGATTATATTATGGGTGTTCTCTACATTTTTCGCTATTATTTTATGGTATCAGCTTTAATCGCTCTAATAATTGTTGGGCCCTAAATTGGGTACTCTTCTGATTTATTATGCAAAGCTAGTCATAGATATATGCAATTCTCTTTCTTCAGGTATATTATCCTGATGTATGATGATTCTATTTTGTTTTGGTAACGGTTTCCTACTTATTAAACATTATAACAAAGGTGAGGTTGTAGCAAAATTATTTAAGTTTTGATCTCAATATGGTTATTGAGCATGGATGTATATTTGTACATACTCACCAGAAGGAAAATTACAAATTTCAATCATGGTGATAGTTGAATAATTTTGGGTTGATATTCAGAAATAGATTTTCCAATTTTTTTGCCCTTTATATGATTTCCCAGATAATCTTGTATTAATTTATATTTACTTGAATATATTTGTATACTTAGTTATCTTTACAAAAATCAATAAGTAAATGCATATATTCATGTTAATATGTTCTGATATACATATATATTTATATATATATATATAGTCATATATATATATATATATATATATATATATATATATATATATATATATATATATATATATATATATATATATATATATATATATATATATATATATATATATATATATACATATAATTAAATCATATGTATATAACTCTGTACTCATTTATAAATTCACACCCCCTCTGCTTTTTGTATATTCTTTCTCCTGATTAGAAGTGTAGATGGGGGCTTGATCAGAACTTGATAATAATGACTAAATGCTACAATAAGAGAAGCCCATCCTTTTCTATAGTACTGCTAGATAGCTTATTGTAGAATTCAAGATTCTAATCCTCAGTTTTAAAGGTCTATTGTATAGACTATAGATTTCTTCAGAAAGGCAAGTTACAAGCATAGATGTTAATAATCATCAGATGCTTTTACAGGAATAATAGTACTTAATCTAGTTATAATAAAAGTATATAAAAGGTTAAAAATTTATGAACAGATTTTCGTATTAGCTTCATGTTACTCACAAAACTGCGTATCATCTGGTAAGATATAGCAGTGTGGACTGTCAATATCATATATTTGTAAAGGTATATATATATATATACAAAGATAGGACTATGGTTATTTCCTCAGAATTATTGAGGGCTTTTGACGTTCAGAGATTATAATTGTATATATAGATATATATATATACTAGTATTAGCATATATATATCTATATATCGATCTCTTCAGCTAAGATTAATTGATCTTCAAAGGTCAGTATCAGGAACTCTTCAATCTTGTTACTTTTATTTTTAAATATATATAAATATAGATATACTGATGATAGTATGTGTATATATATATATATATATATATATATATATATATATATATATATATATATATATATATATATATATATATATATATATATATATATATATATATATATATATATATATATATATCTAATCAATCTCAATATGTGAATTTTAATTAAAAGGATAAGCTTTGGCCAATTTCACAGATTTGATATAGGCATGTACATATGGTTGTATATATATACTCTATAAATATATATAACCATATGTACAAGAAAATTAGTTTATGTCTTATCAATCTGAAGAGTTTGTAATACCATAGTTGTAATTTCTGATGAATTAAATTTTAGAGACCTACAATATATCTTTGCATATCTCCTCATTCTGATAGCCAGCTAGGCATGTCGTGGAATAAGTTAGACTATTAGCATAATAAAGAGGAGACTGGTTAGTCTTGTTGCAAATACTTCTAAAATGTTATATGTGGCAGGAAATGACAATCTTAATCGGTGAGGAATATTAATCACAAAGATAATTTTTGTCTTTTTCATTATCTTGACAGCAAGGAATTTGCAATTGAAGGTAAGGAGATGTTAATAGTACTTTAGGAGCAGTGGCTTAGAAACAGTAAAATCTAAGCTTATGTTCTAATTACCTTGAATTTCCTAATATTTCCTAATATTCTTAGACAGGTTTTGAAGCCAATATTCATAACATTCTTAGACAGGTTTGAAGCTAAGATGTAGACTTTTTTATCTTGATGATTGGTTAACCTTTGGTTTTGGAGGATTTTTGTCTTGTTTTTCAGGTAGGATCTTCTTCCGGGTGCTCAATACTTATTCTCGACAAAGAAAGAGGATCAAATATTGTATTTTAATTGTATAAATGACTTAATCCATGTCGAATCATCAATCAATGTATATCAATTTAATCATGATTTTAAGAGTAAAACAAATCTTGAGTTTTTTCGGGTCGTGGGTATGCCCATGAAAATATGTACAAATCTTGATAGTTATCGAGCCATGGGTATGCCTACGGAAGATATGAATTTTAAAAAATCTTGACAATTGTCGAGTCATGGGTATGCCCACGTAAATTTTGTATAAGGACAGGACCTATGGTCCCGGGCAAGGCTGGAGGTTTTCTCAACCCCGCTCTTTCCTACCAACGCCTACAGTGAGCGGGGTCACATTGCAAAATAATTATTTATATTAATAAAAAAAATTTCAGGGCTTCGGCCTTTTACCAATCAAAAAAAAAAAAACCAACAATTGATTAATTTCAACATTAATATAAGTGTGTGTGTGTGTGTGTGTGTGTGTGTGTGTGTATTTTATAGAAATAATTGTAAGATAAATCAAACAAATAATAGTCCAATATTTCTAAGCTATTATCTAGGGTTTCATATCAAATTAACTAGAATTACACAAAATTCTTCCTTAATGAAATCTATTTTAAAATTTCAAATCAAAGCATGCATGCAGTAAGGATTTCCATAAAACCAATTCCAAAATATGAAGAGAGAGAAGGAGAATTCATATTATAAAAACTTCAAACATGATAATCAACAGGCATGAAGCAAACAGTCCTTTCAAATTGCAAAACAACATAATCATAAAGAAAATCAAACCCTATCTCAAACACTGAAGAATAATATTTGAACGAAGACCAGATCTGAAGACAAATTCCAAACTTTCGATGCTTTTCCAAAATTGAATTCTTCACCCAAAATTCTTCAATCTGTCTCCCAAAATTCTTCAACCCGTGTCCCCCAAAATCATGGCCAAATCTCCAACATATAGGAATTCATATTTCACATACAAGGGTTTGGAACTCAACTCCACCAAAAAGCTTTGCATGAATTAGACTCTGATTTTCAGTTCAATTTCAGTTGAAGTAAAGTCTCTCCTCCACTTTGCCTTTTGTTGAAAACACTTAACCAAAATTAACTAATACCTTTAATATAATTTAATCAATTCTAATTGTGCAACTTAATGCATTCCAATTAAAATAAGACATTTAGTCTTCAATAATATCCACATGCTAAAATAAATTCCTAATAAATACATTTTAATTGAAAACAAGTTAAATTTACAATCAAATATTTCTAAGGTGAATGTATTTAATTAATTCTCATTAATTAAATACTTCTACCATACAATAAACTTTTGAATAATAATTAAACTTAATAATTACATTTAATTAATTTCTAATTAATTAAATAAACTCTCATACAAATAACTAAAAATAAAAAAGATCTAATTTATTTAAAATTGTACCATTTAATCAAAATAAATAATCTAAATATAGAAAACACACCAACAACCAAAATCAAAAGAACCTATAGACCAACATTCATACTCAAGCAAGGGGTTATAAACTAACATCCACTGGATAAGTTTAATAGGGTAGGATAACATAATCTTGTCCACTATTTCAGGACAATATCATGGCTTAGGTTAGGATTTGGACCCGTGTGTTATCTCCCCTCTCTTTCCATTTGAGATATTGTGATAGGGCATGCTCATCCTAACAATTCAACGAAGTCGATGCCTGGTACCTACAGACCTACATACAAAACCTGCATGTACATACATATATAGATTTATAACAGACAATGGCAGGGATTGGTCGATCATGTGGATCTCGCAAGAAAGTAACTATGACTTCTTCCCTCAACCACATCAGTCACATCAAATAGAAATATAAAACAAACACATCAACCATACACATGAAAGTATGGGGTCAATAAAACCATAAGCATCAATGATATCCTATCATATAATTCATCATCCTAAAATAACCATATCATATAGAAAATCATACTATGGGAGGGGCATTATAGGTATATGTTAACTACTAGATGGTTTACATTATCTGACAATCAGATAATTAATCAGTAAGGCACAATCAAGTTATTACCAAGCTATTTAGTTTATTTTTTCAAGTTGATATTATACATCTACGAGAAATTTGGGACTGTAGGATAATTGAACATAATTGATTCCCCCCCTCCTCTCAATTATCTAAAAATTGGTGTCAAAGTGAGAGTACTTGAAGGAAGAATTTTGAAGGACCTAAGTTAAAGATCACAAGATGTATAAGAGAAAGGTACCGAAGTTGAACAAGGATAACTTCTCAACATGGAAAAGCAAGATGAAGTTGTATCTATCAGGCATTGGGGATTTTGCACTATCCTATTTGGCAAATCAATTCATAGCACCTACTGGTCCTTTGACTGTCACATAGATGAAAGAAAGACAAGAGCATAACACAATGATGATTGAGATTACTTCTTCTTTATCAGATGTTGAATTTGAAGACATTAAGAATTGTATAACTACAAAATAAATGTAGGACAAATTGACACTAGTTCATGGTGGAGATCAAAATGTGCTCAGGGAAAAGGTAGAGAGCTTAAGAGGAAAATTCGATGATATGAAGATGAAAGAAGGTGAAAACATAACTCAGTACAACAACTGAGTCAAGGAAGTGGTGAATGCTATCTGAGGAGTAGGTGGAACTATTGAAGAAGAAACTGTGGTAAGCAAAATTCTTAGAACATTGTTACCTACCTATGCTATTAGAGTCTCTGCAATACATGAAATGAGAGAAGTACCTAGTAATGATGTTTCCCTTGATATTCTAATCGGTAGATTGAATGCATTTGAGATTAACAACTTTGATAATAGTGTTGTACCTAAGGTAGAATTTGCATTTGTGTCATCTTTAAATACTGGAAGATCAAGTAATAGACATCAGATAAGAAATGGAAGTGATTATGAAGTTGAACAAGATGAGCTTGAATATCTTAAAACATTAATAGCTAGAAGGCTACTAAAAGGAAAAGGAAAATACATAGGTAAACTACCCTTAATATGTTTCAAATGTAAAGATATTGGTCATATTGCTACAAGATGTCCTGACATGAATGATAATGAGAGGACAAGTGAAAGATAAAATGAAAGAAAGAACGATAAAAGAGATTACCGAGATCACAGAGGAAAATGATAGTGAGGAAACAAAGACAATTGAGACTACATAGATAAAGGAAAAAAGACATGCTACCTAATTAAAGATGATGATGATACTGAGACTAAAACATATGAAGAAGAAGTGGTGTATGTTGCAATGAAGGAAGATTTTGAAGAAGAAGAAGGGTATGTAGAAAAAGACACTTATTTCTAAAGTAAGCAAAAATGATACTTGGATTATTGATAGTGGTTGCACACATCATATGACTGGTGATGAAGATAAGTTTGAACATCTTGAACATTATAATGGAGGATTTGTAAAAATGGGAAATGATACACCTTGTCAAGTGAAACGTAAAGGATCAATATTGCTAAACAACAAGATTAGATGTTAAAATTCTTATTGGGTGAAAGGACTTAACTATAATTTGTTGAGTGTAGCACAGTTGAATAATACAGGTCACCGAGTTGCATTTGAGACTATAAGAGTAAAGATATTTGATGATGCTGGAAGACTGATCGATACTGGTGAACAATCAAAAGGTAACCTATTTTATCTAGAGAATGTTGAAACTTCATGTTTAATGGCTAAGAATGATGATGTTTGGTTATGGTACAAGAGGTTATGTCATGTGAATTTTGACAACATGGTAAAGATCAGTAAGAAAAGGAGAGTTAGAGATTTACCAAGTATATCTAAGCCTGACCATGTGATGTGCAAACAATTTCAAATGGGTAAAATGATAAAATCTAGTTTTAAGAGAAAACAATATTCATCTAATGAAATTATGGATTTAGTTCATACTAACTTATGTGGTCCAATGAAAATTCAGAGCTATTATGGAGATAGATATTTTATCTAATTTGTTGATGAATTCTCTAGGATGATCTCTATTATGTTTCTAAAAGAAAAATCGGAAGCTTTCTAAATGTTTAAGTGGTACAAAGCAAAAGTAGAGAAAGAAACTGGTAAGCAACTGAAATACTTGAGATCTGACATAGGAGGAGAATTTATTTATGATGAATTTACTAACTTTTGTAATGAGCATGGAATCAAGAGATAGGTATTTGCACTAAGGACACCTCAGTAGAATGGAATTACTGAAAGAAGAAATAGATCAATTGTTGATTGCGCTAGAATATTGCTAATTGAAAAAGAGGTTGCACAAATTTACTAGAGAGAAGCTATCAGTACCGTTGTCTATACACTGAATTGGGTACAAATTAAGAAAGAATCAAACAAGACACCTTCTGAGATATGGTATGGTTATACACCTAATGTGAGCTATTTCAAGATATTTGGAAGTAGATGTTACATTTTGAAAGATGATAAAAATGGCAAGTTTGATTCTAAAGGAGATGAAGGCATATTTCTATGATACTCTACTAGTAGTAAGGCATACAAATGTTTGAACAAGACTACTAACAAGATGATTGAAAGTGAAAATGTGAGAGTTGATGAGTATGTAGAGAAGAATGATGAAGAAAGCAAGAAAGAACCAGAAGACTGTGAAAGATTTTTTTACATACAAAGTGAAGATCCTAACACTTTACCCGAGCAATAACCTAGTGTCACCAAGCTACAGAATATTGCTACCAAGCAACAACAAAAATTTATTGAGGAAAATGATGATTATGCACCAAGTGGAGAAAAGATTGAAGAATAAAGAACTAAGCCTGTACTAGCAAAATATGTGAGAAGGCACCATCCACAGGATTAGATAATTGGTAACAAGGGAGCATGAGTGATGTCAAGAAGTAAGTTGATGAAAAATACATGTTTGATTTGCGAATTTGAACCTAGAATTGTTAAGGATGCATTGGAAAATGATGATTGGATTAAAGCAATGAATGAAGAGATTGAAAAAATACAAAAAAAAAACAAGACATGGACATTAGTACTGAGGCCTAAAGACAAAAATGTGATCCCAACACCAAATGGATTTTTAGAAATAAATTGAATGAGAATGGAGATGTTACAATAAAAAAGACAAGATTAGTCTACAAAGGTTATGCACAAGAAGAAGGAATTGCCTATGGAGAAACTTTTGCACATGTTTCTAGACTAGGAGTGGGAATTCTACTTGCATATACTTCTTACAAAGGATTCAAGGTATATGAGATGGATGTCAAGTTTGCATTTCTGAATGGGATACTTGAAGAAGATTTATACATTGAACAACCTGAAGGTTTTATAGATCAAACTCAGAAGAACATGGTTTGCAAGCTGCACAAGGCACTTTATGGACTAAAACAAGCACTAAGAGCATGGTATGAAAGATTGCACTCCTATTTGATAAGAATTGGATTTGTTAGAACAAGTGAAAATAGTAATCTATATTTGAAAGGGGAATATGATGATAAAATTCTTATTGCTGGAATCTTTGTTGATGATATCATATTTGGAGGTCATGATACTTTATGTAAATCTTTTGCTGATGAAATGAGAAAGGAGTTTGAAATAACAATGTTTGGAGACATCAAATTATTTATTGGTTTACAAATTCAACAATTGAAAGAAGGTATATACATCACATAGTCAAAACACATTAAATAAATCTTGAAGACATTCAGTATAGAAGATTCAAAGCTAGTCGATACACCTATGGTAACTGGATGCAAGTTAACCAAGGATGACAAGTCAATATAGGTAAATCAAACCTTATATAGATTTATGATTGGAAAATTGATGTATGTTGTGTTTAGTAGACCAAATATTGCACATGTTGTTGGAATTGTAGCTATATTTTTTGCAAATCCTAAAGAGACACATATGATTGTTGTAAAAATAATCTTGAGATATCTGAAGAACATCGAGGACTATGGACTATGGTATATGAAAGAAGGCAATTTTGAACTTAAAGTCTATATAGATGCTAATTGGGAAGGAAATATTGATGATATAAAAATCACTACTAGAGGAGATTTCTTTTTAGGTGAAAGACTAGTAACATGGATAAGCAAGAAACAAGGATGCATTTCTCAATTCACTATTGAAGTTGAATATGTAGCTGCTTCTGTCAACTATTTTAATATTGCATGGATAAAGAAATTGTTGGAAGGTATAAATGAAGAAATAATAGATCCCATGACAATCTATTGTGACAACACAAGTACTATCAACATTTCAAAGAATCCAGTGATGCATACAAAGACAAAGCACATATATATCAAATATCATTACTTAAGGGAGAAAGTTGAGTAGAAACATGTCAAATTGGAGTATGTGAAGTCACAATAACAACTTGTAGAAATATTCACAAAACCCTTACTGAAAGATACATTTGAGTACTTGAGAAGTAGACTAGGGGTCCTTCCCCTATCTAATAGTCACTAAGGTGATATGAGTCTGCATCAACCTATTCTTTATCAGAAGATCTAATTATGTTGATGCAATATGTTCACACTTTGGGATACCTAAGGTTGTGAAGAAAGTGGAAGACAAATTGAAACCGAGAATATATGTACATGCAAGGTACAAGAATTTATAAAGGAGCAAACAAGATACTTATTTGGCTACTGAAGAGCTTATTTTTGGCATTTTTGTCAAAGGGAGAGAATATGGCATGAAATATTCAGTTAGAAAAGAAGCTAACCAAAAGGGAGAGTAAACATAGTGATTAAACATATTAAAATCATAAGCTAAGGGAGAGCTAACCGAGTCACAACATAAAGACCGAGATGGTATATTTCATATTGTGTTGCCATCAATACCAAAGGGAGAGATTTTTGGAACTACAATTGATAGACCACTTGGAGAACAAAATAGGAGAAAGTGATGATAATCACCGAGCTACTAAGGTATATGTGAGACATTAGATCAGTTGTTATATTGTCATTGATGTCAACTAGCTTTGACTTTACTTATCATGATAGTTGCAAACATCTAAAGGAGGTGATGTTGGTGAAGGAATGAATATATTAGCATGAAGATGAGATGTATGACTAAGTTATGAACAAGGTATTCATTGGGAAACTTATTGATGAGTCTATGACAGTATGATAGTGATTTGATTATATTACATGATTCAGCTAAGTGTTGAAGATCAAGAATGTACAAGTTACTTTGGCCGGTATATAAAGAACTTAGTGTACACCAAGCATATGTAGTGTACACTGAGTGTGGTATTAATTGAGTAGGAATAAATTGACTTATCATGGTATTAACTAAGCGGGAAGAAACTGACATATCATGGTATTGACCAAGTAGGAGAAATAAAGAGGAACATGTGATAGTCGACATGTGATGATGAGATGGATGAATCTAGAAGATTCTAAGGATAAAGACAATGTTTTGTATGAAGATCTACAACTTGAAAAATTAAAGGATGATCAGATGATGAAGATTGAAAATGTTTTAAGGAAAAAGTTCTAAGGAAGGTTGAAGAGGTAAAATCAACGATGGAGATTAAGACGCAAAATCTATGGCTGAAATGAAAATGGTTTATCATGTCTATATAAGGAGACAAGAAATTTGAACAAAAGATACATGAGAGAGAATAACATGAGTATTGCATATTGCTAGTGCATACATGCAAAGCTGGTCAAATAGGTTGAAGTAAGAACCGAGTGATTCCACAAACCAAATCAAGTGACAGAAGGAGATAACCAAGTAGAACAAAGTTAGAGGGAAGAAGGAGATTGAAGAGAATATGATGACTAGAATGTTATTGAGATTAGTATAGATATGAAAATGAGAAAATGAAGTTGCATTTGAATCAGGTCATATACTATTTCTTTCTAACCATTGCTACAGTCAAAATCTTTTAACCGAGTGAGACTTAACTATCTTTTTCTATTGGCATTCTATGAATGTTACTTGTTTTCTTGTTGACCCAAGTGAATGTATGGTCACAAAGAACTGTTAGTGATAAATCCTCTAACAAGGTCATACCTTATAGTGTGTTTGTAAACTTTAACATTGTAGGCTCTTAATCGAGCTCACTTCAGAAGAGTGAAAATATTTTGGGTTATCGGTCCTAGGTGGTTTTTCCCTTAACAAGGTTTCCACATTAAAAATTAAGTGTTAAATGCATATGTATGTGATGTTTTGATATTTACTTCACACATTAAAGTAACCGATTAGATCAGTATATGTTAACTACTAGTTGGTATACATTATCTGACAGTCAGTTAATTAATCAATAAGACACAGTCAAGTTATTACCAAGCTATTTAGTATATTTATTCAAGTTGATATTATACATCTAAGAGAAATTTGGGACTGTAGGACAACTAAACATAACTGATTCCCCCCCCCCAGTTATCTAATAGTGAAAACAAATATTTTCATAAATAAGGTATATGAAAAATGAGAAATTATGTCACATTGCCACTAAAATGTACAAAGAGGTACCTTGTATATAAAGACAACCAAGTAGAGGTGAGAAGGTATGAGGTAAACTCTAACTACCCCTCCAAGTATGCATCAAGTGTTAGACTTTATGGACAAGTATTGAGACACATGGTGAGTCTACATGAGGTGAGACAAAATTCTCTCTAACCTCTCATAAGGTGAAGAGAGAATATCTCAAACCTCTAAGTGAGCTTAACCATAGTCTATGTATGACTCAACTTAGTAGGCTAAAAATAAACTAGTTAGGTAAAACACCCTTTTTGCACTAACAAATCATACTATGAAGAGTGTTGTTATGGAGAAAATTTTGAATGAGGAACGTTGCTATGTCTATAAGGGATAGTTCAATAGTTTATCAAAATAGAGAAAACAATCTTATGTTATGAACAAATTAACATATGAATGAAAAGATAAATATGTATATACGATAAAATAAATGATAAATAAATGAGGATTGTCACATTGGTTTTCTTAAATTCCTAAACACAAACCTAGAAGTTGAATGTTCAATTGATAATATCCAACTTAGTAGCCAACAAAATCTTAAATGCACTTTCTTTAATGACAATGACCTTTCTATTACCATGTGATCTTGATGGAGTGACTTTGTTGTCTTTCAATGTTCTTTGATCCCCTTTCACTTTTTAGAGAAAATGAGCCTAATATACATCATGACATCATGCATATATTTGCATAATAGAAAGACCATAACACCATTTTTTTAATTTCTATTTACCAAATCACAAAACTAAAGCAACATCTTTGTTATAACTTCACTATTTTTTGGGTTTGATTGTGTAAAAAAAATTGTTACACAATCAAACCCAAAAAAAAGTAAAGCATTTACATGGATTCACTAATACATTTGAGGTCAATTTTCTACCTTTAATTTTGACCTAGGCCTTTTTTTGGCTTGTTAGATTCAATTTTTTTGTTGTTTATGAGCCCGATTTGGTCAAAATTTGGCTTTTAATGTTTATGAGGCACTTGATTTGGTCGAAATCATTTGGTATAAACAAAAAAAAAGGGTTTGATGATCATTTGATCACTCTTTGGGTATTTTGGGCAAGATGTTTGAAGGTCTAGGCACACGGGAGCTGGTTGAGGTGAGTGTATTTTTGTTGTAGGTTCTTTCACATTTACCCTTACCTTGACATCTGCCTTGAATCATTTGTTGCAGGTTCTTACACTGCATTGACATTTTGACACATTTTTGGGCAACATTAATCCATTTTTTTCCCTAAAAAGGTATGCGCTCCTTATATACCTCTGCATTTTTTTTCTTTCATAGCTCTATTTGGTATTTTACAACTCATTTTTGGGCAACATTCTTGTCCATTCACGCGGATAGGGTTCCATTTCATTTCTACTGTAATGTCAAAACTGTACTGAGGGGTGTTCGACACATTGTAGCCATTTCTACTTCCACATATTACTAATCCAACAAGTCCATTTTTTCTATTTATACGAGTAGACATTGACTCCATCTTCCCTACATCTCCTTATGCATACACAAGCACAGTTCCCTATTTTACTTCAGCGTGCACACAATTATTGTAGCCTCCTTCAGATTTTTAAATGTTGTTATATTACATTTTATACATGCCAAAATAATAAGAAATTATAGACTAAATTTATTATTTTTCATAATATTTAACACTTAAATCCAACCATATTTAGGCCAAGTACACAAGTACAAACACATAGACTCTTATGTAACCTTAGACCTAGTTACACATAGACTAAGTTCACACACAATGTGTTTCTACTTGAATGCACACATACGCTCGTGTAGTTCCCAAACCTAGCTACACATAGATTAAGCTCACACACAATCTGTTTCTACTTGACTAACAATGAAGACTGGAAGTCCAAAATAGAAGCTTGACTACCTTGGCAGACTCCTCTACACTCACCTCTTTTCCCCTTCCCTAGGTGCAGTTTGCATGACAGTTACTATTTTATATGGATTCAATAGCCACTCTTCACTTTTGAAATTCCTGACTCCTGTTTTGCTTTCAATATTTACTTTTGAGTATAATATTCTGAATATTCTAGTATATTCACTTCATTGTTACATTTTGATTTTGCAATTCCGTTGGGTAGCTGGTCCATGGCAGTACCCTATTGCTTTTATCTCCACTACCCATTTCAAACACTACACCTCTTTATGTATTCAATCCATATTGTTCATTTCTATTGTATCATTAGCAAATGAAACTCTTATTATGGAAATCAACTAAATAAACCATTTTTCCTCTTAAAAAATTAGTCTAATAGCATTATTTAGATAATAATGTGATATAAGTATTAAAGAAGATAAATTTTTATATTACAACCTCCTTCTGAAATGCTCGATTTGTCCAAAATAATTGCAATATTGAAATGAGGAAAGAACTTGGTGCCCCCATGATCTCATATTCAACTTGAGAATTCTATGTTGCAACCCATAGATACAACACATTAGATTTGAAAATGAGATTATAAAATCTGTTAGGATATTGTGTTGAGTATGATAGCTTGCAATGTATATTATTTAGTTCTCTATCACGGACTTGTCAACTCAGTGGGTAGAGGATTTCAAAAAAAAAAAAATCTAGTGTTTGTGAAGATAAGGTTAAGGATCCACTATTCTTAGTACAAGACTTCAAGGCCTTGATTCTCAGTCAGGGCCTTGAGATCTAAATGCTGGATAATTTAGGCTTTACCCATAGTTACTAGTCTGTAGGAAGACTAGAAATCAAATTTCTATTGCCCATCACCAAACCTGCAAATTTGTCAACCTTGTTTCAGGACTCTTTCACTAACATCTTTCATAAGCATCATTATTATGTATGTAGGTTTTCGAATACCATAAGATCACTATAAAAACTTGCCAGAAAATTATTAGCTATGCAATAAAGCAATGGGCATATAAATCAACAACCCAAACATCCAATCCTTGGATTGTTTGTAAGCCTTTCTATAATATCTCATCCTGACTTTGAAGCTTTAGGTTTTCTCCAGCCATTCTTTCACATAACCATATTTGCCTACTCCAGCTTTTAATTCCAGACTTGTGCAAGCTTCCTCAAAACAGTTGAATATCATGACTCGACAATAACACGTAGACTAATCATAATTTTATGCCAGCTATCCAGCCCTAGACTTTTATTTATATTCAGACAAACCTAAACAACTGTATATTTCTATCTTTAATACATTTGTTCTTTCTAAAACATAGTTGACTTGGATTCCTTGAGTTTTGTTTAGTTAATATAAAATTGGTTTGTTGAATTTTCAGTTTCAGATCCATCAATTGGAATAATTTTTGGGTGGATTGGATTCTTTTTTTTAGGGTTTTTAAGCCCTAAATGGAATCCTTTTATGCTTTTGAACTTGTGAAACTAGCAGACCACTTTTGGCATTCTAGAAAATTTCCAAATAAATAATATTGTAATGAATAATCATTTGCATTGATTTTATATAATGAGTACACGGAGTAAATTAAGCATTAATATATGAATGAAGAATATGGGTATGGAAATTATATGAGAGGAATATGTGTGTTTAGTTTTGGGATTGATGATACAATTTTTTAAAAAAATGGTGGTGTTGCATTGAATTTATTTGTCTTCATCTAAAATTTGATGGTGTTTCAAAATCTATATAGTTTTAAGAAAATGGGTGATGTCAAATTGAATTTATTTATACTCATCTTAAATTTACTATGAATCTAATATCTCATATAAAAAGTGAATATACTCATCTTGAATTTACTATGAGTCTAATATGTCATATAAAATGTGATTTGTAATATGTGAGAATGATTTAATAATTATGTCTAAAGATTTACTTATCTTTATGATATCTAAATTTTATTTTATTTTATCAGTAAAAGGTCAAAGCCCTATAAATTTTTTTATTAATATAAAATTATTTTTACATGTGACCCCGCTCGCTGCAGGTGCTGGTGGGAAAGAGCGGGGTTGAGAAAACCTCCAGCCTTGCCCGGGACCATAGGTCCTATACTTATACAAAATTTACGTGGGCATACCCACGACTCAACAATGGTCAAGATTTGTTAAAATACATAGTTCCCGTGGGCATTCCCACGTCTCTAAAATAATCGGTAATTATCTAGAAATACAAACTTTCGGTGGGCATACCCACTGCTCGATAATATCAAGGTTTTAATGATACATCTATTACATTGCTATTTTTAAGGATACAACTTTATGTTTCATACAATTAGGTTGATATTTTTGTAGATATCTGTTCTAGAATCTTTGGTGAAAGAGTGATTTAGGTGCCTGCTTGATAATATCCTCCTGAAAACCATAGCAGAAATCTTCCATATCGTGTAGTTAAGGGCTTACATTAAATTAAGATTGAACAAAAGAAAGAGATCCAAAATTAAAAATAATATTATTACCTTCTTCCAAAGTTGTATTTTTAAGATACCTGTCTCGCTGAATGGGATATAATTTCTTAACCAACCCAATCATGCATCGATATGCTAAAGATCTTTACCAACATTTAAGATTTACAAGGCCTGTGATAAATCCAAAAAGCCAAGACAAATCTGAAGGAGGAGGGCGAATACTAAAATCTGTTATCTTTGCCGGAAGGATTAAAAAGACGGGGGGAACTAAAGCAATAAAGTAGGAAATATCTATAAAGAAAAAGGGAAGCTTAGAGGCTAATTTATAAGTGACAGTGAGTTTTAAAAGAAGGATCAATCTGAAAGGTTGATAAAGGCTATTACTAAATATTAAAGAGTACTAACAATTAATAAGATGCTAAGAAAAAGGCTCAATTATACCAATTTGGTATACAGCCCCTATTATTTTACTCTATATTATTATTCTACATACCATGTATTGGTTG
Source organism: Chamaecyparis obtusa (assembly GCA_027943335.1). NCBI lineage: Eukaryota > Viridiplantae > Streptophyta > Pinopsida > Cupressales > Cupressaceae > Chamaecyparis > Chamaecyparis obtusa. Next base: position 1,173,677 of record BSBK01000061.1, on the reverse strand, counting down.
AATAAGATTAATTAAATCGTTGCTATATTTTCATGCACATTAATATTGATAATGTTTGGTGTTAAGTTTATATATTTTGATTCATTATAAAAACTTCATGTGTGCCTTGGTTTGCTAACAAATCTGCCTCTGTGTTCCCTTCCCTATATGTATGTCCGATTTCAAATTTGGGTATACTTTCCAGAATTTGATTTATTTCCTCTATTTTTGAAGTAAGGGCCCAGTTAGGTGTTTTCTTAGATCGAATAGTGTTGATAACAACTTGTGAATCTCCTTCTATTACTACTTTAGGTAAGTTCATGTTCTTACACATTCTTAAACCTTCTAATGCAGCCTTACATTCTGCCATATTGTTCGTGGTAGGATTAATAGGCATAAAAAATTTGGCAATGACCTCAGCCTTCCAATTTCTAATTAAGCCCCCAATACCTGCTACCCAAGGATTCCCTCTAGACGCTCCATCGAAGTTAAGTTTGTACCAACCCTCCTTAGGAGGAGACCATTTGCACGAGGCTCTATCTGCCTTTGTTTTTGGTCCCCCCTTGCCATATAAAGGTGGTATATCTAGTTTTGGCCACTTGGTCCTGATTTTGTTGTCCCAGTTTTTGAAGGATTCCTCATAGCTTAGACAATCTCTAAGTTTACTGTTAATAATCTCCACAATTGAAGTTTCTATTTTATTGGTGATTATTTCCCATGATAATTTTTGACCCGTTAAGATCCTTCTATTACATTCCTTCCAGATTTCCCAAACTAAAATTGATGGGGATATAGTCCAAATATCTTTGTATAAGTTATCTTTGTAAAGAGATGGCCAAGCTTTGAGTGTGCTTAACAAATCTAGTTGGAGAGTGGATTTCCACCCTAGACAACGGTGTAACCAATTCCAGTAGTTTTGGGAAAAGGTACAATTCAGAAGGATGTGGCTAACATCCTCCAAGTGATTCTCACACAAGGGACATCTAGATGGCCCCTCAAAACCCAATTTATTAAATCTATCTGTTGTTAGAATTTTCTTGTGCATCATAGCCCATAAAAACATGCCCGCTTTAGGAAGATAATATTTATTCCAGCAAAGGTTCAGAGGTATATCTATGTTATCCATATTCTGATCCTGAATGATAGACTTGTAGCCCTCCTTAACTGAGTAAATACCATTGTTTGCTCCAGCCTAGATTAATCTATCTGATCTAGTTTTGTGAGCTATCTCTCTATCCTTCAACACGGCTTTGAGCTTATGTTTCTCCTGGCAATCCAAGTCTAAGCCTTCTAAATCTATCAATTTAGAATCTACTTCCTTGCAAAGATAATCCTTGAGGTAAATACCTATAGAATTTTTATAGACTTCCATAAACTCTCAAGAGAAGCCTAATTTATTTAAGGGGGAAAGGCCTACCCAAGAGTCATCCCAGAATAGGGCTGGGTCCCTAGAACCTACATCCCATGACAGATATTTATTGATGATCCCTCGACAGTCCTTTATAAAGTTTCAGATCCGGGAACCTTTTACATGTGATTGGGTCCTGAATATGTTGATAGGATCCGCGTCAGGGATATATTTGTGCAGTAAAATCGAAGCCCATTTACTACTAGATTCCTTTTAGAGTCTCCAGATGAGTTTAGCTCCAAGAGCTTGGTTTTTCCATAGTAGGTTTTTGATACCAAGGCCCCCCTTGTTAATTGGTTTGCATAAAGTATCCCATTTAATAAGGGCTAATTTTTTGTCTTCAGAAGGGCCTTGCCAGTAAAAATCTCTAAACATTTTATCTAGGCTCTTTTTAACATTAGTCAGTAGGGGGAGAATTGACATATGATACATGGGTATGGCTGAAAGGACTGACTTAATCATGGTAGTCCTACCAGCTTTTGTAAGCCATCTTCCTTTCCATGAACTTTTCTTATTTTGTATTTTGGTGAGAACTTGTTGCCAGAGCTTGGAGGATAAAAGACCTTTATCCAAGTCTATACCCAGATATTTGCAAGGGAATTTACCAACTTTGTAACCCATCAATTTACAAATTTCCATTTCTATTTTCGTAGATGTATTGATAAAGAAAATTTCTGACTTAGAGGGGTTAACTCATTGACCAGAGGCTTTCGCATACAGATTAAGGATGACTTTAAAAGCTTTAGCTTCTTGACAATTGGCAGTGCCTGGTAAAATCATGTCCTCCGCAAACTGCCGGTGAGTAATGTTTGGTAAATTCTCCGATGCCTTTAAGCCTATGATTTTACCTTCCATTTGTCTCTTTGTTATTGATCTCCCTAATGCTTATGCCATAATAACATAGAGGAAAGGGGACAGAGGGTCTGCTTGCCTGATTCCTCTTGAAATACTAAAGAAACCTTCTGGGGTACCATTTACAAGAATCAAAATCTTAGGGATAGATATGCAGCTGAAAATAAGATTAATCCATTGTTTGGAAAACCCAAAGGCTTCCATACATTTACAAAGAAATCTCTAGTCTACTTTGTTGTATGCTTTCTGGATGTCTACCTTAATAAGCATACTAGGATCCTTTGTTAATTGAGTAGTGTGAACTATTTATTGGGCTATAATTATCCCGTCGAGGATCGATCTATTTGCTACAAAACCCATTTGTTCTTCTGAGATTATATTGGGAAGAAGAGTTTTAAGTCTGTTTGTTAGGCATTTTGATAGAATTTTATAGATAGTATTGCATAGAGATATAGGTCTGAAATCTCCAGGGTCCGTGCACTCATTTTTCTTTGGTATTAGAGAAAAATAGGTATTGTTAATTTTGTTTAACAATGATCCTGAGTTTCTAGTAGCTTCTACCGCTTGCCACACCTCCTCCCCAATAAAATGCCAGCACTTTTGAAAAAATCCAGCTTGAAAGCCATCTAGGCCTGGGGCTTTATCTAGATGGAGTTGGAAAACCGTTGATTTGACCTCCTCTATGGATAATTTACTATTAATAATCTTGTTGTCTCCATCTGTTATCAACTTTGGGATGGCTTTCAGCATTTCATTTTGCGCTTTGAGGTTGGTTGCTTCAGTTTCATTGAGAAGAGATTGATAAAATTATGTTAGTACGGTTGATATCTGGAGCAGGTCCTCAGTGGTATGACCCTCATTATTCTTTATTTTAGATATTCTATTAATGCTCCTTTTGAAATTGGTGGTATTGTGAAAAAAAATTGTGTTGTTATCTCCTTCCTTAAGCCAGGACTCCCTCGACTTCTGTTTCTAGAAAATCTCTTCTTTAAGGAGGATAGCATTGTATTTAGCCATTAACTCTTTTTCTTTGTGATAGCTTTGTTCGTTCATACCATTTTCTATTACTATATTATTAAGGTCTACGATATCTTGTTCTATCTGATATTTTTCTTCAAATATGTTATTGAAATTACTCTTATTCCATTCTAAAGCTTTATTTTTAATAATTTTTAATTTTGACGTTAAGCAAAACATTCTAGAACCTTTTATTGAGATTTTTTTCCACCAATCTTCTAAAAGGTTAATGAATTCTGAGTTTTGAAACCACATAAACTCAAATTTAAAAGGGTTTCTGGATGGTTTTGTACATTCAGTAATAGAGAGCCTGACTGGGAAGTGGTCAGATCCTACCTCAGGGAGGATTTTCGCATTTATTAACTGATTGACACTTTCGGAACTTGTCATTATAAAAAACTTGTCCAATTTTTCCGCAATATGGCTGAAACCAGCTCTTCTATTGTTCCATGTATATATTCCATTGATTGTATTTATATTGATCAAATGATTATCGGAAACCCATTTGCTAAAATCTTTTTGAGCTTGAGATGTATATTTTGATCCCCCAAATTTTTCTTCAGGATCTAGGATGGCGTTAAAGTCTCCTCCAATAATGTGAAAACCCTCTATGCTATTTGTCAAGAAGAGGTGGATCTCCTGCCATACTCTTCTTTTATCCTCATTAGGAATAGGCCCATAAATGTTAATTAAATTAAATTTTAAATTGGATTTAAGACTTTTAAATTCTAAGGTCGTCCAGTTATCATTTTTAGATGTAAGTTGGGCTAATATTTTCCTGGGGTCCCATAAGACTGCTAGCCCACTGGAGGAGCCTTTTGAAGTGACTATCTCTGATTTCCATATTCCTAATTTTTTGCTAAACTTAGTGTTTTCCTCTTTGCTAAGTTTGGTTTCCTGTAGTAAAATAATTTCTGATTCGAAGTTATTTAAATATCTTTTCATCAATCTCTATTTGTTAGGGGCATTTAATCCCCTAACGTTCCAAGTAGTGACTTTCATTGCTCCTGGGGAAGGCTCTTCCCCTTCCCTGTGTACAAAATATCAGCAATCTTCTTTTGATTGCCTGCATTACCTACTATAGATGTAAGTTCTATAGTTGATTTCCTTCCTCTCTTCTTTTTTATTCTATTAATATTCAGGGTACTTAGACTTCCTCTATTCATTGTTATACCCAACTATCTGTCCTCATTAGTAATCCTGAAGAGGCCATCAATAGAATCCTTTATAGATGCTAAATTTACACTATTTTTAATGCTGATTTTGTTATGTTATTCAGAGGAGAGATGATCAAAATCTGTATGTATATGCGAGTCTTCCTTATCAATGATTTCCTTGCCATATGTCTCAATTAAATCTTCTATACTACCTGATAAATCCAAATTCAAACTATCCAGCTCTATAGGAATTGAGGTGGCTGGTTCCTTCCCCTTTTGGATTGTATTATTGGCCAACTCTTTATTCTGAATAGGGACCTCTTTATTGATGTTTTCTTTATCTATATTTTCTATTTGAGTTAAGTCCTCATTACTCAGAATCAGTTTAAAGTTGTCTATATCTATTTCTTTATTATTAATATATGAGGGTTCTGAGTTCTTATCCGGAGAGGCTTTATCCAAGACTCCCATTTCTAAGAGGGCTGGTTGAGTAGGTGAAGGTAATCTACCACCCTCTTCCTCTACCTCAACTAAAACATAGTTTTGAATCATTTTAATCAAAGTTTCCTTTTGGTATTTTAGTTCATCTAAATCACAGATTTCATCCAGGAACATGTCCATAAGCTCATCAATGATTGTGTTGGCTTCTTCTTTACATTTATCATCAGGTTCTGCTACTGTTGTTGTATTTGGACAATCAGGTTTAACAGCCTGATCTGGTCTCATGTCAGTCTCTCTTTTGTCCAAATCAGGCTTATCTTTATGTTGTGGACATAATTCATATTTTTGATCTCCTTCTCTAAGATCTGTCCTATTATCTATGATGTCTCTTTCTAGTGAGGTGATGACTTTATTATCATTTGTAATTTTAACTTCTAAGGCTGAAACCTTAAAAGTTCTGATATTAAGTGTATCTAAATATTCTTTAAGGGGAGGGGAATCTAAGAAAAGAGGATTATCATAGATAATTACTGTGGAACTATTTTTATCAAGAGGGGGGAGGGTAGCTGCTGAATTTTCTCTTTCTATGTTTTGGAGAAAGAAACCTCCTTTGTCCTTATTAAGGATTAACTTGACATTTATGTCTGAGCATGAGGGGGAATCTATGAGATTTTGTTTGAGGTCAAAAGTTGGCAACTTTTTTGCCTCCCGAGTTTTGATGAAATCTTCCATAATCAATGGATTGATAATAATATGATTCGAGTTGAAGCATAGCTGGAAAGGAGGAATAAATTTTTTATGAAAATTCAATTTAACTACAATGGTTGTCTCAGTATGATTATGTTTAGTTTTAATTATTCTTTTGAATTCTCCAATCCTATTTCCAATATTTTTTACAATCTCAGGTTGGCTAAATTCCAATGGTAAGTTTCTTAGTACAATTGCTCTCTCTATCATGAAGCCTGCTACCTTCATAGGATTGAAAAAAGGAAACCAATTACAAACAAAAAAGGAAATCTTTCTATACTTTAAAAAATCCTTCTCTAGAATTTTCTTTTTAAGATTACTGCATTTACATTCTAAAAAAAAGAAATTTTCTACCAGGATAGTAATACTTACCTTGGTCGGGAGTTGGGAAATTAGTCCATCAACTATATCGGTAATGGAGGCCCCTGTTCCCATCCATTTACATATTACACCTATTTCTGCACATACACTCTGTTTTTGCAATATACATTTACTGTCCAAATTAATCCTATGATATTTTTGCCCAGAAAATCCACAAATAGTGTATGAACCTTTATTGTTGCCGCGCCTATGGGGCGGAGAATAAAGATTATTAGTGAGATTAGACATAGGTACATTACCATTCCTATTGAGCTTACCCGAAATAGGGTTAGGGTCATTCAAGAATTTCTTATTTTTCCTCTTGTGAGGAGGAGTATAGGCCTTATGAGCCTTGTGAATAGAATCATAACCAAATTGTAATGCAGAGCTATCTACTAATTTTTTGTTCACCAATTTGATTTTCCTAGTATTAAACTCTAGGGTTTTGTCAAGGAGAAGAGGAGAAAAACACAAATCCATTTGCGATTGCTCGCAATCTGAATGTGGTTTCTCCCATTGTGTTACTTCTCCTTTCAAAACCCCATTGTTCTGATATGGGGATGCCTAATTTTTCCTTTTCTTTGGTGTTTTCATTTTTTCCAAATACCAAAAGAATTTTTTAGATCAATTTTTTTGGGACTATTTTTATCTAAGAAAGATCTTACCGCTTTCCTTTTCTTAATTGTTTGCCACATCTCCTTGCTGGTAATTTCAACACCAAGAGGCACCTGAGCCACCATCGATCTTCCTCCCCCCTTTGCAGACAGAGGATCATAGGAGTGTTCTACCGGATTCCTCCTAGATCTCGGGGATCTAATGGTCTAGGGTACTGCGTAATTTTGAATTGCATACTTAGTCTTTGCGAAGATCTGGATCTGACGATCTAGGGCTTCCATGGAAAAGACTTTCTAAAATGGATGCTCATGTATTTTTGCAAAACCCTTGGTGGCTGAAGTTTGGCTTCTGTTCCCAGCCAAGGGCTTTGCAATATCGCCCGACTCCCCAATTACTGAGGGTTCCATTAGCTTAGATTCCTTCAAGCTCCTTTCTTTTTTCTTAGTAATGAAACCCTTTAGATGATCATAATTTGAATGGGGTCAAACATTTTTTTCCCTGCAATCTTTCTGCTTGTGGCCATAAAGCCAGCAGTTGAAACAATAGCTAGTAAATTTCCCGTTAGTGTTGATTTCCTCGGAGGCCGATTTGTGAACACCTCCCTCAATATTGGAGTTTCCATGATTAATCACAGTAGCATTTGCCGAATCTAGGTTGAAATGGATCAACTCTAAATTGATCTACCGCTTTTGAAAGGCCTTTTTCCTTCGTAAATGATTATTATGCATTTTCTCTATCCTGATCAAAATCTTTCATTATGGGGTAGGCAGGGAGGATGCTGGCACAGACTGCAGACCGTGGCTTTACAACTGCCAATTCCCAATTCACTGCCTCTTGTCTTGTATATCTCACTGCTTTATCCTTGACTACTCTACTAAATTTGGATCTTGCCCCTCCATGAATTCAGGCCTGCTTCTTCTAATAACCTCAGATCTACTCCTTGACTAGGAAAATTGATGCATAATCTTGAAAAAAAAAGCTACAAACAATGGAGATTGATGCCCTAGATGCCTGAGAAAAATCATTGGCTATGCCTCTTGAGTTTGGTGCCTATAACTTGATCTAGATCGCTGCAAACAAGAGGAAGTCATTGCATATATCCTAGGGTTTTCACTACCTAAGGCAAAGCGTATTTAGGAAAATGTTGCCTCTTATTACACTCATCGTTCTGCTATGTCAGATCTGCCCTAAACCAAACTTGGGCCTTTATGATATCTAAATTTATTAAGGTTATGTTTAAGATTATCTTTGAGGAGATTATTGACTTGATAAGCAAGCATGTTCTCCAAAGTCAAACCTCTTGGTGGATTAGATTAATGGTATGAGTGATACCAAAGACTAGCATTCACAAACATGTAAATAGCCTATGTAGTGATGGTACAAATTTTGTTTATTTATCATCTTTTAGAATTGGAGTGTGTTTTAAAAATAAAATTAAGGTGCACATTAAATTTGCGAACATGTTGCACAAAATTTGTACTAGCCAACTATAAACAACTTGTTGAAATGAGTAGGGAAGTTGAAATTTGAATTTTATAATTTGAATTTCAAGTTCACTCCTATCTAAAAAGGAATATAGAAATGAACCATGGAAAATACATCAACAATCTTGAGTTTAATTGTGAATGTGCAAAAGTAATTCTAAATTTTGTAAAATCAAAATGAGGGAAGATAAATGTGTTAAAGAGTAGCGCAGATATGGGTATGAATTGGGCTATAATGCAAAACCAAGTACAAGAACATGTCACTTGTTGATATGTTTTTGCATTAAGACATTCCTATCAAGGAAGATAGAATAAATAAATGAGAAATGACATAATTGTGTTAATTCTAGGTCATTACAAATTCTTATGTGGAAAGGAGTACCACTTACCTTCTCTTAGGATTAATTAATAATATTAGTAAAAGTACTTAGTCTAGCTTTTAATTTCACCTATTGCTAGCAATAATTTTATGATCTTCTTGCTTTAGCATTTATGTAAGGATAAAATATCTTACCATGTTCATTTAACCCCCCCCTTATATCACTTTGTGTGGATCTCATAAATGTGTGGTCTTAACAATTAACATGGCTCCTTTGTCACACTCACTTATTTGTTTCCAATTTACATCTACCAACCACCACTTCACATTTCTCTAATCCTTGTCATATGCATCCCATCAAATGTCTTTTAGTGTAGCTATGCCATAAGTATGGTTGTGCCCCAAAAATAGAATTGCATATACCATTTTTTCACACTAGCCTATTCATATCTAAATTTATCAATTTGATGCTTATGAACACCTTTGAAGATATCACTAACTTGATATGTGAGCATGTTCTTCAAGTTGTTAATGTAATTGGGTTTGTCAAGTTGTTAATGATAACCATTCATGATTAAGCTCACCGATTATTTTGGTGAGCAGTATAATAATCATTTTTTATAAAGGGTGGTTGATTACTAATGAAATTTCATCAATGGTGGCTGATTATTAATGTTAACATTATTGTTTTTGCAACTTTGCATTCTAACCAATTATGAACTTAAAAAACTTAATCACATTAAAATACTAAGTCCAAATTATGGTGGAGGAAAAATATTAGGAAAGATGATTTGGGAAGGAATGTGTAAATTGGTTGGCCTAATCTAGTGAGCATGATTTGTGTGTGTATTTGTAAATGTTGTATAATCTTGTAATATTTTATTATTTTTTATTATATACAAGTGTATCATCTTAAAATGGAACCACTTCCATGTTAAGAGCATTTAGCCCTCTGAGTAAGTGGTCTGGGGTCATGTCGAGTGCCTTGATTGGGTCTTTGCATGTATCTAGTTGTTTCCCTCCTGTTTTGCTTCTATCTCCCTGTTTCCAACCTCATTTCTAGCAACTTCCTCTAAGAACTTGAAGATCTTGACTTTCTAGGTCAAGGATGACCTAGTCCCTGACCTAGGTCAAAGATGACCTCATCCCTGACCTAGGGTAGAGACTACCTCATCCCTAACCCCAAGTCCAATTTTCAAATTCTGGAAGTTTCAGGATACCGGGTTTCAGAAAGTTTTATTTTCCCACTTCCGAGTCGGCTGTTTTGGGTTTCAGAATGGTAAATCCTTAAATTGAATTTAATCTAGGTCCATTTCTTGGGGTTAAGGTTAATTGGGATTTAATTCTCCAATATCTGCCTTCTCTAGGGGTTTTTGCCCTAGATCACTATAAAAGGAAGCCTTCCTCTCTCATTTTCAGAAGTCATTATCAAGAATCCACTTTTCATACCTCTCAAGCAAGCATTTCATCAAGCATTTTCAAGGAAGCATTCAAGCCCTCATCTCCATTTAAGTTCTTCTTTGAAGATAAAGGATTCAAGCATTCAAGCCTTTGAAGAGATTTTGTTCAAGCATTCAAGATTCATCATTCAAAACCCTAGATCTAGCCATCATGGTGGTGTGATCCTCCTTCAAGAACCTTTGTTCATCTTCAAGATCCATTCATTCTTCCTTCAAGGTGGATTCCAAGAATACAATCATGGAGGTTTTGGATTTACATTTACGGTGTTGATTTACATTGTTGAGTCCAAGCTTTCATATCAATATACTTGTTTACATTTGAAGTATAATTGCATATCTATTGAATATCATAGCTTCATTGTTAGATCTACTTCTACTACTTGCTAGCATTCTCCATTCTAATTTCATTATTAAGGTTGATTCCAAACTAAGGTTTGACCAAGGCAAACCCCTCATCCAAACAATAAAACCAATTTTCTTATAGGTACAGGTACAGGACAGTGAATTGAAGTGCAGATCTGGATACCCTTTTCGGCGAACTTTCGGGATCGGCGAATAGCTTTTCCATCGGAGCTATTTTGGGTTGGGGATGACCTTCAGTGAGGGGTAGGATCCTGCCCCAGGGTAAGACCTTGCCCCGCTATCTAGGTCAAGGACAACCTGCTTCCAAAAAGACAAAAAATTTTTGGGTTTTTTCTATCTTGACATTTCCGGTTCGGAACAGGTTGTGAAATTTCTTGAAACTATGCATAGACATCAAAAAATAGTGTTTTCTTCATCATCATTCTTTTGAGATAAGTATTTATGTTTTATTTAGTTTATATGTCCATAACATTTCCCATCCCTCATCATACCCCACTATTATCCCATTCATAGAGGTGGATCCATCTCTCCTCTATTCATTTTGGTGAACTCAACATACTTACCCTCTTTTCATTTGTGGATTTAGATGCTCTATTGTTTTTAGTAGGTCTTTTCTTGCATTTTAAATTCAATAATTTACAAAAATATATATATATATATACTCAATAAAGTACAAAAACATTTCTTGCATTTCATTTACTATAAAGATTTATAAGATGCTTTGGTGTGTAGTTATGTTTCTTATAACCCTTCTTTTAGCATCTCTTTACCATACCTATGATGTTTATGAGAGTATCATTCACTTCATTATGTTGATGATCCTTCATTTTGCACTTGCTTATGCTTTTGTGAAATTGACTAATACTAGTCTTCCTTCTTTCAAAACTTTCATTAAAGATTTATGTGGTAGCCTTATTACTCTTTTGGATTATGTGAAGAATTTGGTAGATGATACACCATCTCCTAATCTTCCTAATCCTAATCCTATCATTCCTAATTTGATTCCTAATCTTCCTATTCCTAATTCAATGCGTAATTCTCCATCTACTATCCCTAGTTCTTCCGTACTTATGATGAGATTCAAGCTATAGTTCAGGATGAAGATGTGCAAGACTTCTTTGATTTACCTTCTCCTTTGATTCATGATGATATTAAAGGAAAGGGTAAAGAAACTTCTTCAAAACCTATTATTCCACCTTATACAACCTTTACTCATGAGCATGATAAACAATCACCTCCTGTAGAAGCTTTACATGATATGTACACTACCGGATATAATATGATAACTAAACAAGGTTATAGAGGTTTAGGGCTTGGGGTTAATGAGCATGGTATTAAGTTTCCAGTTCATAGACCCCCTAAATAGGATTTACATGGTGTTGGTTGTTTGCAATCTCAAGTCAAGGTAGGTGATGTTGATCGTCGTCCTCCTCTTCATATTCTTCTCCCTACACCCACTATAGATAACACTAATACTTGTCAAGATGTAGCTAAGAAGGTGTATGTTCAATTAATGAATTCCAAAAAATAAATCTTTAAACCTATACTGAAAAATGCTTTATCCAAGTACAAATGTTCTTTTCATTATAGTAATACACATTTACTTGCTGATTGTAAACATTTCAAGTTATATGTTAGAGAAAGAGCTACTTTAGGAATTATATCTCATTCTCATGCAGTTTTACAATTTCTTCACAATTTTGATATAGGGGATTCCCCTTGATCTGAGATAATATAGATTTCATCTCCTCTTGTCTTTGGAGTAGGGGAAAGAGGTGTATTTCCATCCAGTCTTCTAGGATCCATTAGGTCTTTTATTGGGGCTTAATTGGTATTCTTTCTCTCCTATCTCTCTATGGTTTTGTATTATGTTTATAATCATCCATAGATCTTATTCAATATATCTTTTCTAAGACATTTGTTTTGCAAAGGTATCTCTTGTCTCTATCCTTGGGGGTCAAGGTTCTTCCTTCTTTCTCTTTATCTAGGGAATTGCTTTCCTTAGCTTAGTGATATTTGTTTATATTGCAATATTATTTCATCATATTGATAGATGCTTTGACTATGGATAACCTTTTTTTTTATGAGAGGTTGTTGTCCTAGGTCGTCACCTCTTCTCTATGTTGAAAATTATGTTCATTATAAATCTTACCCTTTCTTTGGTGTTAGAGTTGTTTCCCTTATTCCAAAGATTCCTTTTCCTCTTCTTTGTAGGGGGCTTGATGATTGAATCTTTGCTCCCGCCTTTGAAAGATGATATTTTATCTAAAGCACTCCTCTATGGTGGGGGTCTTGTTGATAAGATCTCTTTCATTAAGGATCCTTTTTCCATGAGTGACATATCCTTTTCACAATTATATATACTCTTGGATGTAGGGGTCAATATCCCTCGCTAAGAATATGGTATACATTATTTCTAAACATGATATCTCCTTGCATTGTGAAGTAGGTATCATCTTCCTCTTCCTTATCCTATCTAGTAGACAACCATGATAAGGAGGGGGGCATATATGGGGTCTCCCTTGTACTATAGTTTTTTATTTATATGCTAAATCTTCCAAAGGTAACACACATAAGTTTCTAAATCTTTAGGAGACATGCATTTTTCAATTTTCAACATGCTAAATATTGGAAGGTAATGCACATAAGTTTCTAAATCCTGAAAAGACACGTATTTTCAATATGCTAAATCTTTCAAAGGTAATGCACATAAGTTGCTAAATCCTGAGGAGACACGCATTTTATATACATAGTGATACAAGAAGGTGGATCTATGGGTATTCCAGAAGTCATCAAAAGATGCATTACAATTGCAGGCACAGTTTATGGGTGAACTATCAGGTTTGGCCACTTGCTTGGCTCTCCCTCCCTTGGTGATTCACGGTAAGGTGGACATCTTATTGGGCGAGGTAATCACTTTCTATTTTCTCTCTTTTCACTTTCATGCTAGTAGGACTGGATCATGAAGCTATATTATTTATAGTGTTGCTCTTGTCTTTCTTATGTAATCATTTATGCTTTTATGATAGCTTTCCAAATATGATATTACTATGAGAAATATTTCTTAGCGAGGTTTCTTATGCTAGTTGATTTGGGTTTATTTTAGTACTAACACTTCTTTTATGTTATTTTGGTTTTCTTTTCGCACCCTCGTGCATGTATGTTGAGTTATAATCCTTATCTTGGGGGCTTGTGTCCTTAGCTAAGTGTTATTTTATCTTGTTGTGAATCCACTTGGATCTCTTCTTTCTTCTCCTTTACCAAGAGTTTTCATTGAGTCCATACTCTTGCTAAAGTGGGGGCTTAATGTATCATCTTAAAATGGAAGCACTTCCATGTTAAGAGTGTTTAGCCCTTCGAGTAAGTTATTTGGGGTCATGTCAAGTGCCTTGATTGGGTCTTTTCGTGTATCTAGTTGTTTCCCTCTTGTTATGCTTCTCTCTCCCTGTTTCCAACCTCATTTCTGGCAACTTCAACTAAGAACTTGAAGATCTTGACTTTCTAGGTCAAGGATGACCTGAAGGGTCAAGGAAGACCTATTCTTTGACCTAGGTTAGAGACGACCTCATCCCTAACCTAGGGCAGAGACTACCTCGTCCCTGACCCCAGGTCCAATTTTCAAATTTTAGAAGTTTCAGGATTGTTGGTGTAATTAAGTATTTACTAATTACACTTTACTTAAGTTTACTTAGGATAATGCCTTTGCATAATTAGTTGTCTTTGAGACACTTAGGAGTTTGCATTTCATTTTAGCACATGGTTAGGAGAATTTCTACTTTAGGTGTGATAGTTGTCATCACATACCTCTTTGTGTGTGAGATCCACCTTTAGTGCTCTTATCACATTATCATCCTCTCATTGTTGCACATGTTGCACATACTTTCATGTACAATGGAGGATGATCCACCTTTGGTGGACATGTGATTCCACCTTGTGTGGGTGATATCTTATCATCTCCTTATCATGTAGTCTTATTGCATTGCCTATATATTTGGGCACTCCTACTTTGTAAATCATTCATTCAATCTATTATCCATCATTTGATCATTATTGAATTCTTCATTTGATCATATTATCTTGTCTCTCTTGTTTGTGCTATCTCTTGAGCTTCTAGATCTTGGTTTCTACTTTTTGCCTTAGGAAAATTCTTACAAGGATGTCACGTTTCAGAAAGTTTTATTTTCCCACTTTTGGGTCGGCTGTTTCGGGTTTTGGAATGGTAAATCCTTAAATTGCATTTAATCTAGGTCCATTTCTAGGGGTTAAGGTTAATTGGGATTTAATTCTCCAATGTCATCCTTCTCTAGGGGTTTGTGCCCTAGATCACTATAAAAGGAAGCCTTCCTCTCTCATTTTCAGAATCCATTATCAAGCATCCACTTTTCATACCTCTCAAGCACTCAAGCAAGCATTTTCAAGGAAGCATTCAAGCCCTCATCTCCATTTAAGTTCTTATTTGAAGATCAAGGATTCAAGAATTCAAGCTTTTGAAGGGATTTGGTTCAAGCATTCAAGATTCATCATTCAAAACCCTAGATCTAGCCATCATGGTGGTGTGATCCTCCTTCAAGATCCTTTGTTCATCTCCAAGATCCATTCATTCTTCCTTCAAAGTGGATTCCAAGCATACAATCATGGAGGTTTTGGATTTACATTTATGGTTTTGATTTATATTGTTGAGTCCAAGCTTTCATATCAATATACTTGTTTACATCTGAAGTACAATTGCATATCTATTGAATATCATAGCTTCGTTGTTAGATCTACTTATACTACTTGCTAGCATTCTCCATTCCAATTTAATTATTAAGG
Organism: Chamaecyparis obtusa; assembly: GCA_027943335.1. Lineage (NCBI taxonomy): Eukaryota > Viridiplantae > Streptophyta > Pinopsida > Cupressales > Cupressaceae > Chamaecyparis > Chamaecyparis obtusa. The sequence continues at coordinate 1,158,663 of BSBK01000061.1, read as the reverse complement.
TTGATTCCAAACTGGGGTTTGACCAAGGCAAACTCCTCATCCAAACAACAAAACCAATTTTTTTGCAAGTACAGGTATAGGACAATGAATTGAAGTGCAGATCTGGATACCCTTTTCGGTGAACTTCCAGGATCCACAACTAGATTTTCTATTGGAGCTGTTTTGGGTCAGGGATGACCTTCAGTGAGGGGTAGGATCCTGCCCCGAGGTAAGACCTTGCCCCGCTATCTAGGTCAAGGATGACCTGCTTCTAGAAAGACAAAAATTTTATGGGTTTTCTTTGTCTCGACATTTCCAGTCCGGAACATGTTGCAGAATTTCCCAAAACTATGCACAGACATCAGAAAATAGTGATTTCTTCATCAGTATTCTTTTGAGATAAGTATTTCTATTTTATTCAGTTTATATGTCCATAACATTTCCCATCCCTCATCATACCTCACTATTATCCCATTCATAGAGGTGGATCCATCTCTCCTCTATTCAACAAGATACTACTAATGCTTGTATGTTTACATTTGTATATTTATAGCCTGAATAATTGCCTATGAAGAAAGTCCACACCTGGCAATATGAACCCAGAACAAAATAATGAGAAAATTGCTAGATTATGGTCTCAGTTCCAAAGAAAAGTTGATAAATGTAATTGTCCTTGCAAAAAGTATAAGGGCTTAAAGAATCAAAGAATTCTAATCACAATAGCCCAGAGTCATTATAGGCAACATGGTCACATTGAAGAGGGGCACAATTATCATCGATTGGTGAATGTGGATTTCCAACTAGAGGAACATGGAGGTGTGAATATCCAAGCCGAGGATAACGCTCCCATGGAAGAAGATGATCATGTGGCAAAGAACACAATTGAAGATGATGGTATTGGCATAGTTGATAATGTGCCAGAGGACATGATTGAAGAAGATGGTATTGGCATAGCTGCTCAAGATGATCATGATGATGGTACTAGCACATCTAATAATGATGATGATGGTCTTGATATACCTATACTTGAGAAGGCATACGAGCCCGTATACCAAGGCTCCCAAACAACTCTTCTCTCTGCTATAGTATTTTTGGTGAACTTGAAGGTTATGAATGGTTTATCCAATGTAGCAATGTCACGTATGCTAAGGTGTGCCATTTTTTTCATCTTTAATGTTAGCATACCATTACTATTCATTATATTAAAAATTCATACTTGTTGTTGTAGGTTGATAGGTGAGTTTTTGTTACCACCATCAAACATTCTACCTCATTCGTACCAAGAATTATCTACCATTATGAATCAAATTGGAATGAAGTATTAGACAATACATGCATGTCCCAATGATCACATTCTATGTCATAAACAACATGAATTTGCAACATAATACCCGGATTGTCATATTAGTAGATATCAGTCAGATCAAATAACAAAAAAGGTGCCTCACAAGGTTCTTCGATACATTCTCATTATTCCACGTCTTCAATGATTATTCAGGTGCACTAGCTTGGCACAATTTATGGATTGCCATGCACGCAATAGAAGTCAAGATGACATTATGTGAATGCTTGTAGATGGTTCTACATTTAAAAACATAGAAACAACATGACCACACTTTAAAGAAGAACCAAGTAATCTCAAGCTTTCATTGGCAGCAGATGGTGTCAATCCATTTGGAGATATGAGATCTATTTACTTAGTGTGGCCTGTTTTTATTATTAACAATAACATTCCTCCTTGGATGTCCATAAAGAGGGAGCACATAATATTGTCAATGATTGTACCAGGTATTTTTTCATTTAATAGTTATCTAAATTAATTTATAAACACCACATCAAAATGGTCATAATAATTATGTAATGGTTTTGTTCATTCAACTAGGTAAGTACCAAGTTAAAGATATGAACGTGTATATTGAGCCCCTTATTGACAAGTTGTTGAAGTTATGGAATGGGGTCACTATGTATGATATCTCTAGACCAATAAGACAAAGATCACAATTTCAATTTCATGCAATGCTTGTATGGACAATACATGATGCCTTTGGGCTAACTCATTTTTATGGTATGTTATAGTGCTTACACATTATTGTTGTATGTTTAAGTTGCACATGATAATTGTACATGATCCAATTGTACAGTATCTTTTAGGTCTTCAGACAAAGGGTAAATTCACATGTCCAGTTTATGGCTCGAAGATGAAATCTTGTCATTCAAGAAGTTTAGGAAAGTCAGTGTTCGATGAGTTTAGGCACTTTATCCACAATAATCATAAGTATCAAATTATCGAAAAACATCTTTTTAATGGGAAAGAAGAGACAACATCAAGGCCATGAAGAATGACACCTTGTCTATGGAAGTTGGAATACAATAGACTAAATCATCGAGGTAATGTCATTCCATCTAATGATTTTTGTTTGAAATTTATATTTTGATATTGTCTTTTATTTACTAATGATGTAAATGATGCTTGTGAAGGTCGTCAAGACATCAATGACCAACTTCCTAGAGGAATAAAAAGTTATCCTAGTTAATTTAGTAGGTTGTCGTACTACAAGGATCTCCCAATCGTGCATTTGTTTGATGCTATGCATATTGGAAAGAATGTAACAGAGACATTGTGGAAAATATTGGATGGAAGGCATGACAAAGAAAAAATTGTCAAAATTTGTAATGACATTCATGAATCCAATCATGTACAAAAAAAATTCATTGAATCAAATAGCAATGGAGACCGCATAAATACAAGTGTCCTTCCTTGGTTATTAACTGAGCAACAAAGTGATGCATTAAAAGAAGTCATAAAAAAAAAAATTTCCAACAGGATTTGCTGCAAATATAAGCAGTCTTGTATCAAAGAAAGGTGATTTTGGGCCAGGGTTGAAAACACATAATTGGCATACCTTCGTCAAGGTAAGTAATATTCTCTATTTACAATATATTTGTAAAATTGCATGTACTTTTTATTGTATTATTTTACAATATATTGAAAAGATCATTTTTTTAATTATTACAGTACGTCCTACCTCTATCCCTCCCACACCAGTTTGACAATAGTGTTAAACAAGTTATATACGATCTTGAAAAATACATGAGGTTAGAAGTGTTATTTCTTAGACTTGTTGTACAGGTATTATATTTATGACTTTGTTTACTTTTTATGTAATTTATTGTATATTTTTTTCTAAAATCTTGTTTATATGTTCTTGTGAGTTGAATCTCTGTTAGGTGGTTATAGTCTAAATAAATTGATAAAAAAAAGATATAAAATATTGGAAGAGAAAAATTCCCCAGCTTATGTGTGAAATGCAAAAGTGTCTACCTCCAACTTTTTTCAATGCTCAAGAACACTACTTCATACATCAAGTTGAGGAGATTGAATTGTGTGGACCTATACAAACTAGGTCAATGTGGATGGTTGAGAGGCACTTGAAATTTATGAAGGGATTGGTTCAAAAAAGAGCACGTCCTGAGAGTTCTATGGTGGAGGGATATATGGTATACCAGACCATGGTGTACATTAGTGAATATCTTTCCAAGTTTGCAGCAAATATCCATGTAGATCACATTTGGGATCCCAAATCTATTAACAAATTCGAAGGGGAGTACTTGATGGGGAAAGGTAGATTGAAGAAAGTGAGAGGTAATTATACGATGTTATTGTGGTTTATTAATTCTTATAAATCTTCAATATAAGTTTTTTCCAAGCGGTCTATTTGTTTTCTTTATAGTTGGTCATGAGTGGGATGCACTACATTTGTATATTGCAAACAATCTTGATTGGATGACAATATGGATTCAACAATCTCAAGAAAATGGTCACTCATTAACATGGGATGGTGCTACATCATTGGTTAAAGAAGCTCATTGTAATGCAAATCTTAATATTACGCCAATGGTACTTGATCTAGCATATGATTTAAGAGGTAGAAAGGTACATATAAGTTTACTAACCATGACCCATAAGTTTAATATCAACTCACGGATCGATGCAAATAATATTAACATGTTTGAATAATTGCAGATCAAACACCACAAAGCTTTGTACTACCATGGTCGTAAATTTCACATAAAAAAGTTAGACGACATGAAAAAAACTTATGATTCTGGGCTAATTGTAGTCTTCAAGGTCACTAATATTTCATCTAGAAATGACATACATCCTCAACAATCTGAAAAATAGATACTATGGCATTTTGGATGATATACTTGAGTGTGACTTTAATTCATTCAAATTAGTTCTATTTGTCATCAAATGGTACAGGCTACGACTAAATCAAAATAATTCTGATAGGACTGTTATTGAGCATGATAGTGGATTTACAGTGATTAATACAAGGTCATTTGAGCCAGTTGGAGATGAGCCCTATGTTCTTCCAAGCCAATGTGAGCCAGTGTTTTACTTTGGAGTTCCACATAAATTGGGTTGTTCATTTTTTGTTAGAATGATCCAAGAGGAAGACTGGTAAAGTATAATGTGATGGAAGAAGATACTAAAAAATCAAAAGATGAAGTAAATGATGATCATGAATGACTATTACATAATGAAGAAGAAGAAAATGATGATGATTCTGGTGATGCTGATGATGATGGTGATGATGGTGATGATCATGATCATGGTGATGAAGATGGTGTTGATCAAGGTGATGATGGTCATGATAATGGTGATGAAGATGATGATGATTAAGATGGTGGTGGTGTTGGTCATGATGATGATGACAACAATGACGATGATCAAGGTGACAAGTACGATGATGATGATAGTCATGATGATTACATGGATGAGGAGGATGATCAATAACATGATCAATGAAATGTATGTCAAGGTATGATCAATGTCACGTATGAGGTATTGATTTATTCATAGAAATTTGTTTGACTTATATGTTTTTATAATTAAGTTATTATGTGTTGAACTCTAATGTCATGGAGTATATTTTGCATCATGTAAATTTTTTCTTCTATGTAATTTGTAGCTTACATATCATGTAATATTTGGTTAACTTAAGATAAATGATTTACATATGCAAGAAATTTAACGCCTTTGACATGGATCAACAGGTATAATTTATTATTTGGTTTCCTTCTCTTTAGTCAGCAAAATATATAGATCCTACTATGTCTCTCATTTGATGGATTATAGGTATCACCAAATAGGTATTTGTCTGATCTGTCTTCCTCAAGTGAGGAAAATGCGGGAATAGAAGACAAAAGTGAGACATCTAGTAGGTCTAAAATAGGGAGATCAACTAGAGGTCAAAATATTAGAAGAAATTTTAATAAATGAATGCAATTTTTCCTTGCTGAGAGGGGGTCATGTTCTTATGATAATGAGACCAAAGGTGACAGGAAGGTTCCCTTAAGGTACACACATCTTTAGAAAGAATGGGTACCCAAGGAACTACCTCCAGTTAACACTAATTTTTCTGTTAATGAAATGATATATCGCATAGCTCCATCTTCATTATATGGTTTGGGCTTATTTTCCATGGATAGCATAAAGGTCAGTTATAATCAAGTTGTTGAATTGATGGAGTATGTAGGACCTTGTTATAATTACAATAATTGGATGCAGATTGTGCAATATAAAAAAAGTATGTGTGGGTATGCATTGTCAGCAAATTATATACAATGTAAAGTAAATGATCAAACTAAAAGGCTCGCTATGTATATTGATGGAAGGTCAAAAGAAACAGGGAATATTGTAGGTTTTATAAATAGTTCTCGACCTGTGTCAACTAATAAGCAACCAAATTATATATTCGAGGCATGTGAGGGAAATCATGTATTTGTATGTGCAATAAAATCAATAAATGTAGGGGAAGAGCTTCTGTTAGATTACAATTTGAATCGTGTAGATACAAAAAAAAATCCCTATCATGGGACTGGTAAGTATAACATTTAAACCAATTGCCTCCAATTAATATTGACTCCAATATACAATCTACTATTTTATTAATATTTTTTTTGGTAAGTCCATTACTTTCACTTCGCTGCTCATTGCTAAGAATTACTAATCTTTGTCATAGGGTGACATGGATCCACCACAAGACACAGGCAGGGATTTTCCTCACACACCTTCTTCATAAAAGGTAAACCTTAATTAGTGTAATTCTACAAATTATATAGAAACAAATGTCATATTATTACGTTCTTTTCTTTATAGCTTTGGAGTTATTTTGATGGAATTTTACTGATATTGATGTCACAACTTGATGCTTATTGATAGGGAAAAGCACAAATGACAGTAGATCAAAATTGCGATCTGAAATTGAGGCAACATTTTTAGATGACATTGCATGTAGTGTTAACCTTGTCTTCATGGCTACTCAGATTCTAAATAAATATAGTAAAGAAATTCTTAACCTTGTCATGGAACCAAACAAAACTGAGGAGATAGAGGCACTCAAAGATGAATTGATATGTAGAGTCAATTGTATGAATGTGAGCAGTAATTAATCTTGAGAAATAATTAAAGTTCAATAGATGTTTATATTTTATACTTTCTTATGGATCATGATCTAAAATATGATGTGTTCTTCTTACATGATTTTTTGACACCTGTGAAACGTAATCAATATGGTGAGGGTGTTGGAAATTTAGTTGGGAAATGTGATACTAAGAGGGGGGGTGAATCAGATATCACCTATTAATCCATTTTATCATTACAAAAAAACTTTGCATAGCATTAACACAAACTTCATCAATGTAATGGAACTAATACACTAAACATAACTCAAGAAAGTACTCATAACACAATAACTTTGGTTACCCAGAAACCCTTGAAAGGTAAAACTGGGGTGGGGATGACACCCATAAATCTTCACTACTGCAGTATAAATTTTGCTTGTTAGGGCTACAAATTTGATCACAAAATATGATCTACCCTATGAGGGGTCTGTCATGTTAAGAGATAAAAGACTTATACAATCTACCTTGCAAAAGGATTTAAAACTTACAACTAAGTAAGCACTCGGTTAAGAGATTACATAAGGTCTATTAAAACCACTTTGTTAAGAGATTTACCCTGATACACTTGTTAGAATGTCTCAGTACCTGATCCTTTGATCTGCATTGTATGCTGATTATAGATCTTCTCCTTTCAGTATTTGATTTGATCTTATCTATCAAATTTATCTTTGTTCTATCTTTCACTGCTTTACTCTATTACACTCGGTCATTGAACTCTATTAGAATACTTCACTGGTCTAAATGTATTCTCTACTCATTCCTCTCATTTCCTTCACATCCTCTCACACACCTATTAGGGTTTAGATCTTCTCCTTATATAGACAACTGAACTTCTTCAAGATTTAAGATCTACGATTTAGATTTACTCTTTTTGCCGCTTAAGCTTTCCTAATTCTGATTGGCTCCAAATGTTTCTTTGGGATCAATGATTGTAAAATAGGAGCGTAATCACCTCCATGATTTCCTCAACAAATAAAATACAAAACATGAATGTCGGCCAAAACATTTTACCTTGATGATTGTGCCATAACAAACTCATATGTCAGTTTTGGTTAACTCGACAATTGATGTCTCTGGTACTCGACATTCATGGTACTCGTTGTTCACTAATATCTCTATCACCCGATATAAATTACTTTGCAGAGCTCGGCAAAAACTAACTCAGCTAATACAAAAGTACTTAGTGACCATTGGTTTACTCAGTAGTGACTACTGCTCGATAAATATATATTACATGACTTAGCCTATACATGATGACTCGGTCGCAGTGATGACCGACCAACATTGCTTAGATAATGACTAAGTGTAAGACACTAATAGACAACATAACTATAGGGATCTACAATCTCCCCCTTTGACATTAGTGGCAAAAACACTTTGTCATGACATTTACAATTATATTTACAAGAGTACTTAGTATTAATGGAATACTCCCCCTAAGATATATACATATACAAAATTGAGTATATCATACCATTATTCTGTTACCTCCCTTTGTGCCTAGATATGTCATTTAATTTCCCCCTTGTTTTTGGCACTCTTGATTTCTTAGAGAGTAGGAATCTTGAAACATTTCTCTAGAAATGGTTTATGAAGCATCATAACCATATGCAATGTAGATTTCCAACCAGATGTTGCAACTTTTAGAACCTCTGATTGCACTTCTAGCTCGATGACTAGATTGACTAGACTCTTGGTTGTAGAAAGATGAGGATCTTTCTGTGTTAAGTCCTTAGCCTTTGCTAACTCTCTTTAAATGGCCTCCAAATGAGGTGTCAACATTGTTTGCATAGAGAGTAGACAAGCCCTTATCTTACCATCATTAGCTATCAACTCGGCTATCCTTCCTTGTGAATGTAGAAGCTTGGCATAATGTTTTGAACTGGAACTTGCATCCAAGCTCAAGGATTGACCAATAGACTTTATTTCTTGTTGTAGTTTGTCTACTAGCTCCTAGTTATCCTTTGTAAATTCTTCTACAGTGCATAGTTTTGTATACAAAGATTGTGCATTTACTACTTCTTCTTCTAAATTTGTTATTAGAGTAGAAAGTTCTACCTACTTTACTGTAATCTCGACAGATACCTTGTTCAATACCTCTGTTTCAAACTTCCTTTCTGACCACTGCAACAACTTATCATTTGCTTCATTTTCTTCATTAGTCACTTTCTTGACTATATGGACAAGTTGTTCCAGTATGGGGTCAGAGTTATTTACATCAGTCATTTCAAAAGCATCAATAAATATTTATTTTATCTCATGCAAAACTTTCTTTTGCTAATGTTCTCTTCTTAATTCTTCTTGCCTTCTTTTCCTCTTTAGTAAGTCTTGCAATATCTGCATCAGCTCATATGATAAGTTATCAAAATCCCATTTTGGAATTACAATAACTTCATTAATGGTTACCTCTAGTGAAGAAATTTTCACCTTCTTTTTCATTGCCTTCTTCTTCGGTGTACTCCCACTTGACATCTGTACAAGAGCTTGTATTGCCTCTTGCTCCTTAGGCTCTTGGATATCAATAGCTTTTTCCTTCTCTTCTTTTCCCTTATCCTCCACATGAGGACTTACATTCACTAATGCAGACTGATCTCCTTTGTCTTTCTATGACTCTTGAACAAATGTAGACTGATGTGTAGTTGCCGACAGATCTTGTTCCTCGGTAGTGCTCATATCGGCTAACATGTCAACTGAAACAACTTTAGGTTTGGTGGGGGTTGTGTTGATAGTTGATGTATCATCAGTTTTTGGATAATCTATTACTTGTAAGAGCACAGTATTATTACCTAGCAAAGATGTGTCTTTTGCTTCCTCAGCTTGTATGTCTTCCTCGGTCAATACCTAAGTTTTTACTGGGGTATCCTCTCTGATGTCAACAATAATTACTCCAGATAAATTTTGACATTTTTCTTCATTGGGAGCTTCTTTCTCTTGGATAGGTGGCTCAATTTCATCTTGTGCATTTCCCGGCTCAGCACCCTTAGATGTGCTAGCATCTTGATGTGCATCCTTGTCAATTAGCAAACCAAAAATTACCCTCCAATTCTTTAGACTTGCCTGTACAACATCCTCAACTGTGTGTTCAAGGATAGAGTAAGCTCTAAGTTTGGGAACGAATCTATTCTTGTATTGTTCCATAACTTCCTGAATACTAGCAGAGGTTAGATCTAGTGAAACTTGAGCTAGTGTGCTCTCCCTTATCTGCTTCTCGGTCATTAGAGAAAACTCCCATTTCTGTGCAACTCTATTACTTAACTCTTTAGGGACTAGTTTCCCCAACTATATAGGCAACATCTTGAAAGTGCAGAGCATCTCAAGAATAGTTTCTTCTACTTTCTCCTTATCTCCTATACTCATACTCTCAAATCTTAATTGCTTCAAACCTATAAGTCCAACGGAGTTATTGATAGTGTGGCATATTTCATCCATATTTAGTGTTATACTATGTAATGCAACCTTCTTCTTTACCTCCTCATCACTCTCTGTCTCCTCATCATCTTTCTCCAAAATAAGTTTCCTCCTAGGCCTTTTGCTTGTCTAGCTTGACACTGCCTTAGGCTGAACAATTTTTCTTTTCCCTGATGTAGGGGAATTCTTTTGTAACTCGGCAGCTATGGTTGTAGAGGTTGTCCTCGTCCTCGGCCTAAGCATAGGTGATGATGTAACCTTAGGTTTTTGCATCTTCTTACTCATAGGCTCGACAAGTACTGCCTTTCCTTTCTTCTTTTCTACTACTATCTCTTCTTCTTCATCACTCTCACTGGGATACTTGCTTCATCTTCTCCTAGTCCTTGTGTTGATTCAAGAGGTGCATCCTCCTCTATTTCTCCCATCATTTTTACTAGATTCTTCACAATTTTCTTCCTTTTTCTCTCCACGGTTGTAGCCTTCAATCCCATGGTTATTTTGGATTTAGCCTCTACATAATTTCTAAAGTAAGGAGCCTTTTTATCAATTTCCTTGGCTAATAGGGTTGTTATTGCAGTTGTGATCTCATCAATATTTACCTCATAAGGTAATGGCATTAGCCATTAAACCCTTGGTAAAACAACTTGTGCATAAGTGAAATCTATGTCAACTAAGAAACAAATGTCCTCGCTAAACTTCTCAACTAAAGACATAGGAATCCTACTTCTCTTCCTCATTTTATTCTTGAATTCAATGAAATAATTTTCATCACACTCTCAAAGATTTCTCCTATCTGACTGATAAACTCATTTATTTGAACTGTGACTGATTTCTTCTTATCCCAAATTACTCTTCCAACAATAGGAAAACACTTATGAATATAAAAGAATAGACATACTGTATGCACCCTAAAATGGTCGCCTAGACTTTGGGCCCCATTTATTCAATTTGTCAAATATCAACTTTCTGAATCAATGCTTTACAATATATTCAAATCAATTTCCTTGATCAAATCATAACTATTTCAATCATTTCAACAATCTCCTAAGGTTTAATCATGTCATCAATAATTTTATTTAATTAAAAGAAATAATCCCTTTTAAATAAATAAAATAACTTTATTTAATTGAAAGTAATATCTCTTAAGTAAAATAAATTCATTTAATTAAAACCCTTTTTAATTAAATGATTTTATTTTACTTAATTAATATTCATCTTTTAATTAAATAACCTTATTTTATTTAATTAAAAAGAGAATTATTTTTTAAAAATAAATAAAATCCTCTCAAAAGATCTTTTGTGATGGAAAAGGAAATAAATCAAATAAAAATAAAACAAAAATCCTTTTCCTGATTCTTTCAATAAATTTTATTTAATTAAAAAAATAATTCTCTCTTAAATAAATAAAATAACCTTATTTAATTGAAAGAAATATCTTTTAAATGAAATAAAATCTTTTTTAATTAAATGATTTTATCTTATTTAGAATAATATCTCTCTTTTAATTAAATAATGTTATCTTATTTAATTAATAGAGAATCATTCTTTTAAATAAATAAAAAATCCTCTTAAAGCTCTTTGTGATGAAAAAGGGAAACAAATAATTAAAAATAAATAAAATTCCTTTTCTCTCCACACTTTTTAAAAAATGAGCTTTCTTTCCTCTTTTTGGATTTATCCCACATTGATCTTGGAGATGCATTCTTGTCATCAGTTTCTTATATAAGGAGCCCTCTCCTTCTCAATTAGAGATCTAGAATTTTCATACCGTTGTTATGCTGCAGGTTTTCTTGGCGATATTGGAGCTTTGGAGATCATTATTTTAGCTTGCATAGTTACATATAGATTAATATTCATAGCATTTTAGTTTAATTTATTTCATTATTTTAGCTTAATCTCCATTTCAATAAAGTAGTTTATTTTCTTGCATTGCAATCATATAGATTAATTTCATTTGCATGAAAGAACTTGACGATTCAATGGAGATTAGCATTCTTGCTTCTCATCCTTGAATCTCTCATTATGTGGTGTACTTGCATGGGTTTAACTCAGTCAATATGAGGGCCTCATAACAATTCATGCACTCCACAGATAGAGAGTTGTGAATTGATATTCAAGAGCTCATTATTGAGTCTTCTTGAATGCAAGGATTCACAGAAGTGTGACACAAATTCATCACACATTTTTGGTGCCCATCGTGGGGTAGAAAAGATTAATTTCTGGCCTCATTCTTGATTAGTTTTTCAGTTTTAGTGTTGCTTCCAGGACTTGTACGACCATGTACAAATTGGAAACTCTATAATATAGTAATGGATGGATAGAATGATGAATCCTCTTTCTCGTGCTTTTGGTTTGGTTCATTTTTATAAAAAAATGAATAAGTTATGATCATTTTAGTGAAAGTGGGTATTTGAAGATTTGAAATTCTCTGAATACAATCAGATTGAAACATCTGGTACAGAAAAATTGTGAAGAATCAAGACCTATAATAATATTCATTGGAAAGATACATAGATTAGCTTTCATTTCCTTTTGGTTTGAGTTATTTTTATGCAGATTTGTGAAAGTTACGGGCATTTGAGTGAAAACTAGTTTTTAACAATTTGCATTGGAGTTGCAGGCAATTATTTGCTCTTAGAAAATAATTTATGAATGGGAAAAATAAATGGCTTATATATTTTGAAACTAGATTCATTAATAGTTTCTATGAAATTATTTTGGTTTCATTTGGATTCTTTTTGAGAAAGATATGTGATTCCCTAGGCAGGGTTTGGTGTTTTAAATCTGATTTATGACAGAAAAAATACAGTCTGAAAAGATTATTGGTTGAGGAACCAAATGGAATCATAAGACCTTGTAATTTTTGGAAATGGTAGTTCTTAATGTTGGCTAAAAACATCATTCTTTCCAAAATATTTAATATTGTGATTTTATGGGTCAAATAAATCAATCTTTAAAGACTGTCTTGAAGATAGCAATGTTAAATCAAACTCCTAACAATTGATTTTCATATCTAACCATCTTAGGGTTTTTTTTCGGATGTGTGCTAAATGCTGGATTGTAGATCTTTGGACCTAAGGTGAGTTCTTAAAATCTCTATAACACTTGGTTTGGGCATAAAATTAATCTCTCATGTGTTTGGCTTGAGTGTTACATGCTTTCATAAAACACATTTTTTATGCTCTTAATGGGAAATGAATGAACCTAGATTTGCTTTCATACAAGTTTGTGTTTAAGTGAATGTTTGTGTTTAAACTTTAAGTAATTCTTGGTTCAAATATCAAAAAATCTCATTGAGTAATTTAGGGTATGGATTCATTCCTAGTTTACATGAAGAGTTAAATGCACCACTTTGTGGACTCGCTTCATGTTTGCTTGGAACATTAAATACTCCATGATTCAAACCCTCTTGCACTTATGAGTAGTATTGATTAGAATTCTTAGATTACTTGTGATTGATCTAGATTGCTATCTTGGGTTATTAGACTCGCTCATCTGCCGGCCCCTCATTCCACCCCGTGGTTGCAAGGTTAGCACCACATTAAAGGGCTAGGTCTACATAGAAAGAAGCGTTAATTGTTCCACCAGGCAACCCTTTTTTGCTTTTTAGAGCTCACTAGTTTTCTAGGGTGTGGACTCAATTTGAGTTTGTGTGAGGAGTTAAATGCACCACTTTGTGGACTCACCTCACATTTACTTGAAGAGTTAAATACACCACCTTTAGTGCTTTCCAATACTTTTGATAGTGAATTACTTACTTTTTCATTTCTAGAAGGCCTACTTGGGGATTTCATCACCTCAAGGGACGACCTTAACTTCCATGTTCCGGTGGAGTATAAATATCAGGAGGTGAATCCAAAGACACCTCTCTTGGGAATGAGTTAGATTTCACTCTTGGCTAAGCTTCAAAGAACTTTATACCTTTAAGAAGTGAAGGAGGAGATTTGGGTTACCGTCTCCCCCTGGTTGTGTGATTTATGATTCTTCTCATCTACAAATTTGGGCCTCACATACCTTGTGTATATCGAGGACACCCTTTAGAAAAGTCATGTATATCCTTGTAGATAGCTTGCTAAGATGTTGTTGTGCTCTACGTGCCTGCTAAAACATTTTCAAGAACATACACAAGTAGAATCTTTAAGGAGTAGCATACTAAGTCACTTGATTGTTCATGTGCAAGGTTGCTTTACCCCTTGTTCATTGTTTGAAGACAATTGTTTGCTTGAAATCCCTGATTGTTGTTCTATGTGCTTGATCATTATTGCAAAATATTTTGAAGAATCTGAGACTAAAACTAAGTTTCATCCTGCTATAGTGAGTTCCCCTTTCCTTGGTCGGTCCCGGTTGGATCTTAGGTGCTATGACATGTTGCTCAACATCCAAATGAACTCAAATGGTATGAAGTTGCACAAAGTGATTCTTGGTCTTCTTTCTTCTACATCTCACATGTCTTCCTAGTCTTCCATTTTCATCCTTTCTATTCTTCCTAAATTCTTCATGTCCTCTTGATTCTTTTCCTCTTATTTTCTAGTCTACCTTCTTTTATTCATCAATTCTTTCACTTTCACACTTGATTCCTCCTCTTCTAAAACCATGAATTTCAAATATCTGGTTATGGAACCTTCATTAAGAATAGATGATCTTGAGTTCATTGATATATTTGAAAAGTGTTATTCCTCCAAAATTCTCATGAGTGATAAATTTATGGAAAAACTACAAGAGAAAGCAAGCAAATCACATGCCTTTGCTAGAATCATACTCATGATCTCATCCAAATATTCTTCATCTTCTAAATCTTCTCATCATCCCTCACATTCTAAGTCTTATCATGACTCTTATAAACAGTACTCGCATTCTTCATCTTCCAAATCTTATCATGACTCTTCTAGACATTATTTAAATTCCTCACCTCCCAAGTCTCATCATGACTCTTCTAGACATTATTCACATTCCTCATTATCCAAGTATTCTTCCTCCACTAGGTCTTCGCTTTCTTCTTCTTCATGATCTTGTTCCTCTTCTACTTCTCCCAAGAGTCTTACTTCTCTTCAGAAGACATACCATAATGAGCAACATGATGATACCTATGACACCTCTGTTCCTAAGAGTCCTCCTCGTCGTGTGCTTAGGCTTACTAAAGGGTCATCCTATTGGATAGATTGTGATGGGGATCCATAAGATTCTAATTTTGAAAAAGAAGTTGATGATTTTTGTGAACAATACCTTGATTATGATTCATCTACTACTATTGAGGACTATAAAATGCACTGCGCTAATTGGAAACATAAATATTGTAAGAATCCTTCCTATAAAAAATCTCATGCTGAAGATAAAAATGAAACTCCCAAGCAAGATTATGTTAATAATGAACCTTTGTCTTGTGATAGTTCCCTTCCATCCCCTACTTCCTCCAATAACCATACACTTCCTAAAGCTTCTAAGTCTTCCAAATCTTTCACAAATCTTGCATCCGACATAAATTATAATGCTTTCCATGCAGTTCCCTATAGTTATCCTCAAGGGCCACCTCTTAAAGATACTCAAGCTAACCTTCACTTGGCTGCAAATACTTCCAATAATGCTACACCTAAAGAGCCTAAGCCTTT
The DNA here is from genome assembly GCA_027943335.1 of Chamaecyparis obtusa. NCBI lineage: Eukaryota > Viridiplantae > Streptophyta > Pinopsida > Cupressales > Cupressaceae > Chamaecyparis > Chamaecyparis obtusa. The sequence continues at coordinate 1,143,199 of BSBK01000061.1, read as the reverse complement.
ATGCACTATAATGCCTACTTCAACTAGTCCTTCACCATCTATTCCAAAATCTTCCATACAATTCCAACCTGCTTCCTTGTCCTTAGAAGTGGCTTCATGTCAAGAGGACTCTAAAACTGATACAGAAAAGAATATAAAGAAAGATCAAGATCAAGAACCCTCCATGTCATCCACTCCTTTTCATGATGTTCTCTATCCGCGTCATGGTTCTTTTGATCTTTTACGCCCTTCCTCATTTATTCCACCATGTCTTAAGTCTTCTCCGAAGCAAGATCAAGCTACTACCCACATCGTTGAGCTTATTGATAATGAAAATAACCTTACCACGCTTGCACTTTCCAAAGATGATACTTCCATTAAGGTTATTAAAAATGGTGTTGTTACTTCCAATGTTAAGCCTATTCAAGAGACAAATTCTGCACTTGTGCTATCCAAAGATCCTTGTCAAGATAAAAGTCTTCCATCTTCTTGTTCTACCATTCCATGTTCACTTCCACTTTCTACTCTTCCTAAGTCTTCACAAGCTTTGAATGATCCTATCAAAGAAAATGCTCTTATTCAAGATGTCCAGGATCCTATTGAAAATTCTAATGCTCACTCTAAAGATGTTGATATCCTTGGTTGTCATATAGATGCTGATGAACTTATTGATTATCCTTTTGCATCTTCCACTTCCATCCTTGGACCTCTTCCACCACTACTAAGGATTTCACGTCTTCCATCCATATTGGGTCCTTATGTCCCTTCATTTTCCCCTCCTAACTCTCCTAATTCGTCATCTATCTTGGGTCCTTATGTCCCTCCATCTCCTATCTTTCCTCAAGATCAACATAGATGCATACCTTTGAATCCTTTTCATCCATCCACCCATCTACACTAATCATATTATCCTTCTTCCACACGTCCCAAGTCTTTTGAAAGTAACTTGAATGTTCAATATAAGAAAAAGAAACAATACAAGAATCCATCAAAGAAAGAAGATCACCATGTCTCCTCTAATTGACATGGGGGCATAAAGTCAAAAGAGATATCTAAGAAGAAAACTACAAGACAAGTATGGGTTCCAAAATCTATCATTCAAGATATTCTCTCTAAGTCATCAAAAGGAAATAAAAATCCTAAGGCTATATAGATTCCAAAGTCTCTCATAAGAGGGTCTCATGTTGAACAAAAAGTGAAGTTAACATTCAAGCTTTCAAAGACTTCCACCTCATATTCTTCCAAAAATATTCTTTGATTCCATGCACCTGAACCGCAACCTCTACTAAACATTCACCATATTCCTTCATGTATTCCTTCATTCAAGTTTCTTCCATCCTCTCGCCACCCTCCAAGGTGTGTCAATGTTGATCTTCCCTTCCTTTCCATCTACCCTTTCACAATCCTTCCATTCATTATCCTTCTATCTTCTATCCTTTTTCCTCATTTGCTTATTTCTCCTATCTTCCAACTCCACTCACTTTACATAACACCGTATCCTCCATTTTTCTCTTCCATCTTCCTTTCCCTATCAGCATCTTTGAGCATATAATTTTGAATCCTTGGCATATCATGGTTTATTCTTTCAAGGAGCATTATCTAAAAGCTTTCCTTCTTCCAAAAATTATAAAATTCAAAAAAAAAAAAGAGAAAAAAAAGAAATGAAAATAAAATTGAAAATGTGCCTTGGTGAAAACCTGGAAACAGGCACCTTGGTAACAAAAGTAAAGAGAAATAAATTCATCCTATGGTGAAAACCACTCCCTTGTGGCACCTTGGATAAGTACCATGATGAAAACTTGGCAATCAGGCATCATGCGTAGTTCTTCTACATATTTCATCCATTCCATCCTCTCTCTTTGATCTTGACAATGTTGACCTATACATGAACATTTGGCTATCTTTTGAGCTATCTTACGATGATCTTTCTTTCATTTCTTTCATGTTTAGCCTTCATATCTATTCTCCTCCATTCATTCTAGTCTTTCGATATCATTTTCACCTTTGGTCTTTATCTAATCTAATATCTAAAAAAGAGAAACATGATGTTATGAAGCCTCTTGACATGTCTACTCCTTTGGACTGCATCTTTTTCCTTCTTTTACATTATGCCTTTCTAACTTATCCTATGCTAACCTTCCATCGCTCATTCAGATGTACTTTACATGATAATTTTTTCCTAGCTTGGGTACTCTTGAGGAGTTTGCCTTTGAGGATTTCTTCCATTCATTCTCCTTCATTCCGTTGTCTTCCATCTCTCCCACCAGCTTGCTAATCCCTCTTGTTCTCCACCTCGCTAGACATTGGGACTACACCATGTGATCTTGCTTGGGAGTTTGATGCTCATTCTGTCTGGGGGCATCCTTTGTATATAATTATTGATCCTAAAAAAATCCAAAAAAAATTGATATATTCTCAAAAAAATTCATATATGATGCTGAAAAAATACAAAAAAATCAAAATTTCAAAAAATACAAAAAATAAAAAAATTCAAAAAATTCATAAAAAAATAGAAAAAGCACCTTGGTGAAAACCTGGAAGCAGGCACCTTGGTAGCAAAAATATAAAAAAATTATAAAAAGTCTTGGAAAAATTCTTCCAAGTGGTGAAAACCTAGAAACATGCGCTACTTGAGGCCTTCACACCCCTATTTCTTAGCATGCGTCCTCGACACTTAACCTTTCTCCATCATGCCTTGTCCTTGTCACCTTGGTTTGGAATTGGTCTTTGTCTTTGTCTAGGGGGCATCACTATGTTAGCTTTGGTCTCTTAGATATGCTTGTCTTTAAGACACCTCACAAATGGTGTTTTTCAACACCAACCCAACTGTGTTTTTCAACACAACCCCCGACATCGAGTGTTTTTAACACTTATCAGTTTGGTCTTATCCAGTTTGGTCATGTGATCTTACCTGCTAGCAAGCATTCAATCCTTATCCTCGGAACTCAATATCAGTTTACACACTTAAATTTTTAAATGCAACACTTAATGCTTGAGATATGTCATGATCTTTTCTTTGTGTGCTGATTGTTATTGATTTTTGTTGAATGTCCCTATCTAATAAGTCTCTCCGTGATGCATAGCTAGAAGACTTGGGGCATGGGGCATGTTTTTATTTTCTTTTTGCTTGTAGGTGTTGTCTTGAACCTCTTCAGTGTCTCTTGTTGTCTCCTTGACACACTTAGGAGATTTAAGGCATCATCCTTGACAGTTTTTGCACAATCGTCCTTATGGTCATCCTGGCATTTATGCCTTGATGCGAGTGTGGTTTTGCTACATTAAATTGGGTAAGCTAACATTGCAGTCATCTTGACCTTTATGTCCTTGATGCTCATGTTAGAATCTTTCCACATTCCAATCTGATATAAATCACATTCATATCTTCATAGTTACATTTGTGACTAGTGATGATTCTGTGATTGTCCGATGTCTGGTAATAATGGCCCTATGATGAAAATAAGTTCTCTTACATTCTTTAATAAATGATGAACACAAGAATCCTATGTTACCCTATTGCAAGTACACCTTTGCATTTTCATGTAGCTTGCATTATTTAGACTTCATGTTAAATTTGCACTTTTAGGCTGCATTATGAGTTTGAGAGGGTTTCCTTCATCTTTCTTGTGGACTTTTAGTCAACTGTGGTCATGTTTTGATCTTCATTTCCTTATCTTCTTTCATGATCTCAATCGAAATTTCCTATCTTAAATAGTTGATTGATTTTGGGGCATCTTCTTTCTTGAGGCAATTTCTCTTTCTTCTCTCCATTTCTTTCCATTTCTTCCAAACTTCTATCTTCCATTCACTTTCACCCCACTTTTTTTTCTTCTAATTCAACCTTGGGGCATAATCTTTCTTGCTAATCTACCTTGGTTCTGTGATTTTTTTATCTTTCATCTTATGTCAAGAACCTTATGTTTAGTTCGATTTGATCAAATTTATCAATTTACTATTTCTCCTCTATCTCATTTCAATTTTGATCACGAGGGGGTAGTACCTACCAAACTTCAATGCTTGATTCAACTTTATCAAATTTATCAATTGCTTCTCTTGGGGCAACCTTGCTTGAGATTCTTATCTCTTATTTGAGACTTGACAATTACCTATTCACAGGTGTTGGCCTTGTCTTTTTCAGTCTGCTTATTTATGTCCTGATATGTTCTCATCCGTCGAACACACATCTGGGTTGTTTTGTGATCCCAAATCGATCTCACACTTCAATTCCATTCTTTGACTGCATGTGATCCTGAGTCGACCTCACATTAGTCAAAGAGGGGCAAATGTATGCACCCTAAAATGGTCACCTAGACTTTCGGCCCCATTTATTCAATTTGTCAAATATCAATTTTCTGAATCAATGTTTTACAATATATTCAAATCAATTTCCTTGATCAAATCATAACTATTTCAATCATTTCAATAATCTCCTAAGGTTTAATCATGTCATCAATAATTTTATTTAATTAAAAGAAATAATCCCTTTTAAATAAATAAAATAACTTTATTTAATTGAAAGTAATATCTCTTAAGTAAAATAAATTTATTTAATTAAAACCTTTTTTAATTAAATGATTTTATTTTATTTAATTAATATTCATCTTTTAATTAAATAACCTTATTTTATTTAATTAAAAAGAGAATTATTCTTTTAAAATAAATAAAATCCTCTCAAAAGATCTTTAGTGATGAAAAAGGAAATAAATCAAATAAAAATAAAACAAAAATTCTTTTCCTGATTCTTTCAATAAATTTTATTTAATTAAAAGAAATATTCTCTCTTAAATAAATAAAATAACCTTATTTAATTGAAAGAAATATCTTTTAAATGAAATAAAATCTTTTTTAATTAAATGATTTTATCTTATTTAGAATAATATCTCTCTTTTAATTAAATAATGTTATCTTATTTAATTAATAAAGAATCATTCTTTTAAATAAATAAAAATCCTCTTAAAGCTCTTTGTGATGAAAAAGGGAAACAAATAATTAAAAATAAATAAAATTCCTTTTCTCTCCACACTTTCTAAAAAATGAGCTTTCTTTCCTCTTTTTGGATTTATCCCACATTGATCTTGGAGATGCTTTCTTGTCATCAGTTTCTTATATAAGGAGCCCTCTCCTTCTCAATTAGAGATCTAGAATTTTCATACCGTTGTTATGCTGCAGGTTTTCTTGGCGACATTGGAGCTTTGGAGATCATTGTTTTAGCTTGCATAGTTACATATAGATTAATATTCATAACATTTTAGTTTAATTTATTTCATTATTTTAGCTTAATCTCCATTTCAATAAAGTAGTTTATTTTCTTGCATTGCAATCATATAGATTAATTTCATTTGCATGCAAGAACTTGACGATTCAATGGAGATTAGCATTCTTGCTTCTCATCCTTGAATCTCTCATTCTGTGGTGTACTTGCATGGGTTCAACTCAGTCAATTTGAGGGCCTCATAACAATTCATGCACTCCACAGATAGAAAGTTGTGAATCGATATTCGAGAGCTCATTATTGAGTCTTCTTGAATGCAAGGATTCACAGAAGTGTGACACAAATCCATCACACACATAAGAGTAGGGAACCAAACTTACACATAGAATTCTTTTCTTTCTGGATTGAAGTTAGGTTCTCAGCAAGTTGAGTCAGTTGGAGCTCAGCAAGATTGTAAGTATGTCCTTTCTTGATAATTTTCCAGGCCTAGTCCACTGCCATGCATGGGACGCTATCCAACCGACTAGATTGATAGAATTTGTGAGCAATTACCCTCACTACAAAATCAATCTTTGGATCAGTGATAGTGGAGATTGTCATTCCACACTTATTCCAGACTGCTTAAGTGTTTTCCTGAATCTCCTCCTTGCTTAAACATTTCATTATCCTCTTACCATAAATTATAGGGTATCTAGTTACCTAGTGAATCATGTCCTTTGTTATCTAAACTGGTCCATCCTCTAGCCACAATTGCATGTCATGCACTCTACTCAGTACTATTTTTATCTAGTCCACTTTAAAATTTTGTGGAAAATCTAGGGCATGAACTAACCCTTACTCGACAATCATCTTGTGTTCCGACTTCAACACTCCATTGCTGCACAATCTATCATATGCTTCCCTGATTTCATAGTCTCCATTTTTTCCAATGTTGCACATGTAACACGACCTAATGTTGTTTATCATCAAAACATTTTCCAAAACTGATGACAGAGCACCAATAAGATCTCCCTTGATTGCGCTCTTCGGAATGGCCTGAAACTTCTACGGCTTACACACTTCGTTCCTTACTAACTAAACATTGAAAACCTCCTTTCCTTATTTCTTCATTGCAGCAGATGAAGATGATACGATTGATTTCAACTTAAAAATTCTCAAAAAATATTTTTTCTCGGTAGGGTACCTTTGTGTAAGTGTTCTGCAGATGATTTGTCGATGACACACTGAAAAGATTTGAAATCACCTTCAAACAAACAAGTTGCACGCTCTCTAAATCACTCAAAGAAATTTCAATTCATTGGTGAAATGAAATGAGCGGTAACATTTCCCTTTATAGACTTCAAATGATCGAATTAGGGCTTCATAAATGTTCCATATATATTCTAGGTGGAATATGGTTGTCTTGACATTCTTATGTTAAGCTCGGCTAACACAAGCTCGGTTGATACAACCATTCAGACACAGCTCGGTATACATCACATCTTGACTATCATAGGTGCTCAGCATACATTGATAACTTGGTCAAAACATTGATGCTCGACATCAAAAATGAATTGCTCCACTTTGCTCAAATATGTCCTAATGCATCTTTATCTATGCATATATGGACTTTTACTCAACTTATGTTAGGAACTGATATAAGATAAAACATTGTAAGACTCAGCTCCATACATACCTTCTTTGCTTAGTTCGAAGAAGTGTGATCACCTGATCCATTAGATTTGGTGACCTCAGGGGCACTGGCTTCACTTGTGCTTCCTTCTTCTTTCTTCTTCCATGTTTTGTTCATCTAATTTCTCAATTTCTCACAAATATCTTCATTCTTGCTTTAATCATTGCTTGGTATGGGTGATCTACAGTCTTTCTTTAGATGACCTATCTTGTTACATTTATAGCATACCATACTTCAATTCATCCAACTTTTAGATTTGCCTCAAAAATGAGTCTTTAAACAATTTGCTCCAATGTGTCCATATTTTCCATAGTAATGACATCTATACCAAGTGTTATAATCCCAATTGTATGAGTTACTCTTCATAGATGACTTAGTCTGTTCATTTGATGACCATTTAGGTTTAGATCTGCATTCAAATGCTCTATTTTCATACTTCTGACAGTTGAAATAGTGTCCTTGAAATTTTGGTGAGATAGGTGGACTGCTAACCTTAGACCTACATTCTTGTGCCTGATGTCCAAGTTTCTTATAGTTAAAGCAATGTCCATTAAATTTAGGTTTAGGGTCAGACTTCCCATGTTTTCTTCTATAGATGTTAGTTGTATGTCCTGGCTTTCCACAGTGATGGCATGTGGGCTTGTTGTTCTTTGGTTTAGCATTCTTTTTCTCTCCACTTTTTGATGATTCTCCTTCCTTAGTGGATGATGAATGCTCATTTAGTCCAAGTCCAGATCTATCACCAGATCTTCTAGGTGACCTTAATAGCTCTTCAAAGTATTTTTCAACTTCATTTGGTTTGTTCATCCTTTCATTAATTTCCTTTTCAGATCTCAGTTCATTTCTTAGTTGATCATTTTCAGATCTCAGATTGTTGATTTCCATATCTTTCCTGTCCAATTCTTGATTAACCAGCAGCAGTTGATTTACCATGTCTATTTGATTGTTAGTCAACCTTTGCATCTCACTTTTCCTTTCATCAAGTCTCATTGATATTTATCTTTTGTCTTCTTCAGCCATTGTCTTGTCTTCTTCAGCTTTCTTTTTCTGTTCAACTACTTCACAGAGTTTGACAGATTAAATTTCTTGTTCTCTCTTTAGATTTCTTATGTCATCACTTAGTATGTTATTTTTCTCCAGTAGCTCTATAATGGCTTTGTCACATTTTGTAGAGTTCTCATTATCAAATAGTCCAGTAGTATCTTCTTCTTGATATTATGATTTATTTTGCCAAATAGCAATTTCTCTTCTCCTACTTAAGGATTTCTTTAGTTCTCCTCTGGCTGCTTCAAGTTGTTGTAATGCAAGATGAACATCAATCTTCTAATTCTCTATAACTTTTCCAAGATTATAAACCTCCATCTCAAGATCTTTATCTTCAAGTGGTTAGAATTTTTATAAGAAACCCTAATGCTCTGATACCAATTGTTGGAAATTTAGTTGGAAAATGTGATACTGAGAGGGGGGTGAATCAGATATCACCTATTAATCCATTTTATCATTACAGAAAAACTTTGCATAGCATTAACACAAACTTTATCAATGTAATGGAACTAATACACTAAACATCATTCAAGAAAGTACTCATAACACAATAACTTTGGTTACCTAGAAACCCTTGAAAGGTAAAACTAGGGTGGGGATGACACCCACAAATCTTCACTACTGCAGTATAAAGTTTTCCTGTTAGGGCTACAAATTTTATCACAAATTATGATCTACCCTGTGAGGGGCCTGCCCTGTTAAGAGCTAAAAGACTTATACAATCTACCTTGCAAAAGGATTTAAAACTTACAACTAAGTAAGCACTCGGTTAAGAGATTACATAAGGTCTGTTAAAACCACTCTATTAAGAGATTTACCCTGATACACTTGTTAGAATGTCTCAGTACCTGATCCTTTGGTCTGCACTATATGCTGATGATAGATCTTCTCCTTCCAGTATTTGTTTTGATCTTATCTATCAAATTTATCTTTGTTCTATCTTTCACTACTTTACTCTGTTACACTCGGTCACTGAACTCTATCAAAATACTTCACTGGTCTGAATGTATTCTCTACTCATTCCTCTCATTTCCTTCGCATCCTCTCACACACCTATTAGGGTTCATATCTTATCCTTATATAGACAACTGAACTTCTTCAAGATTTAAGATCTACGATTCAGATTTATTCTTTTTTTGTCACTTAAGCTTTCCTAATTCTGAATGGATCCAAATGTTGCATTAGGATCAATGATTGTAAAATAGGAGTGTAATCACCTCCATGATTTCCTCAACAAACAAAATACAAAACATGAATATCAGCCAAAATGTTTTACCTCAATGATTGTGCCATAACAAACTGAATAAAGGTAAAATGGAATCACCTCTATTTAATGTAATGTATGGGGGAAATATGAGATCCACTTCTAAATCCAAATTCCCAAGGGAAAAATCCAATTTGATCAACCAAAAGGTTAATGCATAATTGAATCAATCTATGGAGAATATGAAAAATGAAGAAAACCTTATATTTCCCTATAAAGGAATTGTGCTTGAAATCTGAAATAATTGAAATACAAGTACTAACCTCAAAATAGGGAAAATCTGGAAAATGCCAATTTTTGATATCTATGTGTACTTTCAGGCAATTCTACAACCTATTTTAGACTGGAAATGCTGAGACGAAGAAAACCCAAAAATCTTTTACCTTTCCGACGACGGGTAGTCTTTGACCCTCATAAAAGGTCAAAGGCTACATTCTTTATTTGAAGGTCGATTTTGACTTTGTTCACAGATCTCAAAATTTCATCGAAAAGGGTATCCAAATCCGATCTCAGATCCAAAATTTTGCACCTTTACCTGCAAGAAAAAAGGAGTTTTTATTTGTATGGGGGGGTTTGCCTTGGTCAAACCCCAATTTAGGAATTAACCTTGAAATTGAATTGAAATGTAATATGCATAAACAAAGCAATTGAAACAATTCACCTCACTTATGTTGAAGTCCTTATAGAGGATTCGAATCCTCAAATCCACAAGTAGGGATGCTCCAATGGATGTAGAATGAATGTAGGATGTTTCAAATCAATTACATTTGATCTTCAACACCAATCTTGAATAGATCTTTGCATAGGAGGAGGCTTGGATGAATGTAGAAGAATAGATCTTCAAGGGGGCTCCAAAGAGATTGAATCCTTCAATGACTAAGAATGGATCTCCTTGATGGATGAATGCTTGAAGGCTTGCTTGAATGCTTGAATTCACTTGCTTGCACTTGAGAGCTCGGTCATGAAATTGCTTGAAGATGAGATGTGAAAATGAGAGAGGAAGGTCTCCTTTTATAGTGAACTAGGGAAAAATCTTCTAGAGGGGCCACCTTGGAGAATTAAATCCCAATTATGTCCTAACCTTTAGAAATATACCTAGATTAAATGCAATTTAAGGATTTACCATTTCGAAACCCGAAATGGCTGACCCGGAGGCAGAAAAACAAATATCCCCGAAACCCAACACCCAAAAATCATGGGAATTTAAAATCTTGACTGGGGGTCAGGCATGAGGTTAACTCTACCCTAGGTTAGGGTCGAGGTCGACTTTGACCCTCAAGGTTGACTTTGACCTTGAGGTCAAAAACCTCAAGACCCTAGCCCAGATTGCCAGGAAATGCAGATATGAGGTGGAAAATGGGTGCAGAGGGAAGCATAATAGGGGGAAAAGCCAAATACATGCAAATGCTCGATCAAGGCACTTAACATGACCCCAGACCACTTACTTGGAGGGATAAACACTCTTATCATGGAAGTGCTTCCATTTTAAGATGATACATTAAGCCCCCACTTTAGCAAGAGTATGGACTCGATGCAAACTCTTGGTAAAGGAGATCAAAATGAAAAGAATAATCTTATCATAATCCAAGGGACAAAGAGAAACCTTAAGCCCCTAGGAACTCAAGTCTTCGTCAACTCCCAGATCACAATAAGAGAGACATCTCTAGAGAGAGAAAAAGGGTGTGATTACCTCACCTAATGAGAACTTATGTCCCATTGTGAACCACATAAGGAAACGACACTATTGGAAAGATGGAATTTTACCGCCTAGTGAATGTGGCTACTCACTAGTCAACCCATCAAGGATTCACCCTTAGGAATATTCTATTCCATAAGAATAAAACCAAAAACAAAAGAGATCTAGTCTTAAGGACACCTCCAACCTTAAGGGATCAAAATATATGTATACTTGAAACTGGAGGGATCAAGAGATCCTAAAATATAAATCCGTGCTTTAAGGATTAGTTACTAATCCAAAAAGGGAGAAAAGGTATTTTGAAAAATATGTGTGTATCAAAAAGTGTGTGTGTGCAATAGGTGAGTAGAGCGTATGCCCCCATGTTAAAGTCATTGTTGACACTTTAACAGGAGAAATGGCTTTAATGGAAACATAAACAACTCCACTAATTACGTTTCCACATTGAGATGCCCCCAGATGAAGACAAATCAAGGGAAATATCACAGAAACATATAGAGAATACAGAAGGGATCTACCTACAGTGGGGTCAGTATGATCATAAGATAATATATATATATATATATATATATATATATATATATATATATATATATATATATATATATATATATATATATATATATATATATATATATATATATATATATATATATATATATATATATATATATATATGATATTATTGCAAATGAATTGACATCATTCCCCAAAGAAAGTAGAACTACGATCACAAAGGAGGAAAGATCACATAAGATATACGAAGGAGAATCTTTTCGAACCATGACATGGAGACCAAAAAGAATTAGTGCTACCATATCCCGAATCCAAGTAGATTACACAAGGAAACATTTATGAACAATAGCACAATTACAACATAACATGGAACAACGCATAGAAGAATAGAGATACATATAGAAGAATTTGTACAACAGTTTCAATTCCTTTATCACCTTGCACCAACTGAGTAACAAGGATCGTATAAAAGAATCTAACAACATTTAGCTATGAGAGAAGCACCGTACAATAGGAAAACACACAACAAAGCTACCACGAAGGACAAGCTAATCAAGCATGCCACCTACTCTCCCCATCTCATTGTATATCATTTAGGGAAGGTGGGTAACTCGCAAGAGGGACTATATCCAACACAGTAGGAATGATAGCTAGTTCCAAACAAGTATCCTCACGAGAATCACAATATTTGACACTAGGTGTAAGAGTTAATTGTGATGAAAGCATATTAGGTAAATCAATGTCAATGTCAATAGTCTCATATTCATCATTAACATCGTCAGTATCATCAAGAGTATCTTCTTCATCCAAATTAATCAAAATAGGATCTAAGATATGAATAGAATTATCATAATCATGCATCTTAACATCATTATTAATAACAACTTCTTCTAGCACATCATGCATAGATTTATTCGAAGAAGGTAGAGATCTTTGAAGAACAGAATTACGAGCTTTAGTATGAGCACGATGCTTTTTATGACGTTCATTAGTAGATCGATTACATTTTGATTTATTTGAAATAGGTTGATAACTAGGAGGAACAATCATCGGATCCTTCATAGGTTCTTTAGGAAGATCAATAGGATTGTCAATAATAGGAGGAACAATCACAGGTTCTTTAGGAAGAGTGATAGAAGGAACTTGATGAACAGAACTAGAAGCCATAGTTAAAGGAGGTATAAAAGGTGTATGCAAAAGAACATGATTAAGATCCATGGGAGGAATGCTTAATTCAAGAATCTTACGATGTTTATAGGCTTGATATGAATGAAAAAGATTATCAGGTTGAGGAGGACATGAATTAGGTAATGAAGGCCAAAAGAAATCAAGAGCAACACAATCTCTAGGCCTAGAAGGTTGATATAAACTATGATTAACCATCTTCAATTCTTCATCATGAATGAACTTAAGATACTTAAGGATAGGTGAAGCAACATCATGCATGGAATTTAACCAAGGAAAACCTAGCTTAACTTGAAATTGATCAGAAGTAGGAACCACAACAAAGGTAGTGTTCACAATTTTTCCACAGAGTTCAATCGATAAAGTAATAGAACCAAATGATGGATAAAGAAAACCATTGCAAGTTTGAATCCATACATCCGATGTATCATAAGAATTGCATTGTAAGCTTTTCATAAAAAGATTTTCTTCAGTAATAACATTGACTAAGGATGTAGGATCAACAAGACAACCATAAGTAGGTTTCTGAGAAATCCTAGCATAAATGTAAAGGGGACCATCAGGAGCCTTAATAGTCTCAGAGTCATCAAAGGTAATCAAAAGTTCCCGAGGTCTTTTATTCTTAGGTTGTTGTCGAGGTTTAGGTTGAGTTTTTAGTTTAGGTTTAGGTTTTGGTCGAGGTTTAGATTGAACTTGAGGTTGAATCTGAGGTTGAGGTGGAGATACAGTTTGACCAACATGCTCCACTTGATTAACAATATGATTGAGATCATCCATCTTTGAATCATACACAATTTCCACAGCAGATTTTTGAGCAATGGTATTAGTATCATGTGTAGGTAAAGGATTCGTATAGATTTGAAGGTTTTGATTAGGAGGACAGATAGATTTGTTCCCACTACCATCAAGATTATCAACAGATAAGGCATTAGAGTCAATTAAGTCTTGAACCTTATGTTTTAGAGAATAACACTTCTCAGTTTCATGACCATTCTAACAATGATATTGACAAAAAACATTTTGATCAAAAGATTTAGATGTAATCATAGTAAGTAAAAGAGGTCGAATAGGAGGTAAAGTAATCATATTAGTAGTTAACAACCTATTCGTAATAGTATGTACAGATTCAGAAAGAGGAGTAAACGTACGATTTAATAAAAAAGCAGTGGATGTAGAAGTGGCATTGTGAGATGCAACAACAACTTGATCAGCAACTACATTCACTTGTTTGTTTATCTTGACATAGTTGTTGAATTTTTAAAATTTGTTTGGATTAGGAGCAACATCACTCTTATCAATTGGAACAAGAGCCATTGGAGTGTTGCTCTCAAATTGACTCACTTGTAATTGATAATGATGAAGCACTGCACAAATTTGTTGAAAAGAGGTAAATTCAATAAGTAGAATCTTATCTCTAATATCCTTTTGCAAATTTGAAATAAACATACGTTGAATATCAATATCGGGAACATGATAGGAAATCTAAGCATGCAAATGCTTAAATCTACCAATAAATTTAGTTAATTTTTCTTTAGCACTTTGTTTACAATGCATCAAATCAGTCAAAGGCATTTGTAGGCCAATGTTGTTTTGAAATTGTTGAATAAAGGCATTAGCAAGTTTTGGAAAGGAATCAATAGAATAAGGAGGCAAGGAACAATACCATTGTAAGGCCTTCTCATGGAAGGTTCTAGAAAACAGTTTGGCTAAAATCCTATGGTCATAAGCGTAATCACTACAAAGGATTTGGAATGTTTTAACATGATGAACAGGATCTCCTTTTCCATTATAATTCTCAAGATGAGGCATATCAACTTGCTGAGGAACATGAGTACAAATAATATCCAAGGAAAAAGGACTTCCCATGTCACATGTAGGAATACTAAACTTGTTTTGAGTTAAGGAAGCAAGTTGTTGTTGTAAGAATGACACAGTTTGAGCCAAACTGATGATTGTTGAATCATTAAAGGAAATAGGAGGAATAGCAACACTAGACACACTAGGTAAAGTGTAAGAAGCTGCAGGAATAGAAGACACAACTGGAGGAATGCTAGGAACTACAGTTGGAAGTGGATTGGAATAAGTAAAAGGAACATTATGATATGAAGGTTGTGATGTAGGAAGGGACACATGAGGAACACTCATAGGAACAGAGGGAACCATCACAGTCACCAAAAAAAGGGGTATAGGTAGGAATACTAGGTAAAGGATTAGAAGAGGGTTCAACACTAGTGATAGGAGGAATCAACCCTAAATCTTGAGCTTCTTGAGCTAAAGGTTTAATATTTGAATGCACGAGGTGAGTAATACCATGCAAGAGGTTAACACCTTGATCACTATCACAAAGAAATTTCTTAAGAGCCTCTATAGCTTGAATAGAATCTTGATTATGGTTCTCTTGAATAAGCCAATTACCCATTTTATCAAGTTCAGTTGAAAGTTTTTGGACTTGTTCAGAAGGAACTCTTAAAGCGTCATCCTCATCATGAGATGAGTGAGAAGATTTTTGCTCCATAGTAGGATTGGAATCATGAAGAATCAAATTGTCATCTGGGACCCTAAGGAAAGGAGAGGAAGATTTAGGATCAAAGGCACCCATGAGTCTATGACTTCTTCTAACCAGAATGTTATAAGTAGGACTAGTAGTAGTAAAGCTCATAAACCAATGTAATGCAAATGAACTAAACTAAGAACACATAAAGCATGAATATTTTTGTATTTTTGAAATCTAATTAGCATGCAAGATCTAACACAAAAGATAAATCTAATACTAACAAGATAAAAGGAAATCTAACACCACAAAACACAATAGGGCATCCAATTCCACAAAAGAAAGGAGACTAAGTATGTCAGGTTTACCAAAATGAATAGAGGTAAAATGGAATCACCTCTATTTAATGTAATGTATGGGGGAAATGTGAGATCCACTTCCAAATACAAATTCCCAAGGGAAAGATCCAATTTGATCAACCAAAAGGTTAATGCACAATCGAATCAATCTATGGAGAATATGAAAAAGGAAGAAAAACTTATATTTCCCTATAAAGGAATTGTGCTTGAAATTTGAAATAATTGAAATACAAGTACTAACCTCAAAATAGGGCAAATCTGGAAAATGCTAATTTTTTATGTCTATGTGTACTTTTGAGCAATTCTACAACCCATTTCGAACTGAAAATGCCAAGATGAAGAAAACCCAGAAATCTTTTGTCTTTCCGACGGCAGGTAGTCTTTGACCCTCATAAAAGGTCAAAGGCTACATTCTTTATTTGAAGGTCGATTCTGACTTTGTTTGCAGATCTCGGAAGTTTGTCGAAAAGGGTATCCAAATCCGATCTCAAATCTGAAATTCTACACCTGTACCTGCAAGAAAAATGGGTTTTTTTGTTTATATGGGCGGGTTTGCTTTGGTCAAACCCCAATTTAGGAATTAACCTTGAAATTGAATTGAAATATAATATGCATAAACAAAGCAATTGAAACAATTCACCTCACTTATGTTGAAGTCCTTGTAGAGGATTCAAATCCTCAAATCCACAAGTAGGGATACTCCAATGGATGTAGAATGAATGTAGGATGTCTCAAATCAATGACATTTGATCTTCAACACCAATCTTGAATAGATCTTTGCATAGGAGGAGGCTTGGATGAATGTAGAAGAATGGATCTTCAAGGGGGCTCCAAAGAGATTGAATCCTTCAATGGCTAACAATGGATCTCCTTGATGTATGAATGCTTGAACACTTGAATGCTTGAAGGCTTGCTTGAATGCTTGAATTCACTTGCTCACACTTGAGAGCTCGCTCATGAAATTGTTTGAAGATGAGATGTGAAAATGAGAGAGGAAGTTCTCCTTTTATAGTGAACTAGGGCACAATCTTCTAGAGGGGCCACCTTGGAGAATTAAATCCCAATTAGGTCCTAACCTTTAGAAATATACCTGATTAAATGCAATTTAAGGATTTACCATTCTAAAACCCGAAATGGCCGACCCGAAGGTGGAAAAACAAATATCCCCGAAACCCAACACCCAAAAATCATGGGAATTTGAAATATGGATTGGGGGTCAGGGACGAGGTCAACTCTACCCTAGGTCAGGGTCAAGGTCAACCCTGACCTAGGTCAAGGTCAAGGTTGACTTTAACCCTCAAGGTTGACTTTGACCTTGAGGTCAAAAACCTCAAGACCCTAGCCCAGATTGCTAGGGAATGCAGATATGAAGTAGAAAATGGGTGCAAAGAGAAGCATAACAGGGGGAAAAGCTAGATACATGCAAAGGCCCGATCAAGGCACTTAACATGCCCCCAGACCACTTACTCAGAGGGCTAAATGCTCTTATCATGAAAGTGCTTCCATTTTAAGATGATACACAAACTCATATGTTAGTTTTGGTTAACTCGGCAATTGATGTCTTTGGTACTCGACATTCGCTGATATCTCTATCGCTCAGTATAAATTACTTTACATAGCTCGACAAAAACTAACTTGGATAATACAAAATTACTTAGTGACCATTGGTTTACTCGATAGTTACTACTACTCGGTAAATATATATTACATGACTCGGCCGATACATGATGACTCGATCACAGTGATGATTGACCAACATTGCCTAGATAATGACTAAGTGTAAGACACTAATAGACAACAAAAC
This sequence comes from Chamaecyparis obtusa, assembly GCA_027943335.1. Lineage (NCBI taxonomy): Eukaryota > Viridiplantae > Streptophyta > Pinopsida > Cupressales > Cupressaceae > Chamaecyparis > Chamaecyparis obtusa. The sequence goes on along the minus strand of BSBK01000061.1, from coordinate 1,125,980 downwards.
TATAGGGATCTACAGAGGGTTGTAGCACATAGCCTTCATGTAAATAATCCTTAAACCTTTAACCATTCATTTAACCTTTGTATGCATTATTGACTCAACTTATGTTTGGGATGCTTCTAGTACCCCATTTAATCTTTATCCATTGAAAATGTCTTTGCTAACAATGTATTCTTCAGCTCATGATGAAGTGCAGACACCTCCTTCAATCAAAAATCTGACTTTTTCGGCTACATTATCCACAACAAGGAGCTTGCAGACATCTTCCTCAGTACCAACTACAACTGGTAAAACCTTATTTTTCTATATTTTCTTATGTGCTAATCATGCATTGATTATTTTTCTTGTGTGAATTTTATACACATGGACCTATTTTGTGCACTAATAGATACACCTACACCTAGTGCAAGAACAGAGACCAGTACTAGTGAAGCTCAACCATTTCTTGGATTAGCCCGTGTTACTAGTATTGGTTCATTCGTGGGGTCATTGTTGTTGAATAAGAAAAATATGTTTCCATTAAAATTACCAAAGCTTCCAGGTGCTTTAAAATTGTTATTATTTACAGTGTAATTGTAGTTTACTTATACATAACTTGTTTTGGACTGATAATCCCATGATGTTTTTGTAGGAAATGATGTTTTTTATGATACTCTTTTTGAAATGACATTGAAGCTATTTGGGCCTACCATACGTAAAAGGTACGTAGCTTCATAATATTGGTACAATATTTTTCTTATCTTCCATTTATTGTACTATATTAAAGTTATGATATCTAACAATTTTGTTTTTTTTAAAAAGGTGGAATGAATAGGTTGCTGACTTAAAAAAATCAGCTCATTAAATCTTTAGAGGACCTCTTTGGAAATAAAACTTTTGACAGTGCCCTGATTCTTAAAAAAGCATCCAAACATATAAAGACTACGAGGGACCAATATAGAAGGGCTCTAAAGGATAACCCAAATTACAAGCATCCTCCTATGATTCCACCGATGGAGTGGAATGAAATAATGGAAGATGAAAAAGAGAAAAGGCTAAAGGGTAGAGGAATTCAACTAGAAGATGAAAAAAGAAGGTATGTCATGATAGTATTAAGTAGAATGTAATCATGCACTAATTAGTGATCTTTGTAAATATATAATCTAAAATGTTTCAAACTTTTCATAGACTACAATACACATCAAAAGCTACAGAAACGAGATTAAAAAAGGTTGGCCAACACAAACTTGGCTCTGGTGGCTATATGAAACTTCACTTTCGACTTGTAAGTAGCAGCATTTGAATTTCATATCAAATTTTTATATATAAGGTTGCAAACAATTTTGTTTAATCAAATCATACATGCAAAACTGACAATATTAAACAAAAAATACAAGGCACAAAATTCAATGTAGAGCCCATGGATGAAGACAAAAGAATAGCCTTGAAGGAAGGCTATAAAGTCATGGTTGCATGCCTATGTCAAGAATTTGAAAGCCATAACGAAGAATCTGCTGCACTAGATGAGACACAGGTAAATTGGTCAAATGAAAAGTAAATCAAATTGAATAGTTAATTTCAAACATAAATTGACTATTTCATGAGAACAATGTTCATGACATTTCACTACAGCCTTCAAATCCTATTACAGAACCTGGGCATGACGGAGGCCATGATGTGCATCACAGTGGTGGAGGTATTAATTTTTTATTGGAAATAAATTGTGTAATTATTAATAAAATTTAAAATCTTTAATTGCATTTGGCCGTGTAACCATTTTTTGAATATTTTAGAGCATGTTGAGGTGGAGGCAGATCAAAATGTTATTGTACATGATGTGGCATTGTCAGGTAAAGAAAAATGCATGTTATGTTCTACTGGTTAATGAAATACATGTAACAGTAAAAACAAGTATGCAAATTTAACCCATTTACTTGTTATTGCAACATACCCCCCTTTAGTGCAGTAGCCTCGTGCTCCTCAAAACATGAGGAAGCATCATAATTTGAGATCACAACCACAAGAGGAGGAGGAAGATATTGATGCTCCTCTCAGCCTTTACCTTAAGAAATCTAAGAAAAACCCAAAAAAGAAATGATTTCTTAAAAATGCTCTTTGATAAAACTTGTTTGATTAACTTTGTTGGATAACGAAAGAACATTGTTTTAAGTAATTATCTATGAATGTTGCATATTAATATTGAATTTTATTTCATGTTAATGAATATTGTTATGTGTTAATTAATTCTTGATTAGTGTTGCATATTAATGAATGTTATATCATATTAATGAATGTTATGTGATTGTATTGATTGAATGTTATAGTTCATAAATGGATGAGTGAAGTGTGTAATTAGATGTTAATGGGGAATTTAGATTGATGTTAGGAGGAGGGGGGTGAGGCTAGATGAGCTTCCACCTTCACGTGGTTGGCCTTGTTAAGTAGAGAATATTAAAGTATTCTTGAAACCAAGTGAAGCTCAAACTAACATACCTTCATTATTTAATCAATTTCATTCGTTCTAGGTCTTTGCTCATAAGTGCATTTTGAATGTGTCATTGTCAGACAACTATCAAATAACAAACTAGAAGGGTCAATAGTCAACTTGTCTGGCATGATTCGGCTTCATTTTGTGTAAGTATTCTCTTCTTGAATGCGTTAACCTCTCTTGGCCTATTCTGGATTATTTCATTGGTTTGTGTTTTTGAGTAGGTGAAGTGTTAAATCAGTTCCTTTCGACTCCCATTTATTCACATAGAGTAGTAATATATGTTAACAATATGTAATTTGCACGTAGCATTCATAAACAATCCACCTAACTTGTCAATACTTCCACATGTCATGTACATGGGACATATGGCAGATGATGGATTTGCATGGTGTTAAGCTTGCTATAGCATTTTAGCCCAACAAAAGAGAACGTCTCTTGTCATTCTCACATTACATCTATTGCAAGCAATATTCATCTGCATTGTACAAAAACTCACTCATCTCTTCTTGTTTATTTCAACAATGTCACCTCTTCTTTCTCCGTCTCATTCCGTGGAATTGTTGCAATTAAAGAAGAAAGCATCCCGACTATGATCACTTGCATCCATCTTTCTTAGGTTAAGTGCAATGATAAGGTCTTACAACTGGTGTGCTTCACCTTCCAGTCTTCAAGATTGAGAAGGTGATTGCAATATGTACAAAATGGTCAAATTATGGACATGGCAGTGAGTTGTCTAACATAATGCCTAAAATGAAACATGAAATATCATGGGATATAATGTTTGTATGCTGATATATTAAAGGTAGTGAATTTATAGAAGCATTTTTGTGAATTGAGGTTTTTATTTTCAGAGAGGAACGATGTTGGATTTAGGGGGCAACTAAGCTAGTTTCTTGATGCAGTGTTACGTTTTAACGCATAGGTCATTTGCCAATATGAGAAGAGACGCTAGGTATTATTGGCTCAGGCTTTTCATCTACATTTTTCTCGCAATTTTTATAGGAACCATCTACTTGAATGTTGGTAAATCCTATAATTCCATACTAGTAAGACTGCATTTTCATGTCACCCCTAAAATTTTCATTGACATAAGTTTTGTGCTACTCAAATTTTTGACTTAAACATGTTGTACAATATATGTTCAGGGTAGAGGAGCTTGTGCTTCCTTCATTTTTGGCTTTGTTACTTTCATGTTTATTAGAGGCTTCCCATCTTTTGTTGAAGATATGAAGGTAACTTCATTTATCTGAGAAAATTTCATGATTCTAATGAATTATTATTTTTATTGTGTGATGTAGGTATTTCATCTAGATCATTATGGACTCTGAAAATTTCATGATTCTAAATGAAATTATTATTTGTATTTTGTAATGTAAGTATTTCATCGATAAAGGATGAATGTACATTATGGGGTTGTGGCTTTTGTGGTGGGTAATACTCTATCAGGGACGCTCTATTTGCTTATGATCTCAATAATATTAGGGACAATTTGTTATTACATGGTTAGGCTACTTCTTGGTTTCAGTCACTATGCCTTTTTTGTGCTGTGCCTATATGCAAGTGTTATAGTGGTGGAAAGTCTTATGATGGCCATAGCTAGTGTTGTGCCTAACTTCCTCATGGGCATTATCATTGGTGCTGACATTTAGGTAAATACTTTCTATTCTTGCATTTTTTTGTTGTGCTTGAGAGAATCCTCACGAAAATATCAAGGAAATAAGACCAAGAGGTCTTCCATTATAAAGTTGGACAAGAGTAAACTAATTAAATGAGACATTATCCCTTTATTTATGTATCAAAATCAACATTATTAATTCTTACAAGGTGCTCAAAAGATACCCAAATTAATTACTTCTCTAGCATTGGTCATAGTTTACCTTTGGGATGGATAAATGATAAATGCAAGATTTTATTTTTTCCATATTCAACAAAAATCCATCCAAGAAGAAATGAACTCAACCTAGATCCTGTTCCCCCACTAACAACATTGAAAACCAATAGCCCTTGTAAACCTGTACAATTATATGCTATTTTCCTCACTTGTTCTGCACAAAGGTCCATAATTTCATTTCTTAAGTTATATTAGAAAAATAGGGATCAAAGAATATTTACAAGTCAAATAGCTATCAATATAATGTTAAAAGGATGTATTAATATATAAAATGCTCAAGAAATACCCACATCGCCATGTAATAATGTAAAATCTAAGCTTATTCAAGATGTTGATCAACATGATATTGAGGGTAATGGATACCAGGGTTTAGATTTTAATTATTCCCAAACTCTATCTTTATCCCAGAAAATCTCCTCATATAATTATTCTAAACCTTTTCCTAAGAAACGGAGCAGTAAATCAAAGGTTGAAAAATTAAAAGAAGAAATTGAATCAAGAGGAATCAAGATCTGCAATGATAATGTTTTGTAGATCACACGACATCAGATCATCCCGACCAAGCTCCAAGTCCGACGCTTCATCAATCCCCAAATAGAAAATGATCTGCGGATGTGTCTTTCCCCATGTGACTTCCCAATCTGCCCATAAGATATATAATGACATTCGTAATCACTCAGTTAAGGGTCATATGGAAAAAAAACAATCCATATACTTCTGAAATCATTGCCCTCAATCGTCAAATGATAAAATAAGATCATCTATCCAGCGTATGGAGTTTAGTTGTTTAATCGAACAACACTTCCATCTTATATTATAAAATGAATGCATAATCATCAGCTACAGAGCATGTTATAGTCAGCGCTAGAAGGCCGTGAATAAATGCTTGACATTACAAAGCAATAAATCCATACATGAATGTTTAATCTGGTACAATCAAGTAGCCATTGGGATGACTAAACATCAGTTACATAGATACAATCAACAACTACGTCGAGAGCTCTCACATAGTCAACGATTTCATTATACAGAAGGAGATTAGGTTGGCAATTAGAGGATCAATTACTACTTAGATGCAAAGTCTTTTTAGTTTTTGTTGAAGATTCATATCCACAGTTACAAAGACAATACCAGCCCGCACCAGCACATTCTTAGGAATCACAGGATACTCATAAATATTAAATCCATTGGCAAACTCATGTCATTGTTTCATAAGATAAAATCTGATAAGCAATTATGAGATCAGTACCTACTCATATAAAGATATCTATATCATTACATTGAGAAACAAACTCCACATCAACATATTAATAAGAGTTATATACTACGTATTCAAACATTATTATAGAAGTTACATAAATGGGAAAGACACATCTGCAGATCATTTATAGTTCTTTTTTAGTTAGTTTGTTGAGCATCAGATGGTGTGGAAAATAGGGAATTTTATATAATTATTATGCTTCTTTATTTCCTGTACCACTTACATCCAGATTCGAAGGCTAAAACTGTTAAGGAAACAATATATGAGTGGGAGCTTCTAAATGATGTCAAGGCAGTCTGGCTTCAGAATCTGAAGGAGCTCACTGATGAAGAATATTCCAACTTCTACCATTCACTTTCAAAGGTTTGTGAATTGCAACTTTGAAGTTTGGTTAGTCTATTTTTAGAATATTGTCAATGCATCTGCTAAGATGATAATAAAAGGGTCTTTAACAATAGACTCGAAGAGCATGGATAAGACATCAGAAGGATTTTAAGCCATAATGTTTTGAATGCTAAATCATTTAACAATCCTAATTTTTTTGGTTTTTAATAGTGTTAGCACTCATACTTGGACAAAATGATTTGTAGTATTACTATTAGATTGTCAACTTCAGATGATATTTTTCCTTAGTAATAGCAACAATTTGGTCAAAACTACAAGCATATGGATAGATAGACACATCATTTGAAATCAGGTAAAGACATATTCAGTTATTCATAATTTCACATTTCTATAGGCTTGGGCAACATAGAAATACACTTATTGTAGTCAATGAACTGCTCTGTCTAGGAAGTCATTGAATGCTGATGTACTAAAGGATATATTTAATGCAGATGCTGACTCATAAATAGATTTGGAGAAAAAGGGCAAGTACACCAAATTTTGGAATGAGTTTGGAAAATCTATCAAGTTAGGTATAATCGAGGATGCATCAAACAGAAACAGGCTTGCAAAGCTTCTGAGATTCGAAAGGTGACTACTACTGCCCATTTTGAAAGCATATGATTTGTTTGCTTGATTATGGATGAGTACCTTACTAAGGTGTTACTCTATATTTCCAATCATTAAAATTTTCATGCTACTCATTTATATTGGTATTCTCTGTCTGTTTTAATAGCACAAAATCTGGCAATAAACTTACATCGCTCGACCAGTACATAATATCAAGAATGAAGAAGGAGTAGAAAGATATTTACTACATTACTGGTACTAATAAGGAGCAACTTGATAATTCTCCATTCCTTGAGAAGCTAAGGAAGAAAAACTACGAGGTTTGTGATTTAACTTTTAGTTTTTGTGAGTGTAGGTTGAATGTTATCATGATGGCAATGGTTGGAGGACCCTATACTCAGCAGCTGTTGGCAAGCGATCCTCCTTAGCTGCTATTATTTTATAAGGTTTGTCTCAATCCCAATAGGTTTTAGTTTCATTTTCTAGATGCACAAGTTAGAGGGGGCTTACAATAATAAATCATGTAATGTTGTTTTGAATACGAAGAACACTAGTATATGTAAATTTCATTATTTAATTATGAAAATCTATTAAAATGTTTGCAGTTGCCTCATTTAATAGCTAGTAACCAACGTCAAATAAGTTCATAATAAACCATTATGCTAATAGTAAAGTAACATAACAAAATACACAGCCATATATATTAATGCAAAGTAACACATGAAGATAAATATCTAGACTAATCACCGACCAGGATGCCATTGGTGATTGCTCTGGATATTTATCTTCATGTGTTTTTTTTAACATTCCATATTGGTCAAAATTTTGACTAACTTTGGTCGAAACCCTCACCAAGACTGGTCTACATATCAACCATTCTTTGTCAAAATTTAGCATCGTGGGTTTGGCATCCTGGCCGAATGGGCCAAATATTTTGACTGACATTGGTCACAAGTTCGACGAATAAACTTGCCAATTGCAGATGTCAATTTCGACCAAGATTAGTGTATAACATTCTACCTTAACAACGATGTGTCAAAATTTTGACTAGAAAAATAGCGACAAGACCATTTGTAGATCATTCAACCAATCTTGGTAGAAAATTCAACCATTTTTTTGTCGAAAACAGTTGCCAATTCTACTAGTGATTGTGGAAATTTGATAGCTTTGATCTTTGTTACTAACAATATACCTCATTTTATCCATATACAAAGTTCCAAAAATACTCTTGATTGTGGTTATTTTAGTTTGCATAACTTGAACATCTAAATGAGCTATCTAGGATCCATCATTCAAGAATTTTGTGAACTAGATGACTAGTAGACAGAAGGGCAATCTTGTAGAATCTATTGAGTAGGTTTTAACATATCACTTAACCCATAGATGTAAGTTGTGCATTTACTAAACTTATATTCCAATCATAGCTTGAGACACTTCTTTAATGAAAACTCTTTGCACAACCATTATTGCCCATAAAGTTTTGGTCATAGATGATATCATTTCAAGAACAAGGTAAATAACAACTAAAGAATCCTTGAAACTTACTATAAAGGATGTAATTGAGGTCATCCAAAGTAAAATAAAGGGACATAATAATTTGAACAATATGAAATATAATCTAGGGAGTTGTAGACCACAAAAAAACATCACATATACTTTAGGAAGCCTACATGATACCTAATTGCATTGTAATATGCTATTCAAATAGGTTTTATAATAGTTACAATGGTTAGGAAAGTCTAAATTATTTTAAAATTATAGTATCTTTCTTAAAATGTCTCATCTACAAAAAGGAGACTACAATTTATAAAATAATTAATTTTATATTTAAGGAAATTGTTATAATTGATAGATTTTGGAGAGCAACAATTTGTTTCGAATGCACATTTATCTATACAAACACATTAAGCACAAGGAATACATTAGTAGGTAGGGACTACAAAACATGAACATTCTTATACAAGTTATATAACAAATGATTTATAAGGCACAACACTTGTAGAAGGTTTCAAAATAGGATAACAAGTTATATGAGCTTGACTTTATAGGGAATTCTATGAGTAAGTGTCCTTTAATACAAATATAATTAAGATGAGTTATATTATGATGTCCCAATATTTCATCCCTATGAATATCATCTACATGCATTAAATAATAAGTAAAAAATAACTAATTTATTACTAAGCAAAAAAACATAAAGAAATAAAATTACTTTTTCACACAAATCATATCATTGATTAAACTTTTTTCTCTATTTTTCTATAAAATAACAAATCAATAAAAAAATAATTAAGAAAAAAACGGCCAATTCATTTTTGAAAGCACTAAGGTACTAGGAACATTACAATTTTTAAAAAAAGTTTACACAATTTTTTTGAAATAATTAATTAAAAAAATATCTTAAAAACATTGATAATAAATTCAAAAAATGCTAGGAAATACTTTTACATCAACAAGATAAATCAACAATTTTTTTTCTAAAATGTTCTTTATCATCATGATAAATCATGAATGTAATTTGATAAAAACCCTTTCAAATCCAGATAATTTAATAATAGTCATAAATTTTAACAAGTGCCACGTAGTGGCTAAGTACTTGCCTTTAATTATAGTAGAAACTATAATAGTATATTAATTTTTTAATTACTATGTTTTATATAGTAATAGTAGAAATAATAAATTTTTATAAAAGAATTTTTATTAAAACTATTATAAATAAATAAATTGATCTTTTAAACAAAATTTTAATAAGTTTTTCAAAATAAAACTATTATAATAATATTAAATATTAATTTAATATAGTTTAATTTAAATATTAATATTTTGTAAAGAAAAAATAAAAATTATAAGCAAATAAAATCACATAATTTTTTTACATAAATAGTTGTTAATGTATAATTAGTATATAATAAAAATAAAAATTAAAAATCTTTAAAAATATGAATAAAAATAAATATATATTATAATATCATAGGTTATTATTTAAATTATAATATATTGTAAAAATTAATAGTATAAACATGATTGCTAGAATGGAACAAAATTTATGGATGAGAATAAATATATATTATCTGACAATAAATAAAAAACGTGGTAACCTGGGGTGGTTGGAAAATCCACGGTATTGTTTACTACATCGAGTATCACTACAGCTGATCACGAAATCAAATTTTCATCCGAGAACATAATTGCTGTCACATTCTCCTAGAGCTCTCTAAAGTTAGCCATAATTTTGAAAAAATCCATTAGGGTTCTATTTTCTTTCCATTTGATAGACACCAATTTATCCTGTGACAATTCAAATTGCCATTTGTTTATCAAGTGCATTCAGTTGGCTATATCTACAGCCAGGAACTCAAAATAATGGGCTATTTTGCTTTTATACTAGTCATAATGTGACATTGTGCTGTTTCATCAAATCAACCAAGGACGACGGTAACTATCAATTGCTTGCATCTATGTACATGCTGGAAAGGAACTACTTCAACAGTGGACATTCCTTGGCCTTTGCTACATTCAAAAGGTTGTAAGGCCTACGTAGAGTATTACAAAAAGGTCTGTATCATTCTTGGCCACATGCCAAAAGTATCTGTCCTCAATACAAGTGTGCATATGTTGAGCCCACACAAAGATTTTTTATTTGGGGTTTAAGTATCTTTGGACAAAATATTCCCAAAAGAAGACTTGCATCTGATTATTCTAATTACATCACAGATTTTAGAACAGATTTGGGACCATAAACAGAAATTTCTATTTGTTATTGTGATCAGAAATAATTGAAAAATAACCCAGAATTTTCAAAAATAAGCATGACTTGATTTTTTTCCTTTTTTTTTGAGAGTTGAAGACATGAAAATAGGCAGTATCAGGTACAGATTTACCTCATAATTATTTCTAGGTACCAAAAAATTAGAGGTATTTCAAAAGAACTTCGCAATTAACCTTGTTACAAAGTCAGGTGAGGATGTCAAACTGAGCATAAGAAGAGACAAAAATCAGTTAATTCAAACCATAAATTATAATAATTTATTACAAAAAATTAACGAAAGAAGAAACTGTTCAAGAAACATATTTCAAAATCAACAACAAAAATTTAAGACGGGCTAAAAAAATCATTTGGCGTACCTGATTAATCAAGATGTGATGAGAACCACAAGCCATAAAAAGAAACATTGGATTAAATAAAGAAAATACCGATAAAATGGCAGCAATAGTAGAATATGAGAAAATGACTGAACAAGTGTGCAACAGAGCAAGCAGTTGCCCAAAAAAAATAAATTGGTTGCGGATAAAAAGGAATCCGATAATATAGGTTCACAAAATATTATATTTTACAATGCCATTGTGATAAATCGCGTATAAGAACTCAAATGCAATCACCCAATGAAATGCTAAATAAATAATTTGTAGATATTATAAAGCTAAAAATTTTGCATCTAAATAAACATAAATATAAAATTCATAATGAAATGTAAAATAGAGTTTATTTTCATTAGTCTAGCAAAGCTCATTTAATCACTCGTTAACTTAAAAACTCAAAAAGTGATACAATAGTACTTAGCCTACCAGCAAGTACTAATAAGTATTGTAAAAAAAAATGATACAAATTAAAGTAAAAAATTATCAATTTAAATTCAGCCACGACAACGTTTTAGCTCAAAATTTTGGCATCGACATGTTTTCATTTAAGATTTCAAAAAAAACAGCCATCATAATCTAATTCCCATTCAATTCAAGTGGATAAGAAATCCCAGGTCAATATATCCATTTGAAATCATCTAAACAGGAAAAAACACGATTCTGGGAATTTCAAGTTTGGATTGGTAGCAGTAGACATGGCGACAACTGTTTTAGGTAATCTGTCACAGAGCATACGCCCACCAAGAATACAAAATGCAATTACAAATGCGAAAACAAATGCTCCGAGTTTCAGCAATTTTCAGTTTTTGAGCGGCTCCACGCTCAAAATGTCATGCCGCTCTCCTTTCAACGCTACCAGGCTTGTGGCCAAAAAAACCCCTGTCATTCAAATTGTTGCAAGTGAGTAGGACACTAGAACCATTATCCATGTTTATCATTTTCTTTTTGGTTTTGTTGGATTTAACTCAGAAATTTGACGAGTGGGTATAGTTTCCAGCACGAATTTAGAGACGGCCTTATGAATTTATGCATTTGGTTCAGCTTTTTTGCTTTTCTAAAGCTTGTTCACGGGGTTTGATAAGTGCGAATACTTTCCTGTATGAAAATAAAGACGTGCTTATTGATTTACGCAGAGGTTTCGCAGTTTGTAATTAGTGCATTGAAATTTAGATTGTAAATGTTTTTCCTTTTCACAAGAAATTCATAGTGGGATATAATAGGTGGATATAATTTCATGCGAAGAAATGGAGACGGGTTGGACAGCGTCTAAAATTTGATAAATTTATAGAATTTTTTAAGGCAGATAATTGCTAGTTAGAAGAACATATAGTTTCCTGATATATTGGCCGTTTTCAATTTTTTGTCATCAACACTTAAAGCTCAGTACATTACAATGTTTTTGGGGTTTTGTAAGAGGTTGTTGCTGATAATTCGCAAGCACATATAATTTCTAGTAGGAAAAGAAAGATAGGTTTATTATTAATGCATTGGTTTCAAACTTTGGTAGTAATCGACTTCTGTATACATGGTGCTAAACTTATTGGTCTCTGACAAACATTATTTTAGATCAGGATTAGTAGTGTAAAAAAGGAATTGTATCCCATTAAAGATAGCTAATTACTGGCTAGGAGCTCAAATCTCACAATCACTGTCCAAAGTTGAGCGGTTCAATGAAAGGTAAAACCATGTATTCAAGGCTATTCCTAATCCAAATTTTCTCAAGGCATGTGGAACGGTGCCATTTTTGAAAGATAAACGGAAAGAACTATGATCTATGTAGATTGCAAAGATGTACAAGAAAATATCATTGAAGAATTGATAAAGCAGGGTATCGTTGCTATTCATTGAAGAAGGGTCAATGGAAGAAGACAGATTGAAGTATCTGTGGCAACCAATACAAAGAACACAATTACGGACCAAGCAAAGATCAACTGCGAGCAGCAAATGTGAACTGGACAGACCTGTAACCTAGGTCCACTATATCAATCAGTAGGAAGAAGAATATCAATGAGAAATAAACAAGAAATTGATCAGGAGGAAGGAAGCAGATTTGGCATTAGTAATTAGTAATACAAAGCAGATTTGTACATATTTGGTAGATATTTACTGTGTCTGAGAAGCCTCTCTTCATAGGTTGTTGTGGGCATTTTATGAATCTTCTGATCATAGGTTGTTTTCTTACTTTGGTTGTGAGTTGCTTTTGGTAGATATTGACCATGTGTATGAGAAGCATCTGATCATAGGTTTTGTGGGAGTTTTATGCAGAAAGTTGATTATTACACCTTGTTCTTCTTGGTTTTGAAGATGGTGGTTTGAATTTTCTTTTTGGAAGCTCTTGGTAAGTAGCATTTGGAGTTCTTTGATCGTGTTAGTTGTATCATGATGCCTTGGTTTGCTCAAATGTAACTTTTAGTGGGAATGTAGGCACGGATATGAATTTCTTTTACTGATTGATGTTAGTATTAGGATAACTCTTGGTTATTGTTGCGCACAAGTAGTGAAGTTGTGATAATGACATGATGTGTTAGTAGAGAATGTTTCGACTTCATGTTTAGTGATGTTGTTGGCAACTTTGGGCCATGTTGAGCTTTGTTGGGTAATTGAAGCTCTTGGTTGTAAGTTGATCTTTGTTTTGAGAAGTTGTTTCTATTTATTGATGTCATATGATGACTTTAGATAATATTTGGATTCTTGGCATGATTTATTAGGGTGGTTCTCATTTTTTGGTTCTAGATAGATGTGAGATAATGTGGTCATGATTGAGTTTTTAGAGTTTTCACTGTTTTAAAGTTTTTGCAATGGGAACCTTCACTATGATTTTGGTGGTTATAGCTTGGGTAAAGTTGGCTGATAAAGATTTGCATGTGGAGTTGTATTAGCATGGAGGTATCAGTTTTGTATCTATTGCACTTAGAGATAGGTGTACTTCCTAGTGTGGAGATTTGGAATCAAGTTGCCATTTTTTGAGTTCTAGGAGTTTGTACTGGCTTTGCAGTGAGAGCCTTGGTATAGATTTTAGCATTTTGTTTTACTTGTAGTACATTGATCATTTTGTTCGGTGGACTCTTGTAGTGCAAGCTTGTAGAACTGTGTTGGCAAGGAGTGATTGGTTTTGTATAGGAATGGAAGATTAGTGATTTGGAGGATAAGGATTGCAATGCCTTAATTTTTGACTTCAGATTGCAAGTGGGGTTCTAGGCATATATGGTTGGTCATATTTTTATGGATTGTAGATAGATTTTCCATTCTATGTTTCTATTTCATGATCACTTTGAGTATGTAGCCAATGTGTTGCACATTTGCAGGTAGGAATATAGTGGCTTAAGGTGATCTGGTACCATTTATTTGTCTCCTTTTTATGTTAGATATATCTATAGGTCTACCGTCTATGTAGCTGGACTCCATGGACATCTATTGGTTTGGCAGATGGGTCATAATGTTACTTTGAAGATTGATCTTTACGGTTTATTGAAGATGCACAGGTTTTCTGCGGTGAACCTAGTTTTATGATTTATCTATCTCCTTGTGTTCTTGTGTCAATATCAAGTTGGAGAATGTTAGGTTTTCTATTCTATTGCAAGTCCTTTATCTACAAACTTTGTTGAAATTGATTATCTCTTGAATGTTGCATAAGAGAACTTGCTTGTTGTGCAAGAAGATTGTAGTTGTTGTACAAGTCAATTCTACAGGTGTGAAAGGCGGTTGTTGCTTCCCCTTTTCTGAATTAATTTTCTTGGGGTACCTCACATCTATTTCTTATTTTCTGTATGCCGAGGCATAAAGTTAGGGAAGTAATTTAATAATAATATTTTGCGTTGTCTCAAAGAAATCTACTTTATAATGTTGTAAAAAAGATAGCTCATGTATTATTTTATTTAAATGGGCTTACTGAAATATTTTATCTTAGTTTTCTTGAACACCTTTTGAGGAAATACTATGTGGGATACGAAAACTCGATTAGAAAACTGAACATAAAAGAAAGTTTTGGCACCAAAAAGGACATCCATTATTATTGTTATCAAAACCCTTTTCAGAGCTTGAGCGTTTGTTCATCTCCACACCTGAGGACCAAAACCCTTTGGTGTAGAAATCTGAAAGATGTAAACCCACTCATTTCTCATTTTAGATTTGAGGATAAAAACCCTCTTCTCCAATTTTGGTGATTCTGGTGGTGCTAAAAGATTGCCATTATAGTTTCTTGTTGAAATTTCTAGTTGTTGAAGCTTTCAGATTAATTTTTGAATTGTTAGGCTTATTGGGTATTTTCTATAAATAGAACTTGTTTATTTAATGGCATCGTTGGTTGTATCTTTTCTTGACTATTATTATATTTGAAGAGAGCCATCATACACTATTGGAGTCCAAGGCATTAAAATTTTTGGTCGCTGTACCAAGCAAGGAAGGCATGACTCATATTGTGAATTTATAAGTTGTTGCTGACATAGTGGTGGGCCATACTATCTTCAAAAAGGGATAGATATATATTTTTGTGTCGAGTTTTCCTTACAATATTTCTTTCTAATTTCCAAAAAGAATGGAATCAGAGTGTAATCTTTCCAGCCTGCTGGGTTGGAGTTAACAAATTTCAATGCAGCCTAGTGGAGAAAATTGTGGAAATAAGTTGAAATAGAAATGGGGGATAAAAGTAAGAAGGTTCTAATAGATGAAGAAAATGTTGATATTCACTATAATACCCTCATCAATATGAGTGAGGAGCAACATCAGATGACAAATCTTATGGTCCAGTAACATCAGTTGTTACAAATAGAGCATAATTCATATACTCCAAGACATTCCCAAACCCCTATAGGCGAGGAAAGTGCTACTGCTGTTCTGGATGATATAAGAATTTTTAGTTTCTACATCTATGCCTTTCCAGCCCAAGTTTTTGTAGAGTAGTAGAACTTGAAGAAGAGGACCAAAAAGCTATGAGGGAGAAAACTTTACAGCCTATTTTTATGAATATAGAGCTCCTTCATTCAGAAATGTCTTTTATCAATTTCTACAATCTGAAATGCATAATGGACAGAAGAATGAAAGGAGATAAAATACAAATCAACCTCCTACAAGCCTACAACTCAGACCAGGTAAGTTGACTATTCCTTCTTATGATGGATCAAACATTTGTACAACCCATATTTGGGCTTAAAAGATAGACACATAAATTTTACTTAACCCAGTGTATGAAAAAACAACCATCAAATTTGCTATTCTTCATTTGGAAGACATTGGTTACAAGTAGTGGTACTGCGGGATCGTAACCTAGGGGCACAGTTTAATTGATTCATATGATGGATACAGACAAAGGCTTATTGACAAGTTTGACAGGAAGGGGCTTGAGTTTTGTTTATGAGAGTTGGCCCTTCTAGGGCAATATACCATAGTGGACAACTATGTAGCAATTTTATATGTTATCAGTGATGGTTCCTAATGTCCCTAAAATAAGACTTATTTTTCTTTTTATGATGGGGTTAATCGGTCCTCTTAGAGGTTAAGCGAAGGCTTTTTGACCCACCATCTTTGTAGGAAGCCATTCTGAGGGCATTAACTTTGGAAATGTTGGTACCCGAGAACAAATTTTACTCTTAAGACACCACTAGTGGGACAATAGAAGCAAACATTTGAAAAGAACATGCTTTATCATAAAAAGAAATACCTCAAAAAACAAGCAAGGATGAAGAAATCGAGAATGAACTTAATAAGAAATTGTGCTACTCATGCAAGGAGCCATGAGTACCCGTACTAGGACATAGATGCCTTGGGAAAGGACATGCACATTATATAGAGATAATTTCAAATGAGGAATCAGAAATGGAGGAATTTGAACTAGAAACAGAAGTGATGAATGAAAACTTGAAACATGTTGTACAAATAGAAATGCTAGAACGTTGCATGGCTGCTTGGTTAACATGTTGAGGGCCATTTAGTCAAGGCTCAAAGCTATTTAGATGTTATAGAGGCTAGGAATGATTCTTTGGATGTCAATGATGATGGGAAAGAAAATTAAGAAACACACAAAGATAGTGCATCAAGCTTATAGGAGGAACTATGTATTGTAGAGAAATTCTCCTTGATGTTGACAAAGGTATGAATTGTCCTTTCTGAAAGATTTGTTGGATTGGATCAATAAGTTGGAAAAGCATTTTGTGTTTGAACCCATAGATGATCCAAACTATATGAAGTATACCACAAGTTTGAAAGGGCATACTGCCTTGTGGTGGAATCTAGTTTAAAAAGACCGCATGCAAAGGGAAACGAGATTACCAATTGGGATTGTCTGGTCTCCAAGTTGAAAGGGAAGGTTATACCCACCAACTATTTGTTGGATTTGTTTAGAAACTTTAGAATTTGCACCAATGAAAGACCATGACGAAGGAATACATGGAGGAGTTCTGTTGACCCAATGTTCACATTACACACGGGAGGATGACATGACAAAAGTCTCGAGGTATGCGAATGTTTTGGTGCTTCTATTTAAGATGAGATTTGTTTACTAAAAATTTATTCCATAGACGAAGTCTACTAGCTTGTTGTGATAATACTTACCGGTTACTGAAAGGGGGGGGGGGGGTGAATCAGTAAATACTTCCTGGTATATTATGAATATAATCTTTTCGCTTTCTTAAGCTAATAATCAAAATATAACAATCATTCATAAACATAAACAGAATCACACAAAACAATGCAGGAATTTATATGTGGAAACCTTCGATTAAAAGGGAAAAAAAACCACGGTGAGACAGAGCTCACAACTTCACTACTTGTAGAATGAAGGCGCCCTGTTAGGAGCTTACAAAGCACTTGTTAAGATGCTACCCGGTTAGGGGATTTTCATAGAGATCTGTTAAGATCTAAACCCTATTAGGAGCTGCCTGGTTACGGGACTCTGAACATCACAAGGAGATGTTACCCTGTCAAGGGGTTTTTACAATGAACCGATTAGGTCCACCCTAATAAAGGGATTTCAACTTGCTTTCACTTCTGATAAAAACAATGATCAGTTAAGACACTAAATGTCTGATTCGATCATACCTCTTTCCCAATTTTCCTGGCTGTTGATTTCTGCTACCTCTGTATCCGTAGCTCTTTTCTCAGAAGATGTCTCTCCTCTGCTCTATGCAATCACCAACAATCAACAACAACACTCTTGCGTCCCATGACCTGTATTTATACTAGAGTTCATCCTTATGAAACCCTTGACTCATGGAACCGCCAAGCTGTAAACTTACCAATAAATCATGCAACGAGCAAAAAACTGTGCGTTGTGATTTGGAGTTTACCATGGATTATCCGAAGAAATAAAGCTAACTTCTGTTAAGAGGCTAACTGCACTTCTCAGCGGTGGATATCCTTATAATCTGGTTTTAACTCAAACTGCTTCCGTAGAATCCGGTGCGGATCTTTAGGCAGTTCAACTGGTATATCTTGTACCTGGTTCCAACTCTGTATGAACTCAGTGACCGGTACTAGATCGGTCTACCAGTGTAAACCATTCCCTCTGTTTCTTATCTACTGGTGTCTTCTTTGTAAAGTGAGTGACCGGTGATCATTTACCGGTGCAAGGGGTTTGTAGATTCACACTAATGACAACTTAAATTGCTAGCAATCTTCCCCTTTGTCATTGGTGGCAAAACTATTCACAAAATCATACTCACTTTACTAGAGAACACTGCCCCTGTTTGAGTGCTCCGGTGGACTGAAGGTATTTTGGATCTTTCCTTTGTGTTCTATCCCTTTTTTTTTTAATCTGCTCTTCCTCACTCTTTCTTCCCCTTTTTGCCTCTAGAGGACAAAGGGTTATGCTGCACTTCACATTTGGAGCTTGGTGAAGATATCCTTGTAAATTGTTTTGGCGGAGTGAAGGAATGGTGCCCATAGACCGGTTATATGTTCAACATTCTTAAGGGTTGCTGTGAGGGAAACATAGATGTTTTCCATTTCATC
This sequence comes from Chamaecyparis obtusa, assembly GCA_027943335.1. Lineage (NCBI taxonomy): Eukaryota > Viridiplantae > Streptophyta > Pinopsida > Cupressales > Cupressaceae > Chamaecyparis > Chamaecyparis obtusa. The sequence goes on along the minus strand of BSBK01000061.1, from coordinate 1,107,323 downwards.
AACGGTCTTGTAATCCGGTTCATTTATTAGAGCTTCTGTTGTAGTGGCAATGCACTGCATGGAGTCAAATGTTGGGGCCAGAAACATCTGAAATCCGATAATATCTTGGATTCTCTTACTTTCCTCTACTGCAGTATTCCTTTTGTCAAGAACCAGACTTGTCATTTCTCTGCTATAATGTATTGCAGATTTGTTCTGTATATCAAACTGAGAAGATAAAGCTTTGATGTTTTTTGTGGTCTTAACAGACTTCTTTGTTAGATCTTGCAAAAATAATTCAAAGTTTGAAGTCTTGGTCATCAAACTTCCTGCCACTTGAAGTTGCTGTTGTAACACTCTCAGGTTGATTGATATATTAACCTTGATTTCTTCAACCTGTTTGTGGAGACTCTCGACTCTTTTCTTCTCATAGTGGTCAATGGCCACTGTTTCTGGATTTGTTAGATCTTCACCGATAGCTTGTGCTAGAACTGCTAATTGATCGATGACCAATTCATCTTCATCAACATCGGTATCCAGTATAAAGTTGCACAAAATGTTCTTTACTGAGGTCAGGACCATGTCCTGTTTTCTTTTGGTCAGCTCTTTCAGTTGTTGTGTTGACATCTTGCTAATGTCTACCATTGTATTGGTGAGTTTACTTTTCTTGGCTTCCTTCTCCTTTGATAGCGACAACTTCCTTTTAGATGAGGAGCTCGGTACGTCTCCTTGTTCTTGCTTCCATTGAGTATGCTCGGTGTTGACTGGAATTTCTTCTTCTTGTTCCTTATGGACTTTGATCTCTTGATGAGCTTTGTTCTCCTGTGGAGCTTCCTTAGTGTGAACTGGGTTTTCTTCCTCTTGTTCTTCGAGCTTGTCAGTGCTCGGTCGAGCCTCTGTGCCAGGTGGAACAAGCTCTGCAGGTGGTTTTTCCTGGATCTGAGCTTCTTCTTCTGGTTGTTCATTGATTGCAGTGTGTTGTTCTTGTTCCTCCTGTGGGACTTCTTTTGGTTGCTGCTTCTCCACAGTATGAAGTTCTCCTAAGGGTATATCGCTGTCAAGCCCTTGTTCAACATTTACATGTTCATCAGCTGTGAACTCTTCTGTCTGATCTTTTTCAATTCCGGTTGTAGACTCTCCAGCGGATGTGAGTCCGACCGGTGGTACTGGCATACGTTCAGTTTGATCCCGAGGACATTGTTTTTCTAATGCCTTGAAGTCATAGTTGTTCCAGTAGTCCAGAGTTGCTTTATAAACTTGATTCTCATATCCGTTTAATATCTCGGCAACTCTATAAGGTGTATCTAGCTTCATGGATGCTTCGTCTATCAGAAGCTTTATTCTTTCCTCACTGAATTCAGATTTAACTTTTAACAGTGTGTCCCTAATGATTCTGGAGTTGGTAGCTGAACCGGTTCTCCATTTTGATTGTAGCCTATGATTAAGTTCCGGTGGGAACTTGGATCTGTAGTCCCTTGGAGTCCTACGATAATCCATGAAGGTCTCTACTATGCCTATAATCAGCTTTTGTTTATCATCTTCATTAAGTATATTGTACCACTTTGCAGCATTGTCAACTTCTCCAAAGTCCATTACCTGGTCAATTATATTGTCAACATGCATAGGTTCAGTGATACCTTTACTTGGAGAAATGAGAACTGTTGGGTTTGATGGATTGCTTCCCTTGTTTTCGCTGAGCACTCCTTTTCCTTTACTGGTGTTAGATACCGGTTGAGCCATTGCTTTTTGATGTGCTTCTTCGGCTTTCAGTTGGGTTTGAAGTAGTTGAGTCCACATCACTTCCTTCATTATGTACTTTGTCAGCTTGTCCAACAAGCATGAGACTAATCCTTCTTTTAGTTGAGAAGGTTTGCTGATGAAGTTCAACTTGTTCAGTGGCCTCTTTTAGAGTGAGGTGGTTTTGTACTTCTAGGAGAGCACGGATTCTCAGCTCCTTTTCTTTGTTCATTGAGGCTTCCCATCTAGCTTCAAGAATTTGTAAGAGATCTTCTGGTAGAAGTTTGATAAGTTCAATGGGATGCAGGTTGAACTTGTGAACACGGTACACAATTGCTTCTTCAATCTTTCTCCTGTCTTCCACATTACCAAGAGAATATCTACGGTTTACCGAGCTCATTTCCCCGGTTTCCTTCAGTAGTGTCACATATTCGTCAATGGTGAACTTGGCCTTTCTTGTTGGGTTCTCTTTTACCAGTTTCCCAATTTTCTTCTTCCTAATCAGAGGAATTGTTTCCTCGGTCTCTGTCTCTTCTTGATCTGTCTCTTGGATACTAGATACAGGTTCTGCTTTCTTCCCTCGAGACTTGGGTTGTTCTGTTGACGTTTTCTTCTTCGGTGTGGAGGTCCTTTTGTAGACAATTATGCTTTCTGCTCGCTTTTTCAGATTTTCTTCAATCTCATCACATGTCCCGAACCGGTTTGCAGAGAGATCCAAATTTGCATTGTTGAGGGCATCCGCAAATGCCTTGGCTGTTTTTGCAGTGATCTCATATCCTAGCTCAGGAGCATATACCTCTTTTGGTTCTACTGCTTGAATGATGCAGTTGTGGGTCGTAACCAGAAAACATACATCGTCCTTATAATGCTCAACTATAGATGATGACACCCTTTCTTTTGCGTGCATTTTCAGTTGAAATTCTTCAAAGTGCTTGGTCATTTTACCGCTTAACTGGTCTCCTAGTTTATTGGCCATCTCTGTGATTTGATGCATAACTGGTCTATCGGTTTTCCATACAACCTCACCGAATCCTGGGAAAGAGTTGGAGTAGTAGAAATATAGACATACTAGTAGGATCCCGTACTTCATTGACTTCTTCACGACTCTGAGGTTCTTCATATTTTCAAATATTTGGCTTTGAAGCATTGCACAAATGTCGTATTGGGCATTTTCGTACATAATGCGGTGCGCAACGTGAATTGCCCCACCTGGTATGCTGTTGAGGTTGCTTGACTGATACACCTTGTAACCAAGAACAATAGATGCAAACCGAACTCCATCCTCAATGTCGTTTACCGTCATGAGTCGACCATCAGGCTTCGACTTGGTCAGTTTGTTGACGACGGCATTGGCGATGGTCCTTAGGGTTAGAGCTTGCCCCCGATTGTTGTATCTAGTTACTCTGTGCAAATCGTCTTTGGTGATGGGAATACATACACCTCTGTTGAGCCAGAAACCTGGTTCATGAAGTCGACTGAGAATAAGTCGTATCACATCTTCATGAAAGATGGACGGGTAGTATACTCCATTTATGAGTCCAGATGATCTTAGCCTAGCATACTTATCTGGGAGTTTCCCCTCTTCACATAGTGATACATATTCACCTTGAATGTATGTTTCACCCAATTCTTCCTGTTTCGCGTAAATGAAGGCATTAACATCTTCAGTTAGGAGTACTCCTTTTGGTATGGAAGAGAGCGCCCCAGCCATGTCGTTTTCTCTGTTCTGAATTGGTGCGATGTCATAGGTAGGTCGTTCAGTTTGATTACCGCTGATCAGCTCAACATTACCGGAAGACGAGGCCATTCTTGCTAACCGGTAACTTAATAGATTGTAGCTTAACAGATTGTAGCTTGGATCAGTTTTTGCAAACCGTGATTCTCAATGATCAAAGCAAGAGAATAATGCTTAGCACAGGAGTTCGTGAATCTCACAGAAAGTAAGGTGAAGATTTGAGAGTAATTCTCTTTTCTTTTATAGAGTTAGGTTATAATGGTAATTACCAAACGGTAACTATGCATTAAACGGCTATAGTAATAAATGCCTTACCTAACTTTACTTTCCGTTCTTACTCTACCGGTTGAGTATATCTTGCCTTATCGATTGTCCTGCAGATTGAGTGAGTCTGACTCTCTCTCAGTCATACCGGGAACGGTAGTGGATCTACCGGTTCCCTCTATGCCTTTAAGGCTCAGTTTGTCGAAGAGATATCACCATCGGGAGATGATGATCTTGCCTCAGTCTTCTCTTCAGCGGAATTTTTTGATTCCTTTTTGCACCAAATCGGTCTGACTGTTTTCGTAGTCTTTTCTTCCTTGTTGATCTTCTCTGCTAGCTTAACCGGTTCCCTCACCTTATTAGATGACCGGTTCCTGCACTCCTTGGCTAAGTGTCCAACTTTGTTGCAGTGATAGCAGACGATCTTGGTTGCCTTCCATGGGTTTATCCTTCTTGGGCTAGGCGACTTGCTCCAAGAGTCATTATGACTATGCATTTCATAGTTTATATAATTGGCTGTACTTTGGTTCTTGCTTCTCTTGGTGTATACAGGCTTAGGAGATCTAAATGCTATTGTCTTTGATCTGCATTCTTCAGCCTTGTGTCCAACCTTGTTGCATGCGTAGCAATAGCCTTAGAAGCTTCCCCTGCTTCCACTTGACACAGATATGGGGCTTGACCAACACTTATTGGTTTTGTGGCCCTTTTTGCAACAGTTCTTGCAGTAACTGTTGTTGGGTCTTACCGGTGCTTTTCTGCAGTTATTGATTCTATGATCCAGTTTCCCACAATGATTACAAGAAAAGTTAGAGGCCCTGTTTCCTTTGTGTGCTAGTGACTTCTTCTTAGCATTCTTGCTTATCTTGGTTCTAGAAGATTCACCAGTCTCCTTGGTGACTTCACCGGTGAATCCAAGACCAGTTTGGTCTTTGTGCCTTCTTTGAGCTTTTAGTTGCTCATTGAGCTTGGCCGAACTTTCATTGTATCTTCTCAGAACATCATTTCTTTCTTCAAGGACTTTCTTTTGTCCCTTGAGTTGATACACCTCTATTGCCAGTCTCTTACATGCATCATCCTTCTCCTAACATGCCTTGTGTAAGTTGGTGTTTTCCTGAGTGATATCCTCCATGTCCTCTTGAAGTCGTAGAAACATTAATTCAGTCGTTCCTACATCATCCACTGCCCGGTCTCTTGCTCTTTCGGCGATAGTCAAGGACTTAATTGCTGTATTCCTTTCATCTTCAACTTTTCTCATTTTCTTCATTAGTTCAGTTATCCTTAGGGCATTTTCTTCTTGGTCCCTTTGTAGATTGGAGACCTGATCGGTCAGGGTCTCATTCTTTTCCATGAGTTCAGATACTGCCTCCTTCGCTTCATTAGATCCACTCTGCTCGGAGAGCTCATCGATGGTTTCGTTGCTCTCATTCAGTTGTAGGGCCAGCTCTTTTCGCTTTGTCAGTGATCTCTTGAGTCTATTCTCCAGAGAGACAATAATGTCGTTGGCTTCCTCCAGCTATTTCTGATATCGGTAGACCTCCATGATCTTTCTCTCAAGTTGTTAGACTTTTAAGTATAGAGAACTTAGCTCTGATACCAATTGATAATACTTACTGGTTACTGAGAGGGGGGGGTGAATCATTAATAAATACTTCCTGGTATATTATTAATATAATCTTTTCGCTTTCTTAAGCTAATAATCAGAATATAACAGTCATTCATAAACATAAACAGAATCACACAGAACAACGCAATAATTTATACGTGGAAACCCTTGATTAAAAGGGAAAAAAATCCATGGTGAGACAGAGCTCATAACTTCACTACTTGTAGAATGAAGGCACCCTGTTAGGAGCTTACAAAGCACTTGTTAAGGTGCTACCTGGTTAGGGGATTTTCATAGAGATCTGTTAAGATCTAAACCCTGTTAGGAGCTGTCTGGTTACAAGACTCTGAACATCACAAGGAGATGTTACCCTGTCGAGGGATTTTTACAACGAACCGATTAGGTCCACCCTAATAAAGGGATTTCAACTTGCTTTCACTTCTAATAAAAACAATGATCAGTTAAGACACTAAATGTCTGATTAGATCATACCTCTTTCCCAATTTTCCTGGTTGTTGATTTCTGCTACCTCTGTATCTCAGAAGATGTCTCTCCTTTGCTCTATGCAATCACCAACAATCAACAACAACACTCTTGCGTCCCATGACCTGTATTTATACCAGAGTTCATCCTTATGAAACCCTTGACTCATGGAACTGCCAAGTTGTAAACTTACCAATAAATCATGCAACGAGCAAAAAACTGTGCGTTGTGATCTGGAGTTTACCATGGATTATCCGAAGAAATAAAGCTAACTTCTGTTAAGAGGCTAACTCCACTTCTCAGCGGTGGATATCCTTATAATCTGGTTTTAACTCAAACTGCTTCCGTAGAATCCGGTGCGGATCTTTAGGCAGCTCAACCGGTATATCTTGTACCCGGTTCCAACTCTGTATGAACTTAGTGACCGGTACTAGATCGGTCTACCAGTGTAAACCATTCCCTCTGTTTCTTATCTACTGGTGTCTTCTTTGTAAAGTGAGTGACCGGTGATCATTTACCGGTGCAAGGGGTTTGTAGATTCACACTAATGACAACTTAAATTGCTAACATGTTGCTCTATTCAAAAGAGTTATCTTGTTGCCAACGTGGATCATCCAATAAGGGGCAAGATAGAAAGAGCAAGTGGAAGACAAACCTACACGCAAGAGGTTGTTAGGTTTATTAGTGTTGTGCATACCTGAAAGGATGGTCAAATCTCTAAGGAAGGTGGAGGAGGAAGCAAAGGTCGTGGCTAAGGCTTTAGTGAGACTAGATGTGGTCAAGTAGGTAATAGAGCATTCTAAAGTCTAGATGCCATGTAAGATTATGTAGAGAAATGCATGCATTTTGCACAAGGATGTGAATGTGTGTTGAGAAGTGATATAAAAAATCACCTTAATGAAGGCTCAAGAGAATTCAATGATTTACAAAGTTTTTCTTAAACCTATGCCCAATGAAAAAGAACTATGGTTGAGGAAAACTATGGTTTGTACTAAGTGTTGTTTGGATGAAGTATTCAAAGTTGATAGTTGATAGTGGTTGTACAAACAACTTAGTGTCCATTAGGTTGCTTTAGAAATATGGGTTGAAGACTCACACACCCCATGCCTAATATAGTATCTTGCTTATAAAAAGCACAAATCACGATGAGAGAATAGTGTTGAGTTGCGTTCCATGTTATGTTTATGCAAATGTAGTATGTTTTAGTGTGATTTTGGTGGATGCATACCATGTGTTGTTTGGTAGATCTTGACAATATGGTCGATATACAATCAATAATGGAAGAAAGAACACCATCATCATGTTGGATGGGGGGAAGTTTGAATTGTTGTCAATAAAGGTAGAAGAGTGTGTTTAGGGCAAAGTGTTGTAGTTGGCAAAGGAGTTTCTCAAGGAGTTGAGGAACTTTTAGGATTTTAATGTGCTAGCAGTCAAGCCTATGTAGAAGGGAAATCTAAACATTGAGCTGCACAACTCTAAGTATCCTAAAGTCTTAAGTGTTGCTCCAAGAATTTTTGGATGTAATGGAAGAAGGGACGCTAGAGGGACAGTCACTTGTTTACAGCATATCTTGGTGCATGGATCTGAATTTGAGTTCTAGTCTACTAACAAAGTGCCACAAGGTCATTGAGGTGCCACCCGATCAACTTGTTTCTCTTCTTCATGTGAATGCTCTCAAATTGTACACAATTGCATCTAAAACCAAAAGTAGTATAAGGCTGGGACAAAATTCAGATAGCTAGCCTCAAGATTTGGTGTGCCAAAATAATAACTCTCCAACAATGGATCTACAAATAATTTTTTAAAAAATATAAGTAAAAGGGTTATGGCTTGTTCAAAATTGCGTGTTTCTAGTATTAAATAAAAAACTGAAAGGATTACTTTTTTACTTGGTTCTTGTTTTTTCCTCCTTTGAATTGCTTGAGCTGAAGAAAGGACCCTCCTCTTTGCACACTTGTAGACCACCAAATCACTAAGAACTTTAACACTCATTGTATTTTCTATCACCATCTTATTAATGCCTGAGACGATGCCTGCCATGACCTCTTCATCAGCCTTAATGTATTCGAGGAGTAGAACTTTGGGTTTAGGTAGTAGGCTAAGGTATGTATTTTCTGGTGGCATTGCTTAGTCCATTTACAATCAATGATGCACCAAATGATATTGTTTTTTGTTTTCTTTGTACCATTGTAATGCAAAATGTCCTTTTCAGCCTTATTCATGGGTTCATAGAGGTAACCCATCTACATGCCATGTACATCCATCAAACGAAGAAGCTTGACCAATGGTTTTGTCACCTAAAAAAACGAAAACAAGTTTGAAATTATTGCAAGATTAATTGAAGAAATTGCAAATATAATTGCATATAAAGTTTATATTTGTATGGGTTACTTACCTTGACTTATTTTGCATTATTGATTAATAAGTCATAAAAAATTGTTCTTGTAGCCTTCTTCCCTTGGTTTTTTTTTGGAATATGGAGACTCCATTTAGGTGAACACAAACATTTGCTTGAGAAAAGGAATAGTAGCAACAACGCTTTGCAAAGTGAGGAAGTGGTTAACAAATGGTATCACTCCCAATTGCACAAGCTCCTTGCCATTTGTGTGCTTTCTTGTCAAAAAAAGGACCCAAGTACGGTCGTAGGTGAATTTGGTGACATGTTTAGCATCTTCAACCATACTTCCTATCCATCCAATCTTCCCAATGTTCGTTAGCGTCAAATCTTGCCAATTTGCAACGCAAAGAATTCAAGAAATAGTAGGTTGCCCCTCCATAATAAGTCTCACAGAAGATGCATATGTTGTTGCCTTGTTTGTGATAATTTGGACCACATTCTCAACTCCAACCTCTTAGATCATCCTATCCAAAGATTGCAAATAAAGTCTTAATATTTTTCCCTTTTTGTGAGGCTTCTATGGACTTAAAGAACACCATTGTGCTATTAAAAGCCACTAAAAAGTTGACAGTCCTATTCTACCCATTTTTTGTTGTAGTTGAATACTTGGGGGAAAACTTTTCTGATTTCCAAAAGAAAAAAAAAGATACATATTGGTTTCAGTCCTTGAGTTCAATAGTCCCAACATTAACTCGTGGAGTACTTGGATTGACTTTCCCTTGACTTAGCTCATGAGTTAAAGTCAACTCTTCTTGTCAAGTAGGAAAACTTGCGAGTTGCAATGAGTCAACCAAGTATATGGCCATTTTCCTATCATAGTTGAGAGAACCCATTTCTATACAATTTCCTCTTTCTCTATCAAGAGGGACATGTTTTGTAGGAGCATGTAGAAGCTTGTGGTACACAATGCTTTGTGCCTCATGTATCACAAGATGGTTGAGTACAAGGATAGCCTAATCGCATGTTGGGATGCAGAGCAAGAAAAGCCAATAAGAACTTTAACACTCATCGCATTTTCTATCACCATCTTATTAATGCCTGAGACGATGCCTGCCATGACCTCTTCATCAGCCTTAATGTATTTGAGGAGTAGAACTTTGGGTTTAGGTAGTAGGCTAAGGTATGTATTTTCTGGTGGCATTGCTTAGTCCATTTACAATCAATGATGCACCAAATGATATCGTTTTTTGTTTTCATTGTACCATTGTAATGCAAAATGACCTTTTCAGCCTTATTCATGGGTTCATAGAGGTAACCCATCTACATGCCATGTACATCCATCAAACGAAGAAGCTTGACCAATGGTTTTGTCACCTAAAAAAATGAAAACAAGTTTGAAATTATTGCAAGATTAATTGAAGAAATTGCAAATATAATTGCATATAAAGTTTATATTTGTATGGGTTACTTACCTTGACTTATTTTGCATTATTGATTAATAAGTCATAAAAAATTGTTCTTGTAGCCTTCTCCCCTTGGTTTTTTTTTGGAATATGGAGACTCCATTTAGGTGAACACAAACATTTGCTTGAGAAAAGGAATAGTAGCAACAATGCTTTGCAAGGTGAGGAAGTGGTTAACAAATGGTATCACTCCCAATTGCACAAGCCCCTTGCCATTTGTGTGCTTTCTTGTCAAAAAAGGACCCAAGTACGGTTGTAGATGAATTTGGTGACATGTTTAGCATCTTCAACCATACTTCCTATCCATCCAATCTTCCCAATGTTCGTTAGCATCAAATCTTGCAAATTTGCGATGCAAAGAATTCAAGAAATAGTAGGTTGCCCCTCCATAATAAGTCTCACAGAAGATGCATATGTTGTTGCCTTGTTTGTGATAATTTGGACCACATTCTCAACTCCAACCTCTTAGATCATCCTATCCAAAGATTGCAAATAAAGTCTTAATATTTTTCCCTTTTTGTGAGGCTTCTATGGACTTAAAGAACACCATTGTGCTATTAAAAGCCACTAAAAAGTTGACAGTCCTATTCTACCCATTTTTTGTTGTAGTTGAATACTTAGGGGAAAACTTTTCTGATTTCCAAAAGAAAAAAAAAGATACATATTGGTTTCAGTCCTTGAGTTCAATAGTCCCAACATTAACTCGTGGAGTACTTGGATTGACTTTCCCTTGACTTAGCTCATGAGTTAAAGTCAACTCTTCTTGTCGAGTAGGAAAACTTGCGAGTTGCAATGAGTCAACCAAGTATATGGCCATTTTCCTATCATAGTTGAGAGAACCCATTTCTATACAATTTCTTCTTTCTCTATCAAGAGGGACACATGTTTTGTAGGAGCGTGTAGAAGCTTGTGGTACGCAATGCTTTGTGCCTCATGTATCACAAGATGATTGAGTACAAGGATAGCCTAATCACATATTGGGATGCAGAGCAAGAAGAGCCAACATAGGTTGATGATAATCAAGTTGTGCATATAGATTGGGTTAGGGTCAGATTGCAGGGCTTAGATGAATTCCAACAATGAGGAGCATGCCCAAGATTTGCATCAGCTAATGAATTGGATTGGCCATTGTTCTTTGTATCTTATACTTGATGAATAATCTAGATATTTGGATCTATTGATTGCCATATTTTCAAACTTTGTATAAATTCCAGCTTCTTCTTCTCATATTATTTTTATAAGTAACAGATTGCAACTATCTTTGTTTGACAAAGATAGTTGGACTTTGACACAAGAGGACTTGGTGAGTTGATGGTGGTAGCATGGGGCATGGGCCTCCATGATTGATACACAAACTAGCCATTCAACTCTTATCATAGTCATTGTAGTGGCCCCTTTCTAATAAATTTACTTTGGTGAGATTATTAGCACATTCCTATTTTCCTATGGGCTAATATAAATCAAAAGAGAAACTAATATTTGCATGGGCCTCCATGATTGATACACAAACTAGCCATTCAACTCTTATCATAGTCATTGTAGTGGCCCCTTTCTAATAAATTTACTTTGGTGAGATTATTAGCACATTCCTATTTTCCTACGGGCTAATATAAATCAAAAGAGAAACTAATATTTTAATTGTAATCCTGCAATGAGATTATTAGCCCATTCCTATTTTCCTACGGGCTAGCATAAATCAAAAGAGAATCTAATATTTTAAATTTTAATTGTAATCCTGCAATCTAAGGATTTAAATTATTCAGGATCAATTAAATAATATTATTATTTTGTTGCACAAATAGGGGCATGGGGTTTAATGAAGTGTAATTGTAACTCCAAAGAATGAATTTAGGAGATTTTATGATGGTTATAATAGGTTCTATGATAAGTTCCTAATAATAGTTTGACAGCTTGTAAGAGGAGAGTTATTGAGTACTCTTATGCAAGAATCAAATGATGGGGCCTATTTTGAGAGGGAATATTTGAAAATATTTGTAATTAATGTTTATGTTGGCCTTTTGATACATTGGGATTTGTGCCCCAACTTTCATATAAGTTAAGAAGCTTTTAGAGTTGATATCTTTTGCCATTTCCAGCATTGTAAACCCATGGTTGCAAACCTCTGCAAGTACTCACAGAACTTGCAAGGGCTCACAATGCAAATCCTTGGGCAAGTCACTTGCACATATACTCAACAACGATTTTTTATGTCACTTGCAGTGATCTTAGATACAAAAATAGCAGAAACTCGCCAGATTTAACGGCAATGAATTGTCCTGCGAATGCAAAGGGCATGCAACAGCAGACGAGAGGCACAAGTTTCAATAAACTTCGATGATAACATACCATGACACAAAAAAACAAATTGGTTATCTGTTAAGGTTTTAGGATCATTGCAAATGTAATAGCACTGCCGTAAAAGTATGTGTCTTCCAAATGCATCGATCTCTTGAATATATACATGGTAAAGATAAGAAGAGACATGTCCCTTCATGGGACATGTCTATTCATTAATCTAATTTATTAATTTAACTATATAATCATTATAAGAATAAATAAATGATTAACTTCATATATATATATATATGTATATTAATATAAATAATATCAATTATTAAATATATATATATATATTCTCATAATAATTATATAATCAGTTTTATTTATCTGACCGATGCTACATACATCAACACTCCCTCTTAGCTAGGGAAGATAAAATCATATATCACATTTCTTGTGATAAGAAATCTTACATATCTCGTGAAGGCAGATATCACATAACACGTGATGATAAGTATCACATAACTTGTGAGATGAGGAATCACCTATCATGTGATACCCATTTTTGAATATACCACCTAACATGTGATACGAGGAATCACCTAACACGTGATACCCAGTTTTACATATCACCTAACATGTGATATGAGGAATCACCTAACACGTGATACCCAGTTTTACATATCACCTAACATGTGATATGAGGAATCACCTGACACGTGATACCTAGTTTTCACATCACCTTAGATTGTGACATGAGGAATCACCTTAGATTGTGATACCTGATTCTCATATCACCTCAGATCGTGATACAAGGATATAGTAATTAGAGAACATTACATTCCCCTTACATATAACCCTATTATGGTATGTGCATTGACATATCAAAATGTCTATCATAACGAATCTCCATTACAAGATCGTCACCTTGTAACATCAAATACAAGTGTTCATTGTCTAAGAAGTCGTCACCTCTCAGAAATGTACACAGGATGGATGAGCCCATAAGAAGTCTACACATTAAACATCTTTATTATATTAATAGAAATCAAAAATTATATTTCAACCATACCAAGATTTTTCCTGAAGTGATCAACTTTCACCTTGGGAAGTGCTTTGGTAAGAATATCTGTAGTTTGATCTCCTGTACTAATATGTTCCAACTGAATCACTTTCATTTCTACTATGTATCTTACATAGTAATAAGGAATCTCTATAAGATACACCAATAATGGATCACTGATGCTGAAACTCCATCCTATGAATCACAGTCCTCTAATTGTTGATCACTAAGGAACCCATCTTGACATGGTCTGCTCCCTCTGAATCAAGATCCTCGGATGTTCACAGATGAAGATCCTCTAGTTGCTCCCTCTAAAGCTCAAGATCATGCATCAACCTCCTGACCTTTTTTCCCAAGGTTGTCTATAATGGATTGTCAGACTCCTTCTGAATCTGATATCAACTCTCAACTTAGTTCCATAACTGCAGGCATTAAGTTCTTTCTCCCTTGAATGCAATCTCGTATGCTCTAGATTTGTCGTCAATGCACTTCAAAGAGAGATTACAATTAGTTCATAAAACTAAACTATCCTGAAGGAAAATATCAATTATAGAAGTATAAAAGATTTACTATCCCAATCTTATGGCATGAATTAATGACTCAAAATTTATAAACATTATTCAAGGGTAGAAATACTTATCTCTTATTGTCAAATATTACTACCCTCGGGCAATTTCTTCCACCAACTTGAATTATTATTGTGATCCTCCCGAAGCTAAATTCAACACTCCCTCTTAGCTAGGGAGGAATCCTTCACTAACATCAACACTCTCTCTTAGCTGGGGGTCTTCTCAGATATCTGAGTTATAGAGTAATGTTTACCATGGCTACTCCTAGAGGGTGGCTCCATCATGGCTGCTCCTCATGAATTAAACTGCAAACAAACACAAGTGTTTATCACGGAATCACTCACATGATGTCGCCATGTCATCATCACGTTCACCATAGCTACTCCCAGAGGGTGAAACAAGTGCTTTCACCTCAAACTCCTCTTTCAAAGAGAAGAATGTATTAAAGAAAGGGCTTTCACCCTAACCTTCTCTTTCATAAAGAAGAATGCATTAAGAAGATCTTCATGATGAAGTGGCTCCCTCTGAGATAGATATCAACCTTCTGCCCTTCTCATCCAAGGTTGCTTCTGATGAAATGTCAGACTCCCTCTAAACCAATATGACCAAGATTCTCGGACGTCAATTGAGCCAAATCCTCTAGCTGCTCCCTCTGTCATGAAAGCATACATGGTCCCAATCATGGAAGATATATTGTAATGGCCCCTACGGGAACCCTCCTCAACTTTTCCTAAGTTTACCCAATTTGGGTTTAAATGGTGCTTGAAATTGTGTATTGCTGAACTTTCAATTAGTCAATGGTACACATTACTGCAAGGAACAAAAAAGAAATAGGGCACACTAATTTATCAATTTCTTTTCCCCATATATGAGGGGTCTTCAATTATCATTGTCAAAAGGATTTCCTTCTGTAACTTGATTGTCACTATCACAATGACTAAGCTTTGTACCACAGCCTTTTCGTCTATATCTGTTTACCTTGTTTGAATAGATTGTAAGATACTTTCTCAATTTTGCCCTGCATACTACTTTATTAGATAAAGGATTGTTTCTAGTTCTGGAATGAACTTTGAGAAAATCTTTGCATTCATAACTACAATGATTTGCTTGCCTAACAATGTCTCTTTCTACTGATATGCATTTCTCCTTGTCATGCACTTCATCCTGCATATACGGCCGTTTTCCACTGCATAAGTGACTGAAGTAAATGTTAGGATTATGAGTAGAGGATTGCACAATCCCAGGCAAGTGGGATGGTCTGATAAGCTCAATAAAGGATCGTATCTCAGAGAAGGAACAATGTGAAGAGTACGGCACTAAGTACAGCTTCTCACCAACCGAAGTGACAGAATTTTTTTTTTTGATGATTCCAGATTGCAAATTTTTTTTTATTAGGGTCGCATTTGTATAATCTCTTTCTTCTCCAATATAACTATCCAAACTTCCTCCAATTTTCCTGCAGTCCGTATTCAGATGGGCACTCTTACAAATGGAACCTTCAGTGCTAGTAGACTGAAAAAGAATGAAGAACCTGTGGGAAGAATACCAATTGTCGGATGCATTGTATTCAACACATCTAGAGTCTGGAGAGTGAGACTATAATGTGGCACTGCACGTACTCTGGTAACCGATGCATCTATTGTGAAAACATCAGGAAGCCCAAGAAGATTGATAGTTTGTAGACGTTCAGGTCGAACCCAGATCTCTGTACTTCTTTGGAATCGCTGGGTCATTTGAGGACTATATATTGCTTGTTTGATGCCTGTTATAGTTATGCTGACTTTCTTATTTCCCTGTTGACTGCTGACTTTTTATCTTTATTTGATATCCTTTCCCTGTTGTCCTGTTCACTGATTCTTCCTCCTCCATCTGAAGTGTGTCAAATATATCCTCTATTTTTCCTATTCGATGGTGATGATATTCTGATTGTTCTATCCATAGAGATCTTCTAATAATGATCTTTCGATATTCCTTTGCAATTTTTGCAATCTTGTCTCTCTCAGATACTTGACAAAATTGATATGAATAATATGGGGATATCACAACTTGAGTTTCAAACTGGGGACAAGACAATGGGGGAGCCCTCTGCCCCCCCCCACCTAACAGTCTCATCAAGCGTAGGAATCAGGAATTCAAAAAAAACCAGGGCAGGAAGTTGCAGAGCTCTCAAATTTGATTAACTAAGTATATGATGTTGATCCTGATTCATTTGCCATTACTTCCAAATGAGTGTTATGGATTTGATGAGAGCGATAAGTCCACACGGGAACAAGTATAATATTTATTCTTCAATCCACCATACTTTCCGAATGATATTATCTCCAATAATATATGTGCGATAGGAATGGGTGTTGTTGAAGAGACACCACTCTTCGTATGAATGACTCACACCTTCCCTATGATTTGAATGGTTTCTCCTATCACGCCTTTCTACGTAATAGATGATTGGCTGATTATTACTAATAATTATTAGTCTTGTATTTAATATTGCCGCTTATGTATCAACATGACCATTGACTAATCTTGCCTTCATCGATATTGCTATTACCGTCTCCTCACTTTCGTCAATTCACTAATAACAATATGATTGTCAGTATCTGCTGACTGTCGACTTGTATGTATGGAAACCGGTAATTATTATTATCGGTGCCTTGGTGATTTGATACCTCTGTGTGATTATATCGTATACACATACTTGTTCCCACCATCGTAGATCCTTGTCAGCAATATAATCATTATCGATGTGATCGATATTTAACATGTCTCCTTCATGGTCGATTCGTTGCTCTGTCCGCGATTAAATAAATGGAGTCTAAGTTCGAACAATAGCAATAAGTCTAAGTTCCTCAGTGAATATAATCAATCCAACCACGGAAAATAGTACAGTCAGATAGAGTCTTTAGTATCTTCCTTTAAGCGGTAAATCTTTATTCAAAGGAACCCGTTCTGATACCATGTTAAGGTTTTAGGATCATTGCAAATGTAATAGCACTGCCGTAAAAGTATGTGTCTTCCAAATGCATCGATCTCTTGAATATATACATGGTAAAGATAAGAAGAGACATGTCCCTTCATGGGACATGTTTATTCATTAATCTAATTTATTAATTTAACTATATAATCATTATAAGAATAAATAAACGATTAACTTCATATATATATATATATATGTATGTATATTAATATAAATAATATCAATTATTAAATATATTCATATCTATATATATATATATATATATATATATATATATATATATATATATATATATGTATATATATAATAAATCAATTCTCATAATAATTATATAATCAGTTTTATTTATCTGACCGATGCTACATACATCAACACTATCAAATTTGAGTTTCTCTTATACAAAAAGATTGAATACACTGGCTGCAAAGTAAAATTTAAATGACAGGCAATTTAATACTATCCTGCAAAATCAAATTTTTTATATCCTGTTGATAGGTATCTTTGTAGTTTAAATATTTGATTTCTATTCCATGCTCAACATCTTTTATCACCACACTTTATTTTCAACCAAATGTATGTAGATAGATAGATGAGAGATATTATATAAATATTTAAAAAGTATATATTTATTAAGTACAGATAATAATATAAATTTTAATTGTAATTATTTAATATTATATAATAATTAATATTTCTATAAATAAAGTAACTTATATATTATTTAATAATATCAACTATTGCTCTTTTGGAGCAGAGGTTATATGATCTTCTACTATTTGTAAATTTTTAGAATAAATTTGATTTTTTCATGTGTGGTCTATGATATACATTGGTCTCAAAATTTATTCAAGGTTGCACTTGTTTGTTTGGTCTATGGTATGTATTTAACTCAAACTTTGATTTTATTCAATGGAATTCAGTAAAATGTTATAAAAATTTGGTGTATATGTGTGTTTTCTGATAATATTTTAAAATATATATTTCCAATTGTTGCTGAGTTATTGCTGATTTTTTCTTGAGTTTTGTGGTGAGCTCCAAGCTTTTAAAAATTCTGGGCAGCCGAGTCATTGCCATGTCTGAGTTTTTCAACTATGGGTAAACCAATGTTCTTCAATTTCTTCTGTGGATGAAAACCCATGGAGTATTCTAGCTCGTGGATGAAAGCTCATCAGTTGAAGAGTCAAAGGACAAAACCCCTTAGCTTCTAGAAGGCATTCTCATTGAAGGAGTGCAATGTAGCTTCATTTCGGATAGCACTTTCTGCTTCTTTTTGGTGTGTTTTGGTTTTCAGGTATTGATTTTGTTTTGCTGAAGGTGCTTGCTATAGATGCTATATGTTTGGTTGGAAAATCAAAGCCCAAGACATCACGCATTGGCTGTTTACCAAGAATATTTTGATGCAGCTTGGTAGTGTTTTGGGTATGTTTTCCAAAGCAATGCTGGAGTGCATAGTTGCTATTGTTTTTCTTTCAGTTTTGTGTGTTGTAGTTGCTGCTGTAGGAGTGTGTTTTTCTGTTGTGGACGTGTGGGTTTCTATTGTAAAAGAGTGGGTTTTTCAGCCTTAGGTTTGGGGAAATTCATCTTTAGATTTGAAGCAGATTAATGTTTTGCAGTTTTGAAGTTTCAATTGGGTGGTCATTTCATTTGACTAGTTTCTAGATTTTATTTGCTGTTGTGTATGATGGTGTTTTTGCTGCTGTAGTAGCTGTAGTATATATTGTCATTGATGTCAACAGTTCAGAAGTGCTGATGAAAGATAGAGAAAATATCAGCTGAACCTTATCTTCTGAAGTTCATTTGTAGTGGATACTAGTTAAGTAATGATTAAGTCAGGGGTAGAATGTTTCACATTGCTTGGCATTCGAGGATATGGCCTTGTAGTATGGATGTAAGACGGGAAGATCTGATGTATGTATGTTTCTTTTACATGACACTTCTTCCATCGCAGGTGTCTCCAGGGCTTTCTGTAGAGAAGATTGCTCTGTTGGCTGTTAGGATGGGTCAGTGGAATGAGTTACGTCTCTCTACATTAACTTATTTCTTCCTGCGGCTTCGATGCTTGGTTTAGCTTGTTTTTATATTGTCTCCTATCAAGTTTCAGGTGTTGAGGTGTACTGTAAGTGTGAATTTTAATGTTCTGTCTCAAGACTGTGTACTTACGGTTTGTCTGTGATGCCAGGTTCAGTATCTATTTGCTTGCACTAGCTCTCTTTAGCATGTTTGGTTAAAGAGGTTTATAGGGATGTTTTTTAAAGTCTAATGCTTGTTGGTGCTCCACACATTTGTTTCAAGTCTCTCTAGTAAAGCTGCTTGTCTAAAAGTAAATGTTTGGAAGGATGAGTGGTTCTCAGGCTGATCTGGAATATTTTCCACCAACACTTCGATTATTGGGCCAGCATTGAGATGTATGCCATAAAAGATTGGGTCTTGTCTAGCCTTTGGTTTGAACCACAATTGTTTTTCTTCCTACCCGGTAGTTTTTGGGGTCGACCATCTTGATGCATGTATCATGTCACACGTTTCTTCTTGACCAACTAGGAGAAAGATTATTGATGCTTGTGGAGGATATATATATATATATATCAGTGTTACTTGGGGACGTGTTTCCAGCAAAAATTGATCCGTCTCCATTTCCGGGACATCCCATAAACTTGGAAACTTCTGGAAATCTTTCTCTTGGCTGTCCCATAAAATTAATGTTTCAGTTTTAATAATTTATTTGATTTCTACTCTTATGTGAACTCTGAAGTAAAATTATTTAACACAAACATTATATGTTAAGGTTTTATAATTTATATAAGCATGCTTTATCCATGTTTTTATATGAATATTTAAAAGTTTCCTCTATATTTTAAGTTTTCCCTATTTTTTATATAGCTGTTCCCACTGCCATCCCGGAAACCTGTTTCCCCGTCCCCCGTCCCGGAAACCTGCGGTAACATATATATATATATATATATATATATGGGCTCAAACCTATTGCAAATGTGTGTGAAGTAGAAGAACTGCAGAGTATCATTTGAAGTATGCTAGAGGCAGTGAGCTGAAGGCAATAACATTGCAAGGAAGAGTGCTAGAGGCAGTGAGCCAAAAACAGCTGATATCATTGTGCAAAAGCATTGCGTTGATTGTTGATCATTATTTTTGTTCTGAGGTTGTAGGCTTTTTTCTGTAAGTGTTATATCTTGTAGGAAGTAGTGAACTTCCTTTGGTTGTTGCCATAGAAATGAATTTCAGGGATTGCAGGTTCCTTTGGGTTTCAACCCATAAAGTCTACTGTAATATTGTTATATTTGTAAGGCTGCATTTGGACAGTAGCTTCAAGAAGCTTGCTTACTGTGTTTTTTCCCTTGTTGGGTTTTCCATGCAAATCTGGTGTTGTGCATTTGGGTTGAATGTTTTGTTCTAGATTTCACCATTGCTGACGTATTTTGTTTACTAGTGTGCTCAACAGTAGCATATATTTCACGTATTGAATCGGACTTTATTAATATAATAAGATTCGGGAGTTTGGGTGCAAGTTTGATCAAATTGGGTACTTAGTTTTAGTGTCTAGTTGGCTAATCTTTGTGGGTACTCCCACAGATTATATATTCTCTGATTCCTTCTGTTCTGCCTTGATTCTACCATACATGTACCCGTTTTCTAAAAGGTGACCAGTGGTCTAACAGGTGAAGTATGGTGTGGAGTATGACAAAGATTAGCGTTGAGTGGTTCACCCCAAGGATTCTTGTTCAAATGCCAAACGACCAAGAACAGGCACACTGATTAAGTCAGCTTAGAATATGCCCAAATCCAATCCAAAGTCAGCTTAGAATATTCCCAAACCCAATCCTTGTCCTATTGTAGTTTCTCTTTATTAATTTGTTTATTTTTGATGCATATATGATTATATCTAATTTTAATTTACTTTAATATTTCTTTTTATTATTGGATTTCTCTTTTTCTGTTTGCTCTGTGTCTTTTTTATTTTACTTTCATCACATGGGGCATATTTTATTGTCTATTATTTTATTTTTAGATGCATATTGTTTTAGTTTTATTCATTGTTTATTTTATTGGTTTTCTTCATTTTAATTTTGGCTCTGTTTGTTTATTATTTTTTCTCTTTTCTTGTCTCATTTATAATAACTCTAGCTGCCTCCTTCCCCCTCTCTCTCACTTCCACCTTTAACCCTTTATTTAATGGGAAGTCTTCTGCTTTATTCATTCACTTCTTATGCTTTCTTTCAGTATCATCCTGATGATGGATCATGGAGTGTGATCCGAAACATTGATGTAAATATATTTACAGAATTGAATCCAGAAACAGCTTTGCAGATGATCTCATGGATTGTGGGAATCTACTTGCTCTTTGCTTTTCTTTTTAGGTTCACCATATGCCACATGTGATTGATCGGGCAGTGTTGCAACAATTCATCCACTCAACTGAGATAACCTTTTTCTCACTGTCTTCCCACCTCAAAAAGATTTCTCTTGAATAGATATTTTTCTTTCAAAAATTTCATGTGCTTGAACTATCCCACAAACATTATACTCGTGTAAATTTCTCAAATAGGTTAGGTTGCCTCTTTAATTTATTTTTCTTCATCCAATTATCGATCTGTAAATCAATGCACACCTTTTATTGATGTTTATAATGATATTTACTTGGTTCACTTCGAGAATTCTCAAAGTTGGAGCCTGAGTGAGTGTGTGGCACTCATGTTCATCAAAGATGAACCTGATGGCCTTTTAAAAGGCGAAAAACCTGGATTAGGCAGATTTGTATAAAACAGTCGACCATCAAAACATACCCAAGATACTTGATGCACATGAATGGATGAAGAGATTTTACCATGTTCCACAGAGACAAGTCTCTAGCCTCCCACCCATCTCCCCATTGCTACCTTGGGGAGAAAGGGATTGTGGGTGACACCCCTTGCCATCCCCTGTCCTCTAGGGAAATCAGGGGCATGTCCCAAAAAATGAGGGATGCTTACATTTTTGTAATGACCCTCACCAGTAGGATCACTAAAACCCTCAAATCTGAACTGTGGTAAATCGTCAAACACTTGGCATGCACTGAATTGTTTTGTTTCCAATGTTGTGTCTCAATGTGATAATTGTTTGGGGCATCAAATTGCAATTGAGATAACAATACCAATGTAGAAATGTAACGCAATGTGCAACAATGAAACTCAAAGCAATGTAAAGACTTACTTCAAATATATCAAACTTCTCTAATTCTGATTGCACTTTCCAGAATATATGACTGTGACATGTAATATTCAGACTACAATGCAATGATCTTTTACCATGCTTTGACAATGTACACAATGCCTTAACTATGCATACCAATCCAATACAACCGATGGCACAGTCTGATTACAGTGGACTGATTATAAGGACTGTTCCAACTATTGAAAATATGGCATGTATTGAATGAACATACATTCATAAATAGTGACCTTACAATGCACACTCATAACTATGGCAATCTGGTCACAAAATATCAGATCACAATAACAATGTAACAGTGACTATATTCTGAATATAAACATGACTGTTACAATCTATTACATATGAGCTCTGATTCATGGACTGTTACATATCAAAAATTATGGCAATGCTATTACCAAACAATGCACTCCCTTTTCCCTACTCAATGCACTATGATTTCTATGACAATTCAGTCACGATGACAATAACAGAGACTAAGTATGACTGCTGTAACAGTGACTGAGAACATGCAATTTTATACAATTTCCTTGAATTCAAATGCATTCAAAACACATGTATGAAACCTGGAAATTGCTCCTTGACAAGTGCGGAAGTGATGATGACTGGAGATGACCCCGAACTGCCTCACAATGCTGCAGTACTGTCCTCTGCAACCTGCCGTACCAGGACCGTACAGTACGGCACTGGTATAAAATAATGGGCAAGGTTTTGTGCCCTCAAAAATATATGTTCTGAATCGCCAATGATGTATTATGATTCCCCCAAATGCATAAAATTAATCTCCAGGTAGATTAGGAGATATGAACAAAAATCTGATTCTAGGCCCTGATATGGAAAGTCTGAAAAAGTGCCAAAATGATCTTCAACTATCACCAAAATGATTCACCAATGCAAGAGGTGAATTCAAACCCTTATTCCAACCGAAAACAAACCCTTAAAACAAATTCTCAATGAAGTACCAATGAGATGGCTGAGTACCAACTCCAAACTTGCAACCCTTCAGTAGATATTTCACGACCTTAGTTATGCCAATCTAGGGGAGTGATCGTTCCCAAAGATCGAATAGTATTTGTAGACCAAAAGACTACAAATTGCTCCACAATGGAGAAGTAGAAGAAATCCCAAATCCAAGCATGTCCAAATGAAAGCCCAAGCCTTCTATTTATTCTTTTCCTTGAGAAGTTGCTAGAACTTCTAGAAACATCCAATTATAATGTACTTTATAATAAAATAACATTATAATAATAAAGTACATTTCTCAACTCAAAATTATAACAATGTAGGCCCAAATGTCTCATAACTGAATGTAGGCCCAACTACGACTGAACGTAGGCTCAAGACTGAACGTAGGCTCTACTACAACTGAATGTAGGCTCAAACTGGATGTAGGCTCACTCTGGATGTAGGCTCCACTACAACTACATGTAGGCCCAAACTGGATGTAGGCTCTACCGAATGTAGGCTCTGTCAGCAATATGCAATCAAATGATCAACATAATGACCCTCTCTCCAAACCATTTGCCTACGAGAGTCGATGATAGGCAAATCCGTCATGCCAAACAATGTCAGCCAAAATGGGGACATGACAGTCCGCCCTTCCTGAAATTGCTTGTCCCCAAGCAATGGCTAAACAAATAACCAATCAATCCACCTGGATCCCAAATGTAGTCATGATCTAAACTGCTGTCAATCAACGCAAGCTCCTGCAATATTCTCTGAAATATAATCAAGAGGAATCCATAATCAAACTGGCAAATACAACTCAACCAAACTCCAAAATCACAACTGCCAGAGTCAGGAACCCACGAGAAACAAACTCTTGAAATATCAGAACCCAAGTAGAGAGGACAACTGAAACTACCAACATAGCAAATATCATCAACACATCCCACTGGCCTGTGTAGAGCACACAATCCAACTCTGCAACAACGGTGAACACTCCCGAATAAAACTGCACCAAGTACGGAGAACCCACACACTATACAACTCCTGAAGTGAAAACAACTTTGCAAATCACCGACCACTGTCTCATAACCATAACTCTCATGTACCACTGATGGCGAAAAGACAGCACAAGATAGATAGCAAGAACTAGAACCCAAACCAAATTTGACGGCCATCAACTGCTCAACACATGGATCAAATGCAAACTGATGAACATATCCTGCAGTATGATGCTGATAAAAAGAACCAACCTCAGTCAATAGCTCACCATGCACAGATAATACAACCCACTGCGGCTGATCACCAGCTAAGTCAAGAGATGACATAGCCAAAGTAGTAGAATCAATAACAACAACCGCTGAGGTATCACTCCCAAACTCCTGCTCTAAGTCATGCACTATCAAGATATCAACCACAGAACCTATCACCATGTCATGCTCATCACAACTCTCATCTCGTGGCGTCAAACCATCCCATAACTGATGACAAGCACTAGGGACCAAAGTATATCTATGTAACATCATCTCATCAACATGGTCATCAAAGGTAAATTGATGAGCATACCTCACAATGTAATGCCGATAGAATGCGCCAATCTCAGTTAGTGGCTCAGACTGCAATCCAGATGAAACTAACTGCAATCGATCACTAACCAAGCCGGAACTAACTACTACCTCCGAAGACACTGCCAAGGGAGTAGTATCACTAACAGGAACCATGCCAACTACCGATTCATCAACATCAAACATGATCTCTGGTACATCAGTAGTCTCCATGCCATCAGTAAGAGAGACCATCATCATGTCAAACATACCACAATGTTCAGTTGTAGTGCCCAACTCAATTGAATCTGACTCTAGTGGAAATGAACCCGATATGCCAATGCTAGTATCAAGGATGGACGCATCCCCATCTCCACTGTCTCTGACAATCTCGACCATGGACATCCTCGGATCACCAGACATCACGGTCTGTGACTGTACAGTATCTAGTAAAGATTGAAGTCGCTCTAACTCCATGGTCACCTCAGCCAAATGAAACTGTGACTCCTCGAAAGCCAATCGTGTACTCTCAAGAATCTCCGAAGTCACCTCAAGCTGCTGAGTAAGCTCACTCACCTCACCTTCCTTGACCAATAATGCATCATATGCTGTACTGCCCCACTCCATAAGATAATCTCTGTCGGCTACCAACTGCATATAATTCTGTCTCAGAATCCGGATAGCCTCCCATAAAGAGTGGATCTCAGTCAAGGAAAGATAACTGCCTCCCTGATCATCACTAGTAGGAGAACCCCATCCATAAACTGCTAACAACTGATGAGCAACATCGAAATGCTCGCAAGCGGCAGAAATGTCTCGCTCACTAACTCTCAGCTGACTAGACACATGATGGCGCTGGCTAGACTGTCTTCTACAATCCTCCTCTGATGTACTGTCCAAAGGAGTAGACTCAAAATCACTGATCTCTGGAGTACTACCATCCATACTCTGCGAGTCAAATCCAAAACTCACATCATCATATGGAGTATCAAAAACTGTAGCATCACTGTCCAACTCCGCTGTAACAAATGAACCTGCCGAGGAAGCTAAGTCCTCAAAAATGTCCATAGCATACTCCTGGATGTCATCAATACCAATACGATCCTGGGACTCATTTGTAAACTTCGTCATATTTGGGATATCATCAACCCATTCCAACAAAAATGGTCGACTGGATACATGAACAACGCCCAACACAGGTGTATAAAAACTAATTCCAGCATCAGACAAGCTGCTGACATGGATGAGAACTACACCTGGTAAACTACTAATCAAGTCCATGAGAGCACCCGAACAATTACTGCTACCAATAGGTGATAAAGATCTCCAGTCAACATAATCCCAAACACCAATATAACAATCCCGAATCCACATCCGTAAACTAGAATCAGCTGGTAACTCAAGCAAACTCCTCACCTGAGTAATATGACTAATACCAACTAACTCCACATACATGTCTGATACTGTCCCCAAATCCTGGATATGAATGCAAGGTGTACTCTCACAACTATCATCCACCACATGTGATCTGACTGTAAAAGAAAGCTGAGTCCCTGCCATATGCGCTAACTCCTGAACTGAACTCACCTCAAGACAAAGCTCGTCCACATGTCTCTCTGCTGCACCACTCTGATCAACTGTACTATCCTCAAATGTGACAGTATCTTCAACTACTGTAACATCATCAGGATCAACTGTACCGTAACCACTATCAGAGCCAATCACACAATCCGGTGTGCTTGTGATATCTCCCTGTATCAAATCAGCATGTCTCTTCGAGTCCTGTAATGCCAATGGAGTACTCAACAAAGAGGCTCGGGTATCCTCTAGCTCATGAGAAAGCCTGACAGCTTCCTCCTCCTTCCTCCTCAAGGCGTCTGAATAGTCTCCGGCAAGAGTAAGAAGATGGTCACGGTCCGAAAGAAGATGTAAATAACTCATCTTCATCATTCCCATTCCTTCCCTAATCGCTTGTAAGTCAATACAAGAGGTTTGCGCCTGTACTCCCTTATGTCTACTCTGAGACTGAATCATCCGGATATGATCCTCCATCATCTCCCACATCCTGTCATGATGAGATAATGAAGTCACAATCCCATCCTCGCTTACCCTAAGCTGACTGGACAAAACATGTGAAGTGCTATGTGCCTCAACCTCGTGTGATGTAGCGTCTAACTGTGCCTGATACTCTCTATCAGCAAAGTCATGAATACTCAATGTCTGCTCATTGCTGATATGTATCTCATCATCATGCACAACAACCTCCTCACAATCATCATCTGAATCCATTGTGCTGTAGTTACTATTCTAAGCACCTGTGACATCATCCTCAGGCAACCTGTATACAACTGTCTCAACTTGAGTACCAAGTTGACAGTTACTATCAATCCACATATTGTCCTTCACCACTTCCTCTTGTGGCTGAGTAGAAACTGAAACATTTGTCAGAATACTAACTTGTTCCTCAAAATCCTCATGAAGGTTTCTGGTAACTGTGTCAGCCGATCTTATGTTATCTCTCCTGCGAGAAGATCTGCCAAATAAAAGCCTTGACAACTTATTCACCTTGGCTGGGTCGGACAGTATATCATTCATCACACGGTGGTGCTTATTCCACTGTTCAGACAAGTTCTGGTCTATTCTCTTAAGTTCATCTTGAATGTCTGAATAACCATCATTTCTACTGTGTCTATCTGTTGCCCACGATCGTGTCCTCTGAAACTCTGTACTATTCCTGTCCATACTGAAATCAATCAAGTGCTAGTCACTCATGCAAAGACGGTTCTTACCCAACAGGATGGCAAGAAAACCGCTCTGATACCACTGTAATGACCCTCACCAGTAGGATCACTAAAACCCTCAAATCTGAACTGTGGTAAATCGTCAAACACTTGGCATGCACTGAATTGTTTTGTTTCCAATGTTGTGTCTCAATGTGATAATTGTTTGGGGCATCAAATTGCAATTGAGATAACAATACCAATGTAGAAATGTAACGCAATGTGCAACAATGAAACTCAAAGCAATGTAAAGACTTACTTCAAATATATCAAACTTCTCTAATTCTGATTGCACTTTCTAGAATATATGACTGTGACATGTAATATTCAGACTACAATGCAATGATCTTTTACCATGCTTTGACAATGTACACAATGCCCTAACTATGCATACCAATCCAATACAACCGATGGCACAGTCTGATTACAGTGGACTGATTATAAGGACTATTCCAACTATTGAAAATATGGCATGTATTGAATGAACAGACATTCATAAATAGTGACCTTACAATGCACACTCATAACTATGGCAATCTGGTCACAAAATATCAGATCACAATAACAATGTAACAGTGACTATATTCTGAATACAAACATGACTGTTACAATCTATTACATATGAGCTCTGATTCATGGACTGTTACATATCAAAAATTATGGCAATGCTATTACCAAACAATGCACTCCCTTTTCCCTACTCAATGCACTATGATTTCTATGATAATTCAGTCACGATGACAATAACAGAGACTAAGTATGACTGCTGTAACAGTGACTGAGAACATGCAATTTTATACAATTTCCTTGAATTCAAATGCATTCAAAACACATGTATGAAACCTGGAAATCACTCCTTGACAAGTGCGGAAGTGATGATGACTGGAGATGACCCCGAACTGCCTCACAATGCTGCAGTACTGTCCTCTGCAACCTGCCGTACCAGGACCGTACAGTACGACACTGGTATAAAATAATGGGCAGGGTTTTGTGCCCTCAAAAATATATGTTCTGAATTGCCAATGATGTATTATGATTCCCCCAAATGCATAAATTTAATCTCCAGGTAGATTAGGAGATATGAACAAAAATCTGATTTTAGGCCTTGATATGGAAAGTCTGAAAAAGTGCCAAAATGATCTTCAACTATCACCAAAATGATTCACCAATGCAAGAGGTGAATTCAAACCCTTATTCCAACCGAAAACAAACCCTTACAACAAATTCTCAATGAAGTACCAATGAGATGGCTGAGTACCAACTCCAAACTTGCAACCCTTCAGTAGATATTTCACTACCTCAGTTATGCCAATCTAGGGGAGTGATCGTTCCCAAAGATCGAATAGTATTTGTAGACCAAAAGACTACAAATTGCTCCACAATGGAGAAGTAGAAGAAATCCCAAATCCAAGCATGTCCAAATGAAAGCCCAAGCCCTCTATTTATTTTTTTCCTTGAGAAGTTGCTAGAACTTCTAGAAACATCCAATTATAATGTATTTTATAATAAAATAACATTATAATAATAAAGTACATTTCTCAACTCAAAATTATAACAATGTAGGCCCAAATGTATCATAACTGAATGTAGGCCCAACTACGACTGAACATAGGCTCAAGACTGAACATAGGCTCTACTACAACTAGATGTAGGCTCAAACTGGATGTAGGCTCCACTACAACTGCATGTAGGCCCAAACTGGATGTAGGCTCTACCGAATGTAGGCTCTGTCAGCAATATGCAATCAAATGATCAACATAATGACCCTCTCTCCAAACCATTTGCCTACGAGAGTTGATGATAGGTAAATTCGTCATGCCAAACGATGTCAGCCAAAATGGGGACATGACAATTTTTAAGTACTTCATTAATTTTAAAACAATCAGTCAATTGTCAAAAAGTGAGTTTTTTTAAAAACCAGAGAAAAAGTGCATGGTACTCTTCTGGTTTTAAAATTGTTTCATTGTTTTTGAAACTTTTAACATGGTATTCTTTAGTTGTTTGGTTCTTCAGAGTAACAGATTGCTTTTACTTCTGCGAAAACCAAGGGGCCACTCTAGTTACTAAATATACATTCATTTGTCTAATTAACTATTCACTGCAAATATACTGTGCACCGTAGTAGCTTCATACTTTATATCTTTGTGGAATGAATTATTTGGTATAGGTTAAGGACATATTTGAATTTCCATATATTTATATGTGTGCGTGTGTATGTAATGTCCCCAAATTATGAATATCCAAATTTTGTCCTACATCACAATTTTTGTCAATTAAGGATTTTAGAGATACCTTTCATTTTGATTGAAGCCCTAAACACAATTAAGGTTTATTTATAATCATAATTCATTGTTAGATTTCTTTAATTAGAAATAAATATATAAATAAATTCCTAGAATTAACTTTAAGGTGACCCAACCATGGAAGTGATATGGCAGGGTGACTCAATGAAGTCCCCCAGAAACCTCCTACCCTAGGCCCAAAAGTGAATTTATTGTCCCCCTTTGCCTTATGTGGGCCATGCCATACATATGAGGTGGCATACCTAGTGTGGGGTTGTATCCCCGTTCTCCTTCTCCTCGCTCTCCTAACTTGCTTCTAATGATTCAACACCCATTTACCATGGTAGCGATTGTGAGGAGCATTCTCAACAGGGTGCCCCGAAAACCTGTCCTTCCTAAGCCCAAATTCAGTCCACTTTGTTCCCCTTTGGCCCCATGGGGATTCCACAGATGCAACCATGAGGTGGTGTGCTTAGAAGGTGGCCTCATTGCTGTTCTCCCAACTGTGACTACTTCATTTTCCTTACCATAGTCGATTACAGCAGTTAGGAAATATACACAACATCTTATACATACTTTCTATATTAAGCCATTGAACCAGCTATATATCTATTATTGCTAATTTAGATAATTATAAAATGCATATTAAACCATTTGGTATGGAAATGAATATAAGTCTATAGGATTGTCTACATATAAACAGTCACTTATTAAAATTTATATCTCTAAAATGTACACAAAATCCAAACAAAGAATTGTCATAAAAATACTTGTTATCTAATACATATATCAGATGATAGTCATACCAAGAAATCGATATCCTGAATTATTCGTTTCGTTTATATTTCTCTGTGTCGATTATTGCATGAATGAATGTGGGTATGATAGGGTGACACTTAAATGATCGGTGCTTGAATGATGAATTGACTGATTTGATAGACATTTGATGATTGATTTCTGATTCCAAAATGTGAATTGATTGATGATGATTTGATTGCTTGTTTAATCACTTTGTTGAATTGATCTTTGTTAATTGATAGACTGTTTGATTCAACCTTTGCCGATTCATGGATTGCTTGATTTCATGATGCATTGGTGAGTGATGATGTATTGATGTTTTTTTGAAATGATCTCCCCTTTATAATTTACAAGTGAAAGGGTCGCCACCTTTCATAAGATTTTAGTCACCACTTTTCATTGTTGCCTTTGAGAATAGTATATTATTCTCCCTATTGATGTCCTTTTCGATTCCATTCCCTTCTTCAATGAAGTTCTCTTTTATATCTCCTTTGCATGTAGAGAATCACACCTTTTCATTTGTTTGTGCCCTTATAAAAAGGTCACACCCTTGGTTGTGAAAAGATACATCTGTTGACAACAACTGCTGCCGCTTTCACTTCCTATCTCTCACTTCTCAGATATGTCTTTACTACTTCTCAAATCTGCACATATCACATTTAAGATCTGCATATCTTCTTCTAGATTTACATATCTTATTTTCTTCTTTCCTTCTCAATTCTTGTTTCAGATCCCTCTTTATACTTCTGCTCTGAATCTGCTCTAGATCTCCTCTGCTCCTTTTTCCCCATTCCATTTGATCGTTCTTCTCCTTTATATATTCCTATGTGAGGGAGAGGTCACACCTCTTCATCATGTTTTCCTTTTGGCCACAGTCACGACCCTTTATAATTGTTCCTCTTTTTAAGAGTCACAACTCTTCATAATCACAACCCTTTCGAAGAGTCACAACCCTTCACCTTTTGAAAGTCACTTCCTTATTTTCTTCTCTTTCCTTTCCTTTAATCCTTCCTTAATTCTTATGCTTCACTCTTTCTTCCTTCTTCCCTTTTTTCCCGTTAAATGAGTCCTCTTCTCTCCCTTTTATACCTCTCAATTTGAGGGAGACGCAATTTTTCTCTTCATGCCTTTTGAGCAATTTGTTTAACTTAACAAAATTTTAATATTTTATATTTTAATTTAATTATTATTGTTTATTATTTAATCTTATTTCAAGAAGGGAACATGACAATGTGTGTTTGTGTGTTCGTGAGCACACTCTGCTCACCTATAAAATGACCCCCATGGACTGCCATCCTCCACTGTCCTCTCTCTCTCTCTCTATATATATATATATATATCCCCAAGAAATGCTTGCTTGGACTACTGTCGACTGCTGTCACTGTCCCAGAAATGCTATGGACCATAGATTTCATAGATACATTCAGTGTCACTGAATGGAAAGAATAGGAATTGAAAAATTGCGGGTGCTTCTTTGGTGTGCTTGGCATCCTTTGATGTGGATGTTGTATATCCTGAATGAGTGAATTCTGCAAGTCACTTTACAGTGTGTCAGGACTCAGGTCTATATCATCCATCTAAAACAGTGGCATCTGTTTTGAAAACCAAACAACATTTTTGTCTTTGTCATAACGACTAACTAGCATGCTCTGACGATCATGCACATTCTCTCTCTGAAGATAAAACATCACATGCACTTGCCAAGCCTATTTGATTTTAGTTTCGAAGAAGACTTACATGTTGCCTTTGCTTGTCATATCTGTTCACGACTGGAAGAGTGAAGGCCGGACATAAAGAGGGAGTCAACTTCTTGACCAGGTATCATACCTAATAGTTGCTTTTCTCTTATGTATGTGGAATGGTGATGAAATCTGCCTAGATTTATTGATTTTTAATTTTGAGGTACTTATGGAAGCTCTTTCATAGCAACAATAAATTCAATACTTAATTAAAAACTCTCCTTCATGGATCAATTCCTAATAGTTCTATGCTACTAGGAAGTACCATGGGTTACTGCCATATTCAGATAAGCAGATGCCCTCTCTATATCCGGGAGTTGCCCTATCCTAATCTCTGATGGTCTTGTTCTGCGTATGCTATTGTTTTAAGTACCAAAAGGCTTTTATGTGTTAAGTTTTGATCAGATTTTATGTATAAGTTCTCCAAGTATGAATATGTTGATGGGCAACTATCGATATTCAATATTGACAGGGATAATCAATCTACTGCTGCGTATATATTTGTTTGTTCACCGTATCTCATTGAATGAGATGTCACTGAATATATATAATAAACGAAACTTGCACTGCTGGTTATATTCGCTGTATGCGACTTAGACTGTCGTGTTTCCCTGTTTGTTGCTATTCAATGCTGTTCAATGCTATTCATTACGGTTCAATGTTGTGCGTTGTTATCTGCACTATCACCGTGCATACATTTATATCCTGCGGAGGAGACACGTCCATGAATGGACGTGACTTCACTCCCGTGGAGTCACGTCCCTTCGTGGACATGCCTCCACCCGGGCACCTTCAAATGTGCAGACTGTGTAAGGACAGTAAGTAATATTTGAACATATAATATTTAATTAGTTAGTTATATATATATAACATAATCAATTATTTTATATTTCATAAATATAATTATTTATATTAAATAACAATAAACATTTATATATTATAATTAATAAATAATTATAATTATCTACTAATCTTAATAGTAGTTAACCGACTGAAGCTATAATACCTTAACACTCCCTCTTAGCTAAGGAGGATAAACATAAGAATAGATATAGCAATATTAGACCATTTCATCATTTAATATCACATTTGATATGTAAAGTATTGGCCTATCAAAACACATACCAAACACTATGAGTATTGGCCTATCAGAACACCAACATAGGGTATTCACCAAGTACTCAATAAGGTACTGGCTTGCAGAATATCAACACATGATATTCACCAAATACCTATAATATATCTATACAAACAACTCATAGACCGTCAATGACATCTAACACTTAGTTGTTGATTTACAAGATATCTAAGCAAACAACTTATAGACCGTCAACTTAATGACATCTAACACTTAGTTGTTGCTTCTACAAGATGTATCTATATTAGTGAAATGAAGGAACTCCCTCTTAATCTAATTAAAGTAGAAGTTCCTCAGTGCGGACTTTTGCAAAAGATGCTTGATGTTTGAGTCTATCTGGGCACTTTGCTGCTGAGTGACCATATTCATCACATCGGTAGCATTGCATTTTAGAGTAGTCCATATATTTTCTTTTCCTTTTGAATTTTGGTTTCTTCTTTTTATCAACTTGAGTTGTGAGAGCCTGATTATCTTCATTTGAGGATTCTATACTGGTTCCTCTAGATATTAGATTATACTCTTCCTGAATGCAGTCAGCTTTTAGTCGATCAAATTTAGGAAGTTTGGAGCGAGCACTTATTCCTTGTCTAAAATTTTCCCAAGACTTAGGAAGTCCATTCAAAGTCACCATAGTTAATTCTTTACTATCGTAGATATGACCAATCGTTGATAATTGATTTCTTAATTCCGTTATCCTCATAAAATATGAGGTGATAGTCTCTACTTGTTTCATTCTAATATTAGAGAGTTGATTTTCAAGAGTAAGGATCCTGCTAGTGTTATTGATCTCATACATGTTTTCTAGGGCTTTGAACATTTCGTATGCAGAGTCTAATTTTGTTATAATAGGTAGTAGATGATCTTTCACTCCGTCTACCAATAGTTCCATTGCTCTGGCATTTTCCTTTTCCCATTTGCTCTTCTTCTTATTCTCAATAGATTTAGGAGGATTTTGAACAATAGTATTCAACTCATTCTTAGTTAGTATAAGAATCATTCGTAGTTTCCAAGAATCAAAATTTGAAGCACCTTCAAGTCTGTCTTCAAGTCTGATTCCGTTTGCCATCCTAAGATTTCCAGAAATCTGATCTTGATTTTCCTTCAATCTAATCGGAACTTCCTTCAAGCGGTTAGGCTTCAACGAAGGAACCTGGCTCTGATACCATGTTAAGTTTTGATCAGATTTTATGTATAAGTTCTCCAAGTATGAATATGTTGATGGGCAACTATCGATATTCAATATCGACAGGGATAATCAATCTACTGCTGCGTATATATTCGTTTGTTCACCGTATCTCATTGAATGAGATGTCACTGAATATATATAATAAACGAAACTTGCACTGCTGGTTATATTCGCTGTATGCGACTTAGACTGTCGTGTTTCCCTGTTTGTTGCTATTCAATGCTGTTCAATGCTATTCATTACGGTTCAATGTTGTGCGTTGTTATCTGCACTATCACCGTGCATACATTTATATCCTGCGGAGGAGACACGTCCATGAATGGACGTGACTTCACTCCCGTGGAGTCACGTCCCTTCGTGGACATGCCTCCACCCGGGCACCTTCAAATGTGCAGACTGTGTAAGGACAGTAAGTAATATTTGAACATATAATATTTAATTAGTTATATATATATATATATATATATATATATATAACATAATCAATTATTTTATATTTCATAAATATAATTATTTATATTAAATAACAATAAACATTTATATATTATAATTAATAAATAATTATAATTATCTACTAATCTTAATAGTAGTTAACCGACTGAAGCTATAATACCTTAACATTATGGACATAAACCTTTAATGAACACAGTAGAGAACCTCACCGAATTTCAAGTTCACGATGCAAGCAATGCAAAAAGAGAGCTATATGATTCTTCAATGATTCTTCTATCCCCTTTAAATGGAAGTGCTGCATAATAGATGGGCAAGTGCTGTATGTTTGTCAGCTGGTTTGGAAGGTAGAAAACGAACATCAGTGTTGCCTTCTTTTGCCTCATTTTGTATAGTTTGCAAACACTCTGTTAAGAATTTTACCAACATAAACTTGTTGAGTGTGAGATCTTTAATAATTACATTGTCTAAGCCCCTCCCAGTCATTCCAAAGCTCACATATGATCATATAACTGTCCTTATGGGATAATGCAAGTTCTAAGTTCCATTAAAAATCCGCTGACGTGTGATCCAGGAAGAAAGTGAAAGACCTCAGGAATAATTCTGTGTAAGTTCCAGCTAGAAAAATATTCTTCTTTTGTGTAGCTTGGAACATCATAGGGGAGTCACCTTCTAACATGCGATCATATAACTGCCCTTAGGGGCTAATGCAAGTTTGATAGGAAGCCTATTGATGCATTGATTTCTCTGAAGCAATGCTTTAAAGTTTGAACAAGTACTGTTAGGCCAGAAAGAAAGTGAAAGACTTCAACAATAATGCTGTGTAACTTCCAGCTAGAAATATTCTTCTTTCATGTAGTTGGATTGTTAAAAGGGACCTACATGTTCGCATTAGATCATATAACTGGTACTTAGGAGCTAATGCAAGTTTGATGAGAGATCTGCTGATGCACTGATTCTCTGAAGCAGTGCTTTAAACATATACTGTGGAGTCCTGGAAGAAAGTGAAAGACAAAAAGATAATGCAGTGCAACTTTCAGCTAGAAATATTTTTCTTTTTCTTAGCTTGGATTATCAAAATGCAGTCACCTTCATCTTCCAGGAAATTGAGATTCTCACTAAGTTTCAACTTCAGATCATTCCAGAGTGATCTGTTTGGTCTTGTTAGTGGTTTTCTGACATAACTAGCCCGTGTTGGTATCCGATAATTACTCATCATGATTATTGAGGAGGCCACAAGGATCTGTAAAGTGCAGAACTCATGTAGAGGCTCCATTAAAGTTCACTCTTATCATTCCCATTTTGGAAGAGTGTACGTAATCTTTCCTCTCTAATAGTGATCAATGTGTGTTCCATAGTGGGGAGAGAATTTCAACTGCAACCATTGTTTATGCTTTATTAATGCAATACTAGTAGATTTGATCAAGGCCAAGATTTTGTGTCTATTGTGGACAAATATATTCCTAATTTTTTTTTTGTATTTGTTGGATTTTATGGCATTTTATTGGCAATAATTTGGATGTTGATTAATATGATATGAGTTGTGTGTTTGTTCTTTCAGGTCGAGTCTGCCCTTTTACTGGCAAGAGGTCAAACAACGCAAACAAGGTATCCTTTTCTAATAAGAAGACTAAAAAACTACAGAGAGTCAACCTACAGTACAAGAGATACTGGTGGGAAACAGGTAAACGATTTGTTAAATTGAGATTATCAACCAAGGCAATCAGGACAATTGAAAAGAATGGGCTGGATGCCACAGCCAAGAAGGCTGGTATAGACCTGAATAAAATGTGATTTTTGTGCTGGTGCAAGTAATACTTCATGCATGTATTTTTAGAGAAAGAGAGAAGCTTTTAAAATATAGACTCAGATTTTGAGGAATTTCAGTTCTTGAAGATCTATGTTTCTGTGAATTAATATCTAGATCTCGAAGTATTCTTTCTAGATGACTGGAAATTCATGGCACTTTTATCAGGTGAGACAATTAATGAAATTTCCAAAATAACTAGTGCATTCATGATTGTCTGAAGCACCTTAACTTGTTTCCCATCTCGGCATGGTTGGAATATGTGATGTTTCAAGAATTATCATTTAGCGATACATTGTGTGGCTGTGTGATGAATATGTATTATAGATTTAGCATTAGTTTTATGCCATCATGGTTATTACGCCGTAGGCGTTTCCATTTTGGAAAGCCCCGACCTGATATGGACTATCGACGGCTGGAGCCCAATGACGACCATCAAATACATCCCAACTGTTTGTTTTCATTGCAGATATTTTTTCTGTTTTGAACACATCAGCGGTTGAAAGTTGAAGGAGGCCGGTGAACAACAATTGAAACAGTTCGTCCGTTGATTTTTTTTTCATCGTTTTTTAGCGATCCCCATTTTACCGCTGTTGTTTCGCCTATTCTTCTCTGTTTTCGCTTTGCCTATTCAGTATAATTTGAACTGTAATCCAATTCCTATATTTGACTGTAGCATCTGTTGCCTTAGAACAGATAATCTTAATTATGGAAAATTCAGTTCTGATGATCAGAACCAGCACAGCTCTGGCATTTATCAATTATCATTTGTCTTTCAGAAGTGTTATTGGTCATCATTTTGTTTTCTAAAGCATTTTTGACATCCTTGAAGATCAGCATTGCTCCACATTTCAAAATCTATTGACATACTATGAAATATTGCAAAATTCATTACTAGAACTGTATCAATGTATCCAGGACTCTGCAATAAGTTCAAACTGGGAAGTCAAAGTACAAACTGTACTGAAATATGTGGTCCACAGGGTCACATACTATGAAATATTGCAAAATTCATTACTAGAACTGTGATTCAGCGTCACAGGGTCTACTGTTCCCGTTCCCCTTGTCCTATCCCTTCAGAAACCAATCCTATACTTTTGCCATCTCTTTTCCTTGTCACTGACATAGCAAAAGGGTGCATGACAGAAAATAGATTGAAAATAATTGCAGCCTCCTAGCCAGTTTAGAATACTTATAGACCGCAGTGCAACATAATTAGGAAATAGGAATTCTGAAGCTCAATAGAACCCTTGTAAAGCAATAATTGCTACTGACTATCCCAGGAGGCTGTGGTCTGAGGGTAATGCGTCTACACTTGTTGCTACGGTAACCTAAGTTCTAACCTAAAAAAACATGCCCTCTCCTCCAAAGGCTTCTAACATAAAGGACGAATTGACGTTCCTTAATTCATCTCAATCTATTGGATTTTCTCTCCGCTACAGAATACATATATATATATTTTTTTGCGAGGGGAAGGATACTCTTTAGCACATTGAAGGAAAGTCCTACAAATATACATTTAAAACACTCATCCAAATTTTTTTTTTTTACATCAATTGTTTTTTTTTAATATAAATTGCTTCTTTATTAATGAATATTTATTTATTTTCTATGTGACTTTTCATTTGGAGGTGGGGGTTTTAATGGATAATAAAATAATTTGATATTGAAAAGATAAAAAATTAAATATTTAAAATTATTTTATAGTTGACCTTATTTGTGTTAGAAAATATATATTTTTTTAATTTATTAAAAAAAATCTTTATTGTGTTAGAAAAGATACTTTACTATAATCTATATAAAAAATAAAGTGTTAGTAAGCTGAAGTTTTAACTATACTAAAATTATGTAACTTGCGCATTATCTTCCTTTATCCTTGTCTATCTCTAGACATGTCTCACTCTCTCTATCCATCTTCCCTCCTTCTCTCCCTTTCCTTGGTTCTAGATGTTTATATCTACATTTTAGCTTAATGAGTCTTTTAGTAACAAAGTTGTTTCTCTTTCTTATGCATACTTGATTTGAAGCTATCACTTCTCTATTAAGTACAAACAACATCACTTACTAAATGGTCTACCAATTGACCTCAATACTCTACAAATAAATTAGACAATTTTTTTCCTAATTGACCTACATACCAAGGTTAAATTAAATTGTGGATCCAACAAAAAAAAATTGTCTATGTGCATGAAATTTGCCATGTGTACCGATATAATTGGTGAATGGTTAAAATAGTCGTATGTTTGGATGGCCGACTGAATGCATATGTTTGTTACATAAGAAAATGAATGGATATGGAGGAGAGGTATATGTAAAGAAGAAAAGGGATAGATAAAGAGAGAAGAAAAGGGTGGATATAGCTGGTAGAGATAAATATATATAGAGGAGATGTAATGAAAGAATGAGAGAGGGAGAGATAGAAAGACGAAGATAGAGATAGGAAGTGATATATATATATATATATATATATATATATATATATATATATATATATATATATATATATATATATATATATATATATAGAGAGAGAGAGAGAGAGAGAGAGAGAGAGAGAGAGAGAGAGAGAGAGAGAGAGAGAGAGATCTAATTGGACACCATTCTCAAAACCAAATGAGGACCATTGGGATTATTCAGCCCATTGATCATTCCTTCCTAGTCATAGTGTTGATTGGTGTATTTTACCGATGCCACCGAGCATCTACCTGTCCCATTGGAAAACTATTCATTGCCTATTATTTTTATTGGTCATTATTTTTTGTTAGACCTACCATCTTCTTATGTCATGATTAGATTAAATCAATAGCTTGTGATACACTATTTCGGTGCAATACTATTAAATATATTTTATCTATCTACTTTATCGCTACTTCAACATGCACTTCACTTGTAGGTAAACGTTATCCAAACCAAATTAGTGGATGACCATGGAAACGATGATGAGATCAACATAAGAATTGAAGCCGACACTAGAAAGTTTTGGAGTAAATTCGATCCCAAAAATCGCAAAGGCCATGAACACACTCAACTCTTGTTTGAAAATCTTGTATTTCCTAATGTTGTTCGCTATCAATAATGTCACCACTTCCTCTTGCAATGGAAAAATTATTCTTGATATCCCATTGTAGATGCCTATCTTTTGGTTTTGGGCTTTTGTAAAGACAAGAATATTCAGGGATAAAAATGAACATATGGGTCGATCCAAATTGAATCAAAACTACCCAGATTAAGTCACATAAGTCAACAATTAATGGAATAGGAGAAAGAAAGTCATATATGATTCAAAATTCATTATGTTGATCTCTTAATGCTACTATTAATTGATTGGTTGTACAATACAAAAACTATTGAGATTAGCATTAATAGCATAGCTAATAACCTAGCCAATGTCTAAAAAACAAACTAAAACCTATATCTTACCAAGGGGGACACTTAGTATATTTTTCAAACTCTTTTTATATGTTATACAATGTAGTTTGCTGGATAGCCACTACCAATAACCTACCTACATGGATGGAGAAACATAGAATAGCAATAAATACAATCAGGAAAACATTCATCTTTACTACCCCATAAAATACTTCACTGTAAAAAGGCGATACATGAAGAATCACTACGAAAATAATTACCTAGTGAATCAATATTTTTACATATTTATGTGCTCTCAAAGATTCCACCTTTTGCTCAGAGTCAAATTTTAGGGTAATCTCTGCGCAAATTACAAAAAAGGAGAAAAAGAAAAGAAAAAATTGTGTTAGATCTCTTTAATAGAAACATGGTTTGTACTGTATTTATGAATTTTATTGTATCAATTGTCAATTCTATCAAATATCATTTAAACGTACAATGAAAATAAGTTGGAACATCACTAGAAAACTGAGTATCAATAAAAAAAATCTCCTAACATTGCTTTTTTCATTGTGATAATATAATGGAAGATCTAACTGAGCAGGTATCAACAAGGATTCAACAACCTCTAGAATATATTATAATCAATTTTACTTTACTAGATAATAATATTTTATATAAAAACAAATACAACATATGAGAAGGTATGCAGATCTACTCATGCTAGAGAATCAAATAAGACAATGAATGTTAAAAACATACCATTAACACTCTCAACATTGTACATGCTTTTGCATTATACAAATTTGTTCAACTCATTCCTTCATTAATAGATAATAAAAAAATTATTTTGGGATATAGGAAATAAGCCCATGTGTAACTAGAAATTGTCTTCTCCTAGCATCCATGCAGACTTATGCAAAAGAAATATATAGACTACAACCATGTATCCAACATTTTCTTGCACATCATTAAGTATTTTCCACACATGGAATCTACTATTTTCAAATTTGGAAATTTCTTTATTTTAATTCACCGCATGATATCCTCTACTTATTGTAGCAAATTTATAGTAATAGTGTTATCTACATGGTAGTTATCAAAACATCTAAGAAAAACAATGTC
Organism: Chamaecyparis obtusa; assembly: GCA_027943335.1. Lineage (NCBI taxonomy): Eukaryota > Viridiplantae > Streptophyta > Pinopsida > Cupressales > Cupressaceae > Chamaecyparis > Chamaecyparis obtusa. The sequence continues at coordinate 1,066,473 of BSBK01000061.1, read as the reverse complement.
TACAATATATTTTTTGGCACAACTAAATCTTGTAAGAGGACAACACTTAAACAAATATGCAGAAAAAGGAGGTGAACATATAAAAGAGTAAGATAACAACCTAATTGGAGTATGGCACTAAATGGGAAGGAAATGTTCAGTTTGAAATAAAAATTTACATATATTTTGATCTTGAAAGTAAACCATTTATAGTAGTGCATGTATTAGTGCATTTCGAATAAAAATAGAGGAATATTTAGTTGTAATGTAATTGTTCGATGAAAGAAATAAGTAATAGAAAAAATCATAAATATATTTTTATTCTACATTTATAAGATAATGGAGACTTTTCTTTATATGACCATTTATATGCTTCATCTTTATATCTATTTTAAATATTTGATGAATTTTGTACTCATATTTTAATATCATTTATTAAATGACCTACTAATTAAACTCACATATAATACAAATGAAAGTACAAAAAAAACTAAAAGCAATCATAATTGACCTTCCATTTGTACTAACCAATGCACGACCGTAGAGGAAATCATATTTGTCAATTTTGATTGACGTCATCTTTGCCCACTAGTCAATTAACTTGCCTTTTTTTTGGGCAAGAATGGACTAACGGGCTCCGCCTCACAGTCAGTACTCTTATTGATATCTGCACCTCAACAACTCGTACAACTCAACGGTTAATCTAATGAACAAAATATACAACCCATGGTATAACCATTGGTTAACTGAGGCAAAAAGAATCCATGGATGATCATTCAATAAACTTACATTTAGTTTACAAATAAACAAATTACAATACACTTATACAATGTTTATTTTTAAAATGATTAATTTTACATACAATATTGCACAAAAAAATGAATGCATTTTTTCCTCTTCTAAAATTAAAATGGTGTACCCATTGCACAGCAAGGTGCAATTGCTAGTGAGTATATATTATAGATTTAGCATTAGTCTTGTCTCATTAGGTTTAGATGTTATATTATAGGTGCATTTAATTCTCTGTTATTACAAAATTTGTCATTAGTAAAGATATAATTTGTTCCTCTATTTTTGTTGGCATGCTTAATTTATTGTTGCAAACTTGCATGCTTAATTTAATCAATAATACTAATCGGTCTTAATCAATATAATATTAATAAACAATTAATAGTATTCATTACTATAATATTAATCAATAATATTTAATGTTAATAAACAATTGATAAGATTCATCAATATAATATAATATTAATAAATGATTAGTAATATTGATCATTATCATAATCAACAATATCAATAATATCAATCAATAAAATTAGTAATAAAATCAATGTATACGGATGCTAAATAAATGGCATCTTATAATTATCGACTCAAGGAGTAGTCTGATGAGTCATTAATAAATTAATATTAGATCGATAAAGATCTTTGGTTAATAAATAAACAGCCTTAATAATTATATATATGCACTCATGGCGAGCCTGTCATTACCGATATTGGATCTATGAGCGTGTACCATGCCCAACGCTTACGTAATACTTCTAGGATAGTCTGAAACCAAAAAGAGTATTAGCAGCCAGCTTTATCGCTGCACAATCACTGTTATTAGGGGACATTACATAACATGTAAGAGAGAATAATCGCTATTACATAGTAATCGAAGCAATAATATCTTATATTTATTAATAGGTATAGTCAACATTTGAAAATTGTAGGGGAGAAATATGTAATTAACTGCCAAGCAGATCGATTGGGATCAACGATCATAATGAAGGCTAAACAAACTGTTATGAAGAGACGTAATTATAGAAGGCAACCTTTCATTGGGAAAGATCATGATCATTCAAAGGGGGAATAATAGGGAATGAATTTGGGGATGATCAAAATATTATAAACTAGCACTTGTATCTTTGAGGGTGCAATGGTTATGCCGTTAGTAAAATATATTTACCTTGTTCTCATATCCCTCATTATGTCTAAACCTTTTTCTTTTTCATTTTATGCCGTTCTAATCCTATGTCTCCATCTCCTTGTGTTCTCCTCTATTTCCTAATTTTTTCCTTGATGCCATTTGTACTCACCCAGAGTTTTACCATTTATTATATCAATGTCATTGTTGTAGCATAGATCTAGTTTATACATTCTCCATCATTGTATACATTTGAATTTTGTTGGAATATCCAAAAGGGGGCTAACTTAGGCAATCTCCACGTTAGCATTTCTAGTTTGCAATGTTTCCATTAAAAAATTGTGCTTACAGGTAAAATACAGAGCATATTTGATTGTCAGTACAAAAGATTATAAAGATCAGGAACTCATTACAAACATCTCTAGAAAACTTCAAGTAATTATGAGCTTAAATCATTTGTGCCCCCAGTCTATCCTGCCCCATGCAATGCCCTATTTTTTCTTGAATATAAATGCCCTTGCATCAGAACACTCTAGATTTCACTAATCCCTGTAGCAAGTGTCCGCAATCAGTTTCATCATTTAGAGTTTTGTTTCATGAAGTAGAAATATCCCACTTAGTCAATTTTCTCTCTCTTGTTGCATAGATCCATTACCAATAGTTTTTCTGTCACATTTCACTCTCTTTTGCGATTCCTAATAGATGACAAGACAAAGGTATTTCAGACATCATAACAAAGCTATACCGAAAATTTGAACTTGTTTTGACATGATGACTCCCTTGTAAAAACTCTAGTGCAGCCTAGTCTATCTAGTCAAGTTGGAACAAGTGACCCTATCTCTAGTTTCAACAAAATTTAGCTTGCAATCTCATGAAATCGTCCACAATCCATTTCCAACATCAATTCATATAGGTGCATCTTTTTTTTTGTTTTCCGCTTCCATCTCTCTTTGTCATAGCCTTATTTTGTTTCTTGTTTTCTATTTGCAATTATTGTCTCTAGAATTATTAGTTTTAGATTAGCCTATTAGTTTCATCTTAAAGCTTCAACATTTTCTTGATTAGATCCTTTGAAATACATACAATCATTCCTCAAATAAATTTGAAATATCCTGGCTTGATCGCACCTCCACAATCACGATCTACACACACAAATATTTTATTTCATGATATAAATATCACTGCTCAAGCCCTAAAATGTTCCACCAACTTAATACCTCATCCAACACATTTAAATCACTTTTCCAATCTTCGCCTCCAGAGAGATCACACAAAAACATATATCCCAATGTAACAACCATCTTTACCTAACATGTCAGCCACATGATAGATCAAAACAATTAATTTCATCAAGAACAATCAAACACATTTTGACCAAATCAACCTTCATCTTGATAAAACAATCCACCTTGATAAATGTAATGACAAATCATTATCATAAATGATATTAGAACCATCAACATGACATCTGGAATACAAATCATTCATCGCAACACGATCACCGGTCGTCAAGAGAAGATCTACCATCAGTAACACAAAAGAACTGCCATTGGTCACTGAAACAACTCCTCTATCCTCAAAAAATGCTTACCAATCAACTAAATCAGATGTGGTCATAAACATGAACTCAACATAGCCTAGAAAACATAATTCTATGATTGCATCACCTAACTCACCATAGATTTGAAAAACCAATCAAATCAGTCATTGCTAGTCAAAGACTGTTCTAGAAGTTGCCCTGTCACACTTCAATCATTCATATCTTACTCAAATAATACATTCAACAGTTACATTTATACAATTATCATATAAAAACATTCACAAGTCTCCCTTAATAATCACAACCATGGCAACCACATGAAACATACTATTCATTCTTCTCACATAATTGGAAACACACTAAGAACACTAGGTCAATACTTGACATCAATAAAAAACAATAACCGATCATCTCAATCACCAAATATGTATCATCTCATCACTTACCATGACATCATCAGTTATGCCAACAATCTCCCCCTTTGGCATTGCTGGCAACCCAAACAATCATAAACTCTTCTCAATCAGATAACATTCTCAGCTTGTGCTCTTAAAGTCTTCATCTCTAAATCGACTGTCATCAGTTACAATTGATTGTCCACTTCTCTGTCATATTCTTGATCACTTCTTTATACATCTCTCCCTATTTGACAACAATGCCAAAGACACAATACCATATAACACTGCATCTCCTTCAGTATCTGCACCACATACTATTCCCCCTTAGGAGTAGCTCCTTCTTACATCAATCCAACAATGATTTTCAATACAAAATATTGGACTGATTCAACAACATCACTTTAATTCTTCTTAGTTAGGGAAATGACCCCCAACTTGTCTCTTAGATACTTAAATGTATCCTTTGGTAGTGGATTAGTAAAAATGTCTGCGAATTTCTCCTTAGTTGGCACATACTCCAACTGTACTTCTTTCTCCTAAACCTTTTCTCTGAGAAAATGATACTTAATTACAATATGCTTGGTCTTAGAGTTCATCAAAGCATTCTTGGATATGTTGATAGCACCAGTGTTATCACAATAGATAATCAATGGTTTAGTTACCTTTTCCTTGATTCCTTCTAACAACTACTTGATCCAATAAACTTAGTGCAATTAATGGAAACAAAAACATAGCAATAGAATGAGAAATACAGTTCTTCTTTCTTTCTTGTCCATGACATGTCTCTTTCCAAGAAAGAAAGCTCCTCTACTTGTGCTCTTCCTATCATCCACATTACCTGCCCAGTCTGCATTAGTGAACACACTCAAAGAAAAATATCCTTTGTGATCATACCAAAGACCATAATCTTCAGTCCATTTCAAGTATCTAAGGATTCTCTTCACAACCACTGATGAAGGGTACTCCCCTTTTTAACACAACACACACAACATAATTGAGAATAACAACGAATTGTAAGGAAAAGAAATGGGCTTTCTATTATCTCCAATGAAATATAATTACAATATTCAGAAATATAACATGCACAGACACATGGACATTCTTATTACAATATTCTGCAAGCCAGAGCCACCAGATCCATCTCCAAAAACTGCCCTAGATAACCCTGCAAGCCTTCATTATATAGGGAATTTTAATTGCCCAAGAAGGTTCTAGAAATTTTAAACCTAAAGTTTGAGGTCGACCATACCTGAGATATTATTATTCATTTTAATTACATTAGAATGGACCCAAACAAATTTTGGAACTCAAAAATAAATTTTGAAGGAATTTCATTTTCTTCCATTTTAGGTAGCGCAACTTCTGGAGACCATAAGTCATCGCTCGTTGACCCAATTGGCAATTATAACCCCATTTATGAAATGGTGCAAAGTGCTCTACAACATTTGGCTTGTGCAAGCTCCAATCAACTAAGGTTTCAATCCCTTTCAGAGTCTCTAAAGCCTTCAAAACTGAGTTCAATATTTCTGTACCTTGTTGCCAATACCAAAAATTTCAATTTCTTCAAAACTAGACTTGATCTTTCAATGAAACTTTACTAGAAGGCTAATATAACCAAAGTGAATCTCCATGGAATAAAATAGATCATTCTAAGCTCAAATGAAAAAATTACTAAAAATAGTAAATTTCCAAAAATAGCAGCTCTGCACAAGATAACCCTTGTTGAAAATCAATCAAAAAATATTTTTGGGTGATGCAAGATTTCCTTTACACCCAGGATGCTCCTGCATCAAGCACCATATGGGATTCCTTTGGATTAGACTGAAATCTTACAACAATCCCAACTGGATGTGCTATATCAGGTCTACTGTGAACAACATAATGCAATTTACCGATCATGGATCTGTACAAAGTTGCACTCACCTCTTTAGAATCATCTTCCTTGGATAGCTTAGAACCGATCACCATTGGTGTTCCTACCAATTTAGAATCTTCTAATCCAAAAGTATTCAATACTTCCCTCACATACTTTGTCTGGCTGATGTAGATTTCATCACTGACCTAAGATATTTGCAATCCAACAAATAATTTGATCTCATCAATCATAGATATCTCAAATTTCATTCTCATTTCTTCTGCAAATGCAATGCTCATCTCATCATTTCCACGAAAAATGATGTCATCCACAAAATCTTCATAAATCAACAATATGTCATCTTTCTCAATCTTCAGGTAAACATTGCTATCCTCACTTGTTCTAATAAAACCAATCTTGATCAGATATGAGTGGAGTCTCTCATACCATTCCCTTGGTGCCTGCTTCAATCCATAAAGCACCTTCTTCAACTTGCACATCAAGTCCTCACCATATAATAGTGCAAAACCATTAGGATGTTCTATGAAAAATTCCTCTTCCAAAATATCATTCAAGAATGCAGATTTAACATCCATTTAGAAAACTTTAAAACCTTTTTAAGTAGCACATGCTAGTATAATCCTTACTCCATCAAGCTAGCAATTGGTGCAAAATTCTCACCATAATCCAATCCTTCTTCTTGTACATATCCCTTAACTACAAGTCTTTCCTTATTCCTAACTACTTCACCATCTTTATTGAGTTTATTCTTGAAAACCCACTTGGTTCCTATCACATTCTTCTCACTAGGTCTAGGAACTAGTACCCAAGTATTGTTCTTCTTTATATGATCTAACTCTTCCTCTATGGCTTTAACCCATTTATCATTCTTCAATTCTTCTTCTACTGACTGAGGTTTATGCTCATAAATTAGATAGGTACTTTCTCTGATCTTTCTTTTAGTCTTTACAAGAAGAATAGCCACATGAAGCATATGATTTTAGGATTAGGAGTTCCATACATGGGAAAAGGCTTTGGACCTAGATTTAGATTCCAAGTAGAGTTGGCATGCAAAAAAGGAGAGGGGTCATCAGTTAGGAGGCGGTAAACCATCTTGGACTTGATCTGGGTGAATCCCGACCCATCCTTCCATATCACATCAACAACTATGTTATCATAACTGAAGTCTGATAAGGCAGATTCATACTAACACATGCTTCTCGGATTATATTATATGTTCTCCATTGAGAGGAGGGGATATCAAATTTATCTCTGAGTTCTTTCTAGCTAATAATCTAACCATTATAAAATATATCAGAGAAACTACAAATGTCCAATCCAATCCACTTCCTGGTTGAGCATACCTGAATAAGAGCCAAAGGCTTATCCCCATGCAAAAGGCTCCGCTAGATATATTTTTAACCACAAACTTTATCCTGCTTATCCACCACTCCATTATTACTAATAAAAAACCTAACTTTACTCCAACACTTCCAAATGGCCTTGAACACATTAGATCCCTCAACCTTTAGGTCCCAATTCCCTGAAATGAAATCATTCCATTACAAATTTTTCTATGAAGGGGCAACAACAGGGGAGGCTCTCAAAATATTATATCTTATCAGGATTCTCCATGGTTCACCTCCCTCTGAGGCTTTAGCAATCCATTTGGTTGCAAGAGATAAACCTTGAGTTCTGGGATCCTTCAATCCCAAGCCACCTTGCTCTTTTCTTATGGAGCACCAATTCCATCCGAATACATGAATTTTCTTGTTGCCTTTCCCATCCGACCAGAGGAAATCTCCGATTCTTTTTTGAATATAATTGAACCGAGTTTGGTTAAATAATCAGGAGGAGGCATGGTAAATAGTATATGAAGACAATATTTTTTGGCAAACTTAGAATATATCAACAAGTGAAAGATATTGATTAATCCATTTGTCAAGTTTCTTCTCAATTTCTTCTTTGATCCAATTCTACATTTCTTTCAAATTAGGGTCCACTAAAAAGGGAATCCCCAAATATCTAAAAATATGGGAAGGCCTCCCTAGGAAAGGGAAAACTTATTATAGCATTGAGGCTACTGCTCAGTCCATCCCATTATGATAGACTTGGAAAGGGACACTTTACTACTAGAAGCTAAATAAAAAATGTTCACTTTCATCATTAGGAGATCAAGTTTGTTTTCTTCAAGTTTGATGATGATGGCAGTATCATCAACAAACTTCACATTGGATAATTCCTCCCCATTAGGTAAGATAATGCCTTGAATTTTGGGGGAAAGGCTATCATCTTTGAGAAGGTAGAAGAGGGCTTCAGCTACAATGACAAATAGAGAAGGGGCCAAAGGGCACCCCTATCTAATGGATCTTGTGATTTCAATGGGGAGAGAGCTCAATCCATTCAATTCCACTACTGCCAAATCATCCCTTATCAAACTAGACACCAAGTGATAGAAAAAATCTGGAAAACCTAGACATTGCAACATCATGAATATGAATTTCCATTCAATTCTGTCGTATGCTTTTTCATAGTCTAACAATAACATGAAAATCTCCTGACCAGATTTGTGGCCCCAATGAGGAGATTCCCAACAAGTAATTAGGTTTTCCAGAATGTACGTCCCCTTAACATTGAATCCACTTTGGTTAGGGTTGATGATTTTTGGGAGAACATTTTCCAATCTAATAGCTGCAAATCTGACTAAAATTTTGCAAGATACATTTAGGAGAGTTATTGGCCTCCAATTTTTGATGAGAGACCTATCTCCATCCTTAGGGATGAGTTTGATCAAACCTAATTTAATGTCTGCACCAAGGGTACCTTTATCAAGGGCTTCTGTATAAACTTGTAGCAAATCCCTAGCAATCTAGTCAACATTCTTCATGTAAAACTCCACAAGAATACCATCGGGTCCTAGACCTTTATCATTCTGCATCCTATTGATGGCGTTGGAAATCTCTTGCTCAGACATTGGATTACTAAGAAAAGATGCCTCCTCACTAGTGATATTCTTAGGTATGATTGAGAGAATATTGTTCCTAGAAGATTCCATCTCACACCCATTAATTTTTCATTGGAAGAGATTTTTATAAAGCTTCACAAAGACCTGTAAAATATCTTCCTGAGATTTAATGATTTTACCTCCATCACATAGGGACTCAATCCTCTCCTTAGTCTCTTTTTTTTTAAGGATTTGGAAAAACTATTTGGAGCCCCTATCACCATGCTTCACCCATTGGATCCTTTCTCTAGTTTTAGCACCTTGTATCTTGTAATTCTGAATCTTCCTTAGCCCATCTCTGGACCGATTCACCTTTGTCAACGCATCTAAATTATTACCCGGTGTTCCTGTAATTTCTTCTCTACCTCAAACAATTTATCATGGAGATAGGTTTCCTCCCTCCTACTGTCCAATGCCTTCTTTTTCCCAATGGTTTGAAAAATTATCCTCCAACTCTTGATGCATTGGATCCAACATGCAATAGCAGAGGGCTTACTGATTGTTTCCAATTAAACATCCTAATAATTCTGACAACACAAAGTAAATCTTCATAAGCAAGGAGACTGGTGCTTAGAGAAAATCCTTTAGTTTTTATACACTTCTGCACCCAATCCCCTAGAGGTAAGATGTAAGTAACAATGGGATGATGATCTGATAGAGTATAAGGGATCACCTTCACACTAGGGGAGTTATCATTTTGAAAAAATCCAAAAAAATCCATAGTGGCATAAAACCTATCAAGTCTAGAATAGGCCCTTTTATCACCTTGCTGGTAGTTGGACCAAGTGAACCAAATACCTCCATTTGCATGCTTATTTCTAGAAAGGGGGTCAAGCAATTTATGTTTGTTAGTCATTTTGACCCAGTAGAAATTATGATCCCCCTTCCAATCAAACTTGAGCCCACTTGATTTATCCAATCTATTTTCAATCATGTTAAAATCATCCCCCATGATCCAATGAATATACTTGAGATGAAAAATCCATTTCCATAATCCATTCATTCTCTAGGATCATTGGGAGCATATATGTTATAGATGCCCACCTCCACTCCCTCTAGTTTGCAAACAATCCAAAGGGCCCTATTAAAAGGAGAGAATCCCCAACTGACAACCTTTTTTCTCCAATGGGAAATGACCAAGATGGAAGCACCCCCTTTTCCTTTGGTGTGATTGGTATAGAATGTCTTAGCATCCTTCCAGATACATTTGAGGGAAACATCCAATGTATACCCTACAAATTTTACTTCCTGAAGGAGTAAGATGTCAATATGTTTATGCATCAGAATGAATCTTTTTATGATGTATTCTTTGTCATGGGATTCCAATCCCCTAACATTCCATGAGGCACAATTGAACATCATCATGAGGAACTAGGAATGGGGTCTATATCTATGGGAGTTTTGAAACTCTTATATAAATATGGGAGTTTCTGCTTAGACTCCTTGGAGGACATTTGTAATTGTAGGGTCTAGGGGGTCTACCTCTCTTCCTCTTGCCACAATCACCACCCTCTTTACTCTGTTGGTCATCTCCATCTAGACCATTGGGATTACTAGATCTACTCTTCCTCCCATTTACTTGGGCATTAAAGACAAAAGGGGATTGGTGCCATCAATCTCTTGGGAGATATCAACGAGAGATTTCTTATCCTCAACAAGAGTCAAAGAATTAGAGACATGAGGTTCATCTAAGGTTTTAGGTTCAGGGGGAGAGGGGTAGACTAGGGATTGAAATAAATCCTACTAGTGATGGAGGAGACCATCTTAGGGACATAAGGGATAGGAGGAGCAGCATGTATAACTACCAGTGAGTAATTACTCATTTTATCTTCATCAACATAAGTTTTTTGGAGTGCATCAAGTCCATCAGAGCAATCCTTTTCAATAATTTCACCATCTTCTCTCATAGAAGTAGGGTCACAACCTCCATCAGCTATAGGAGGGTCAACACTCACCACCCTACCACACTCCCATTTAGGATTCTTGGAAGAGAAGACATGCCTTAGATCTTTATTGATACATCCCCTATCCAAACAAGAGTCCATATGATCCTCTTTTCTAATATTCTTGAATTTTTCTAATGCCAATTGTTGAGCATTTAATTTTCTATATCTATTTCCGATTTTATTGGGACCCAAGCCAAAGTCAAGGGAGTTAGAAGAGGGAAATTCCTTTAAAGAATTCTATACATCAACCATTGGAGGGGGCACAAATGGGGTGCTACCTCTAATTTTTTTTTTCAATTCATCAAGGGATTTGGATAAAGCCTCAGAAGTGACGAGGGAGGTGGGAGGTTAATGAAAAAGGGAGTTTTCCCTGGGGTTCGAGGCCAACATCCTTTGAGGAAGTGTTGCACACAGAGTTAGGTTCTTTTGGTTTATTAAGAAAGGAGCAATTCTTCCTCACATGGCCATTCTTCTTGGAAAGAAAACAAATATTTATGCCCCCAATGAAGGTAATAGGGAAGTCAAATATCTGGTCATCTAAATCAAATTTGATCGATTCAGGGAGATCCGTGCTTGGATTAACAGAATCCAACACTCGAGTGTCAGTGTGAGGAAAGAGGTTATCAATTTTGTCAACCCTAATAACATTACCAAGGGGTTACAAGGCCTATGATAGAAGATTCCATAGCATAGGAGGTACATTTCCCAGCGTAAGCCATCTAGGGTTAGAAAGGGATAGGATTTCATCGTGGATATCATCTGGTGTCCAAGGGAAAACCCTTAACAGGCTAGACCCAATTTTCCAAAAATTTCATTAAAAAATTTCTTTATGAGAAGAGGGGTTTTCTAAAAAAGTTAGGAAGAGCCCTTTTTGAATCATACGACAGAAGGTAAAATGAAAACCTAACTTTTTGGACCATACATTGTGTATCCATTCATTAAGAAAGAAATGAGATGGAATATGAGCCGAGTCTTGAGCGACCAAAAAAATTATAGTGTCTTTTAATTTGTACTTGTCCACCTCAATAACCATGGACATCTTTGGATTGGGCTTAACAATGAAAGCATGAACAACAAGGGAAGGTGCCTTACTTGAAATTTGGAGTCAAATGTTGGGGAATGGTGGATGAGGAACTTGGCACCATCAAGAATTTGGATTGAGTTTTCCATTGATTTTTTAAATGATTTAGGCATTGCACTACCAAATCCACCAAGAGGAGCCGACGTTGAAATCGTCTTGTTGGAAACCATTTGTGAAGAGAGCCCATTGCTTGGCATTTTGTCTCCCATATGCGGGAGCAATAAATCAACATTCAAAGTCACAGTAAATGTGATATACATTCGTACCAGGTCACCAAAGTATGGCCTTCCTAAAGGAAGGGCTCCTTGAAAGATGGGAAGAGAGTTTTAGAGTGACCTATGGCCTCCAATATCACTCTAAAAAATTGTGGTCTTATGTGTTATGATTTGTGGATGCTTGAATTATTCTATTTCTATTGCATAGTTACACTTGCATCTTTGGTTATTTGGAAGTGGATTAAAAGCATAATCAGATTTTTGGTTGAATTGGTTCATTACCCATTTAAAGTGATTTACCCCCCTCTCATTAATGTATCCTATATCTAACAATTCCTTGATTATTCCACCAATAACAAGGCATATAAGTGTTATAACAAGAGGCTGAAGAAGCTAGTAGAAAGCACAAATGTTAAAGAGGATCAAAGTATTGAGAATTTGGAAAGGATAAGTGGATGTGAACATTAGAAGGATATTAATGATAAAAGACAACATCATAAAGTGTAGAAAAATATTCAAGTATGACATAAAGTGCAAATGATGAGGCCTACACAAGTGGAGAAGATGAAGAATTAGAAAAACTAGAGAAAAGATGAAAAACCACAAGGTATGTGAGATTGAATCACAATGAAGGACAAATCATTGGTGAGAGTTCATACATGAAGAAGGATTGAAAAATATCATATTTTTATAATATTAGAGGTTGAGCCATTTGATGATGATTGTTATAGGTTTTCTAAGAAGTAAATGCAACTACAGATGATCATATGGAGAAGCTTAGGGTCAAAGAATCCAAACTTGAAGCATTTATTGAAAGAGAGAATAATGGTGCTAGACTTGTGAAAATATAATGCTCCAAATATGTTCAAGACAGGTCTAAAGTTGAAAATAAAAAAAACAAATCCAAGAAGAACAAAGAGAAAGGATAAAAGAACAAAGCTAAGGGACAAATGCCCAAATCTAAATGACAGAAGGCCAAAGCTAAAGGAAAAATGAACAAATCTTGAGGATAGAAGTACAAGACTAGGAAGATGAATAAGAACAAGAAGGCTATGGTAAGATGACCTAAACCTTAGAGCTTTAGTGGTAAATGTTTGATTGTGGAAAATTTGGACATAGAGCCTTAGATTATAGAGGGAAAAATTATTTTCATAGATATAAAAGGAGTAATCATATCTTAGGGATATGCAGTGATACAAGAATAATAAATGATACTATCACAAGGAAAATATGAATATTTCCATGTTCTATGATGAGGAATTATGACAATAAACAAAATATTTTCATATGTCTCAGATGTAACATGTCTACATAGATTTCTAGACACCACATAGGCATACAAGTGGATGAGTAGAGTCCAATAAGATTGGAAAATAATATGGAAGAGAATGGTGAACTTAAGAATGTGCAGAAGAGAGATAAGGAAAATAACCAACATGTGAATAATGAAGGTCAAGACTTCAAAGGTATACATAAAGATGACAGAGGGAAGGAGAAGGATAAAAGAGGAAATAATAAGGAAAAGGAAACTGATAAAAGATAGAAGGGGAGAAAAAAATCCAACTAGTAAAGATCCTACTCTTGAAGGAAAAACTGGGGTAACCCCTTCCAATCGGAACTAAGATGCAAGAGATTGCATTAGTCCAATATGCTCCAAAGAATAAGTTTACAACTAGATTGATGTATGGAGGATTCTACTCAAGGGGAGTAGTAAGAATGTAGAGGAGGATGTGTTTGATCATTGGTTGGATGTTTTTAAGTGGCCCAAAGTAGGTGATACACCTTTTTCATTGATGTCAAAGGGGGAGAGAAATAATATGTGAAAAATAATAAGGGAAAATAAAATCAAAGAGAGAGAGAGAGAGAGAGAGAGAGAGAGAGAGAGAGAAGATGTGAACAACAATTAGGTATGAAGAGTAGAAGTGTAGACGTGAAGAAGAGAAATGCAAAAAAAAAAAACAACATGTTTACATACATGCACATAAGAAAGATTTTTAGTCAAGAAAAATAGTGTACATCCAAGGGGGAGAAACTAATGGAGAGAAGAGTATGTAATCAGATTGGAACCAAGGAGATCTTGTTCTTAGGGGGAGAAGAGTCAAGACAGAGGTAAGGAAATAGAGAAAAGTTAGAAAGATTTTGATGCAGTCATTTCCAAAGTTTCTCCAATGGAGATGGTCTAACTATGAAATAAGAGTTAAAAAAATGTAAACAACCAAATTATAACATCAATAACTAAAAATGAATAATAAAAATTCCTTGCAGGCCTTCATATTTTCAAATACTCAAGATTTATATCATACATACCCAGCTACATGTCTACTTACATTCTAAGAAACACATACCTAATTACATACATAAATCCAGATCCATACTGGATTCTAACATCTCCAATTCTAACTACTGAGAGATCCTTCCTAAGCACTACTAACTAAAAAACCAAAGCCACAATATATATAAGATTGCAAGCCACAAGTCGGCTAATGAGATCACATTCTCCAATAAAGAAGAAAAAAGTATTAAAACATATAGGGAAAGACCTAAATCCATAAGAAATTCTCAAGATATGAATTAAATTCCATGAGATTGTACAAGGAGGTCAGCCACAAAAGAAAGAACATCAAACAATGCACCATTAAGCTTCATCGATCGTGGAATAGCTTCACAAGATCAAAAAATTCAATTTAACTGTTAGAATAGGAAGAACATATAGGACTAGACTCAAACTAAAGAAATATTCATTAGGAACGAATGGATCGTGATGAGAACCTTGGCACAAAATCTTCATGATGTCTAGAACACGTCAATAGAATCACATGGAATATGAGCCAACTTGTAGGATCGCTACACTAAACACAAAAAGAGGAAAATAAGAACAAACTGAAAAGGAAATACTTTTGGGTGATCCAAGAATACCAACGAACCTAGGATGCTCCTGCATCACACACCCCAGGTGAGAAAAAAAATATGTTCCATAAGAGGAACTTATATGAATGTATTTCAGGATCCAGGACATAAATCCCATGCACATTCTTAAGCCACATATCTTCGGTATTTGCAACTCTCTTTTTCTGCAACCCATATCCACAAAATCCATCAATCCAATATACTCAACACTCTATATCACTTCAAAAAATGATAGTAAATAAATCTTACCACCTCTTGACCTTTGCACATCTGATTTACCTTTGTCACAAGACTTCCCCTGATCAAAAGTCTTCTGTGGTAAAACCTTACTCTTATTTTTTTTTATGTTGACTTGTTCTCTGGTATGCTTCCAAGATCATGCTTCTATTCCATACTAACCTATGAAATTTGATTCTCAGAACAGTAACTCTTCACCATGCTTAAATTCCTAGCACTTCTCCCCTCTACTTCCTCCAAAGGAACTAACATAAATCTCTACCCATCCTTCTCTATTGTGACCACATTTCTTCTGTAATCATGATTAGCTCCTCTATCATATTTCCAAGGTCTTCCCAATAGAACATGAAATGCATTCATAGACACCACATCACATAATGCCTCATCTCCGTAAGGTCCAATGCTAAAATCAACTAAATATTTCTCTTTTACCTTTAACATGTGTTCATTTAAAAACCAACTTATCCCATAAGGAAAATGATGTTTAAACCTCCTAAAACCAAGATTCTACACCATCTCTTCTCATACTAAATTATCAGTACTACCACTCCATAAAAACCTTACAATACTTACCTCTTGACTTGTAAATAATCCTAAACAAATTCCTCCTTTGTATAGGTTCAACTTCCTTCTTACTCAACATAATTCTCCTAAGCATAAGAGACTCTCCCATCTTAGGTTTCTCCATACTTTCCTCAAGTCTATCTCTAGCTTGCTTCTCATATGCCATGAGATTCTACTTGCCCAAGGTATTACTAGCTCCCTTAGAATATTGAAAAGCTCTATGTCCTACACTACCACATTTGAAACAAGTACCCTTGAAATCCTTTTTGCCACTCCTCTTTTAAATGTCTTATGATCAGGTTCAACCTCAATGGTTTGTTTCTCTTTTCTATTGCTACTTTCTTGCTTCTCTTTTCCTCTAGGATTATCCGATCTTCTCCTTAACTTATCTTCTACCTTCAATGCATACTGATAAACATCCTCAACTATATAAATCCTCAACATAATCAACTCATCTTGAATGTTAAATCTGAGACCATTAATATACCTATCTACCTTCTCCTTAGAATCTCTTTATGCCTAGATCTAATTGTCATCTTGTAAAAATCCTTGGTTGAGTCCTTCACAATCATGTCTTTCTGCTGTAAATTCTACAAATTCTTGAACAATTCTAATTCATAATCTTCAGGTATGAACTTTTCCTTCAATATAGAAACCATTACCGTCCATCTAGTGATCTTCATTTTGACCACTTTCATCTCTATCTTTCTATAGTTCCTTCCACCATAAGGTAGCATGACCCTTCAACCTAGTCTATGCTAACCTAAAACCCTATATGGATCTTTGATATCTTCAAGCTTAAATAATCCTTCAATTCACCAATCAAAGCTATCAAATCCTTAGGATGAAAAGAACCAAAGAAAATAGGAGCATCAAGTCTATGACTCTTACCTATTTGGGACAAAGTTCTCATAAATCTTTCTTCTTCTACAGGGATCTCAACATCCATAGTGTTAAGATATTCAAAAACGTTCTCATATTCCTCTTCAGTCTTAGGATTCCTTCATAATCCATTCAATACATTTATGATCTCAGTCCTCATCTCATTTTGGAAGTCCTCCATAATTTTTTCTACCCTTCTAGGGTTCCTCCTCCTAGGTGGCATCTTTCCAATCCTTAGGTGAAACTACCTCAACTTCGACGTTTTGATTACAAGGTGGTAATTGCCTCTCTAATTGGTGATCTATTAGAAACACTTGCAACCTTCCTCTAACTTAGTTATCTAATCACCCTTGGTATGCCTTCACAATTCAAACAAAGTTCTCAACCAAAAAAAACTCCTCTTTGATCCCCTTATGAAAGGTCTTTGCGATTGCATAATAGATCCACACTTTACCACCCCACAAAAAATATAACTAGGGCTTCACAAGCTCAAGAAATCGATCTTCTAACACATGAAAATCAACATTTCTCTGATACCATATGATGTAGTTATGGCCAGAGTTTCCCTAATGGATGTGGTCCAACCATGCATCAAGAGTCAACATAATGGAAAAAACCAACTTAGAACATCAATAACTTAGCAATGAACAAGAAACATGCCTCACATGCATTCATATTATTAGATACTAAATATTTACATCATACATGCCTAACTACATGCTAACTTACATTCTAAGGAACACATGCCTGACTACATAAAAAATTCCAGATCCATACTAGATGCAACCTCTCCAAGTCTAAGTACTGTGAGCTCCTTCCTAAGTACTACTAACTAAGGAACCAAAGCCACAATATATACAAGATCACAAGCCATAAGTCAGCCAAGGAAATCAAATTCTCCATAAAGAAGAAAAAATGTATTACAACATATAGGGAATGAACTAAATCCATAAGAACTCTAGATATGAATTAAATTCCATGATATTGCACAAGGAGGTTAGCCACAAAATAAGGAACATCAAACAATGTGCCATTAATCTTTTCCAATCATGGAACAACTTTGAAAGAATGAAAAATATAGTCTAACCATTAGAACATGAAGAACATATAGGACTGGACCCAAACTATAGTTCAATATTCATAAGGAAAGAACAGAACGGGATGCGAACCCAAACAAAAATTCTTCATGATGTCTAGAACACATAATCAGGATCACATGGAATAACGAGTCAACTGGCAGGATCACTGCATGAAACATAGAAATAGGAAATCAAGAAAAAAATGAAAAAGGAAATATTTTTGGGTGATGCAAGTTTTCCAACAACCCTAGGATGCTCCTGCATCAATATTTAATAGGTATTATGGATATTATTGGTCGTACTATGGTTTTTGATTGCATTGTACTGCTTTATTATTTTTTCCATCACATATTTCTATAAATGAAAAAGGGGGATATTGTTGGAAAGTTGGATGTATTTTCATTGATGTCAACATTTCTACTGTGATGTTTGGATGTCTACTATGATGTTTGGATGTCTACTGTGATATTTGGATGTTTTTATATTCATTATGTAGTCTGTATGTTAGATATGTAGTTTTTTGAGTAACACAATATGTTTAGATAATGTAGAAGGAAGGTTATTGAAGATGAGGAGTCAAACACCTCGTGGGATAATGTGGAGTTTTTTTGTATGGTTCATGTCAAGTTTGAGTTTCTGACATGATGATTTTATCAAGTTATGGTGTTACAGATGAAGACTAATTATTTTGTTGATTACCAGTATTACAATGTCATAGAGTTGTAGAGATTGGTTTTGTACACATACCGAAGGTGATATTTTTGGTTGCACAAATGGGGATGTATTAAGGACATAAAAATGTGTCTACCATTCAAAAGGTTTGTGATTCTAATGGTTCACAAGGCATTTATAAGTATTTCATTTGAGGATAATAGTGTTCTTGAATTTTATCATAAGGAGATGATAAATTGATGGGAGTGACGGATTTGATTATTTGTTTGAGCTTCATGATGACTTAGGATGATCTAGGATTATGTGTCTGATGATTTGGAAGCTTACATTGATCAAGGTGACCAAGTTCAATGGATTTAAGTTATGATTGAAATTTTTTAAATTAATTATCTAGAAAGATGATTAGAAATATTCATTAAATAATTATTTTTAATTCTTTAACATTAAAAGGAATAAAATTGAGATGAGCTGATTGATGTTAAGGTGTGGTTAGAATGTGGACAATTTTGGGTGTCTAATTTTTCTCCCTTTTGAGATGGCATTGCAATAATACAAAGCAATTCCATTTCAAAGAAGAAGAAAACATAGTTTCTTTAGAAGCTATGGACTAGTGAAAGGTATCCCTAAGTTTTGAAAGGAGAGTGAGGAAGAGGAACACAAGAGGCATGCCTCCTCGAGAGAAACAAAAGTTTGAAGGACACAAGTTTTCTCTTAAAATGGGTGAATGTTTTGAAGGATAAAAATTAGTAGTAGATGAAAGGATAAAAAATTATTTGAGAGGTGGTGTATATGAAAATGCTTGGAGAGGATATTCATGTTTAGTTAGTTGATAGATTTTTAATTTGATTTAGCACTTGATGTTATGTACCAAGGTATAAGGATTAGCAAGACAATGTACCAAGTATGTAAAGGATTGAATCATAATAAAAGTACATATGAAAAAATATATCATATGACACCATATAGGAAGACCATGCCACTATTATGGTGGTGTATTATAGGCATATTGACAAAGGAAAGTTAAATGATAATACATACAAATAAGTAAGAGAAAATTAAAAAAAAATGACATAAAAAATAATTTAATCATGGTAAAAATGGAAGTTGATGGTAATGAAAATAACATAGGGGTTGGGAATGATATTCCCAATGACGATTATATGAGTAAACTAAATTAATACTTGCACTAAGGATAGTAACAAAGTTGATGGATGACTTGGATGATACATGCTAGATTAATTAGTATGATTGGTTTGAATTATTGACATTGGGAAGAAATATTGTGGTAGAGCATGAGAGATGGAGGTTTCAAATAATTGACAAGGGGTATGGAGGTTTATAACCAAGTATAAAGATAATGATAAGGGGGTTCCTTAGGTAAGGAATGCAAGGGATGTAATGGTACATGGATATATTATTGATGGATTCTTGAAGGAAGAGTGAGAAGATAGATTATCACAGGAAGGAAATTTATATGAAATAGATAAAAAAAATGTAGGAGGGAATGAAGCAAGTTGGGAGTTTCAAGAGTGATCTCCAAGGAGTATTTTCCATGTCCAAAAAACATGCTTTGGACTCTAGACATATTTCTTATGAAATTGTGTTTCAGTGATTGTGTTTTCTAAATATCATGTTGAACTTAGAAAACTAGAGAAACAAGAATAGGTGGAGTCTTGTAAGGTTTATAATCAAGAAATGTCAAAGAGTGACAAATATATAGAGAAAACTATGAGAAAATTTACCAATATTCATGCTAGTGGGAGCCAAGGGTCTTCATGTGGTAAAGATTGGATAGGATAAGTCAATGTATTAAGAAAGAGGAGAATCATGTAAAGGAGTATGGAAAGAGAGGTTAATTATGGAAAAATATTCCTTTCTTGTCCAAAGCAATATTTGACTATAAACCCTTGTCCTTATCTAGGGTGAAAGTGGGAAGGAAGAATGAATGATACATAATGGGAAACATACACAAGAATAATTGATGAGTATGGATAGGGTGAGGTAAATAGGATGAGAGAAGCTTTCTCCAAGTGTATGGTTCTTTCAGATATCATATTAATGTGTGATGAATATTTTCTTGGTTTTTATCATGGTATATGTCCAAGGTACCATAGGAATGATTTTCACTATTGGAATCTTTTTGTTATCTTTTTTGTACCTTGTTAATTTTTTTTGGATATTGGGATGAGATGGATAAGTTAGATATGAAGGATATATATTTGGAAGTAGGAATCTGTCCTTTTCCATGGCGAGTAGATAATATCTCTTACCAATTAACTACTTCATATGGGCTACATTGGTTGTAATTATACTCATAGTTGTTTGTAATTCAACCTTGTTGGTTGTGAGGTTAGATGCTCCAAATGGTACCATAAAAACTTGATACTACAAAATATTTACAAGGGAAGTGAAATAGAAAATAGGGTATATGGAGCATGATGATGATTATCGGGATTAAATGAATATGACATGTTAGAGAAGGTATTGGAATATATAAAGTGGACAGATATGAGAATGAGATGGTGGAGTCATGAGCATATGTCATGGGAAAAGGGGGACGATGATGAATAGTTGCATACTATGATGCACACTGAAGCTAACAATTAGAGAATTTAGGTGTACATGCTTTTAAATGTTGGCATTTGGATGGGAAATTTAGGATTTCTTATTTTGGGATGCAAAATTTAAATATCTTTAGGATATGTATATACTCGAGTTCAGATAGAGATTTCTATGATTGGGTTAGGAGAAAGGAATTTTGGGATTTTGGGATGTGGTTAACATTTGGAAAGAAATATTTGGATGAACATTTTTTTTGGTTTTTTTTTCATGATAGAATTCCATGTTTATTTTTATTTTTATTTATTATTGTGCATTGATGCATTGTGGAATAATAATCTTTAGAATTTTGTGTGGTTTATTTTCCAGCTATGATTTGTGTCAAAATCATTCCAAATATATTGTTGTTGATCTCAAGGGGATATATTATTTTAACATCACATAAATTGGGTAATGTATTTATCATTTTGGATTAATACAATATTATGTTCATTTGTAGGTGATCATAAATAATTAGGAACATGATTGATGAAATGATTGGTGATAGGTGGTAGGATCAAAAAAAGGATAATTAGTATTGAATTCTTAATTGAAATTATGGAGGACACCTATTTGAATGTTGAAGGAAGTTTTCTTAGGATTTTTCAAGGTTTGAGTAACATTTCACTAAGATACCTATAGCTATTTCCTTCAAATGTTTTCTTTTATTGAATTTATATGGGCTTCAAGAGCCCTTGAACATGAAGGCCTGATCCTCTACCTTGATAAATTATATTATGGTTGACTAATTTGCAAGAGGATAATTATTTCTATAGAAACAAGGTGCCAATCCATTTTTTGGTGGATGACAAGTGGTGGTTAAATTATTAAGCAATGAGAAATTTAGATTAGGTGTAGGTGGAGAAACCAAGTTCATAGGATCATGTTTTGGGCATGGATTTATATGGATTCTTAGATCTCTAGATAGTATAAGATAGTGAAATATATTAGTAGGAATTATTGAGTCTTGATTTAGGGGATGAAATTTTTAGCTAGGCACGCTTTGGAGTTGCTCTGGATATATGAATTTTTTGGATAATGTAAAGGAGAGGTGGTGTAGAGTTTTGTAAATTATGTGAATAAAAAATGGATAGATTCTTTGAGTTGCACACATATATGGTGGAAGTATAGTTCATGTTTATGGATTTGTAGTTTGATGGATCAGATAAAGTAGAGGTTGGAAAATATATTATTGATGAAATAACTTAATGAAATGGGTTTAGTGATGTTAGGGATTCCATGACCATGTTTTCACTTTACAACTTATGAACTTATTTGATCACTCTTTGGAGAAAATCCATGAAGGTGAAATTATTTGATTTTTTGGTACATGGGTTAAATTATAAAGGTTTGGAGGATGAAGGATTGGCATAGGTGGTAGAGGCTACAAGATGCTTAAATTAGGTTGAGATTTTGGATAAGAATGGGCTATGAGCGCCTTGGCTTGTAACACATATGTTTCCCTTGTAAAAGGTATGGAAATGATGATCAATAGATATGCACTTATGGTTGGAAAATATTTTCTTGGTCTATGGGCTCTCTATGGAGGATGTTTGGGTAAAAGGATATTGTGGAAAGCTTAATTAAGGAAATAATATATAAGGGTTCATGATTGAATTCAAATTGATTCACATAATTTCATATTTGTCATTATGTTCAAAGGGATAATATTTTCTTGATTTCCAAGATTACCATCATCATCGTTAAAATGAAAATTTAAGATTGGTTGTAGCAAGTTAAATGATAAAAAATGGATTTATGATTTGGGTTAGGAGAAGAGTTGATATTTAGATTTTGGATTATATTTGATTTATATATTAGAATTGGACCTTAATATTTATTTTTATATCAAGAGATATTGGGATGTAGATTTTATTTTCTAATGCTCAAGTTTTGATTTAGATTTGATTTATGATCAATCAAGTGAGATTTTGGATGGATGATCAAGGATCAAGACCTTAGGAGTATTAGAATTTATTTATTTGGATTAATATACTTATAAGGGTAGATTATAGTCCTAAGAAAGTTTGAATTAGGATTTTGGATGACTATACATAAGATAGGAAATTACTTAAGAAAGTTTAATTTTGATTGGATGTTTATATTGCTAGTAGGGGTGAACTATCTCCACCTCATACTATATCTAAGGATTTATAAGATTATATGGATGCTCTTTAAGAAAACATAATCTCACAACAATATAGAATTGATAAATCTTTAGATAAAAGGGGCAGGGGATAAATTCTAACACTAGCATGAAATTGAGTAGCTTGTTAGAAAGGTTAATAATCATATTTATTAGGAGTTAAAAGTTATCGAGCTAGAATAGCCACCTACAATCATGAAATAAAAGGGAAACAAAAAAAAGTAGAAAAAAATCCCACTGGGTTGAGAGTTAAAGAAAATATAAGATCTAACTTTGATGGGATGGGATGTTAAGATGTAGTAAAACAATGGTTGGTAGGAAAATATAGTATTTTGGGTTGTTGGCATTTAATTCCAACACTAAGATATAAATCACCATATATCAACCAGAGGAGGAAACATCACCATGGTTGGACCATCTAGTAGAGATTAAAAACTATGATTTATGCTATAATTAACTTGGGATAAATTTACATAATATTTCCATGTAAGGAGTACCTATTTTCTCACCATCAATATAAAACACAAAAACATTCCACTCATTGCACCACATGGGAATGGTGGTACCAAAATATAAAGCTAAGTTCATTAGCCTACTTCATCATGTACACTAATGACTTGGATAATATGAGAAGTAAGAAAGTTTATCTTGGGTGTAAATAAGATCCTTTTATTTGTGATCAATATTACCCAACCTAAAATGTTGAATCAATTCATTTTAAGGTAGCCTTGATTTCTGAAGAGAAACAAAAGTGAAAGAAGGAATGAAAATAATTCCCATACCTATAATTAATATGACAACTAAAAGAGAGAATTCAAGGAAATTGAACACATAAATAAGACATCTTAGAGATTTTAAAGGGGCAAAAAATATAGAAGGAAATATGAGTTAGAAGGATAGAGAAGCAATGAGGAGAAAATGCCTATAACATCAAGACAAGTAGCAATTATTGATTCAAAAGAGACAAGGGAGGTAAACAAGTAGCAATAGTATTAGGATGTTGGACATTTGGAAGAAATTAGAAAAGTGAGTGCCCACTTAGGAAATTAGATAAAATCATCAAGGCATCAAAGATAAATTATGCCATTATGAGTGATTTTCAAGATCATAATCAAACATCACTCATATAACCTCAAATTACTTCGCTTGGCCAACCTATTTCTATTTTGGTAGATATAAGAGGAATTGGTAGCTTTATTTATTCTAATGTGCTAAAAACTATTATTGATTATAAAAATGTAAATTGAGAGGAGACATGGGTTGAGTTTGGGTATAGAAAGATTCAAAAGATTTCATTTTTCCTAAAAGAAGGTAAAACCAAGAACTAGGTATCATAAGGACCATGGTAAGTTTATTTTCCAATTAACTAGGGTCTTATGACCTAATCACGAGGATGAATTTACTAAGCTAGATTATGTTACAATGAGAAGATTGAATACTTAGATGATTAAGGGAGTCTATTGGTACTCTAAGGAATTCAAATGCTAGTCATGATGAGAATTATATTAACCAATCAAGCTATGAGGATGATAAAAAAAAAAGGAAAACCTTTCTAGTAAAGATAGATGAGGGTAGTAAATATGAAAATTCTAGCATAGAAGATCATCCAAAATCTTGAGGAATTTCAAGATATCTTTCTTGAAGGTTACCAAGCTTATCATCTAAAAGGTAATAGGGTTTCTCCATCAACTTAGCTCTAGGGATTGTGAATATTTTAAAAGCCACCTATAGATTGAACAAGAGTTGAATACAAAAATATAATATTTGATCTCAAAAGGGGTTGATTTGACCTAGTGCATTTCCATGGAGAGCTCCAATATTTTTCATCAAGAAAAAATTTAGGAACTTAAAATTATACTTTAACCAGCAAACATTGAAATAGGTGACCATCCAAAATAGATATTCCCTACTTTGAATTGATTAATTTCTAACCAAATGAGGGGAGCTATGATATTTCTAAAATGAAATAAAATAATTTTTAAATAAAAATAACTCTTAGAATAAAAATAAAGTAAATAATGTAAAAATAATAAAATAATGACTGAATGGTTAGATCTTGGCATTGTTTACATTTTTTCCACCAAAGTCGAAAATCTTATTGGACCATTAACCTTGTAAGTTTTGGAATCTTGTTAGGCCATTATGCTTGAAGGTTTGAGGCACCAAGTGGTTGTTATCACTTGGTTTTGAACCCCCATTGGGCTATCATGCTAACAGGGCTTTTGTATCTTCACTAGAATCTTTTGTCACCTTTTTTTCAAATCACTAGCGTAAACAAGCACAATACTGACCATATTGATCACATCACATGTGAGATATTTGTAAGAAATGATCACCTTTTTTATGAGCAACATAGATGGGATCAATGATTCAAACCAAGGCTTGGACATAAGGGAAACTATTGAAAATATATGTTTTATAGTTTATCAATTTCATAAGTAGCTTTATATAATATAATTGATAATAATAATTTAATATAAATCATAACAATAAAAATAAAAATAAAAAAATAAGCAAAAAATTATTTAAATTATAAATATATATTTTTCAAAATTTCAAATATCCAAGATGAGACTAGATAAATACTTAGAAAGATTGTTGGAAGGATGTGTGGAGGAGGTTGGTGCATGATGAGGATCCTGTTCATTAGATTTGATTGAGCTCAAGTCAATATTCTTCATCCATAAGATTACAAACCAATTTTGTAATAATTCCTTTATATAATCAAAGGTGAACTTTGATCTAATTGAAACTTCCTACCATTTGATGCATATGATGTCTTAATCTCTTCTATGGTATACAAAATGGAAAATGTTTTCTCACACACAATAAACAGATAGACAATGGACTTTAAAGTTTAGATGATTAATTTGAAATCACAATCACTTTTCACATAGAATTCTATTAATACATGATTTGGTAAAATCACCTTCACTTTTTGAATAAGACCTATCTATTATCACATACACTGTTTTAATATAATCCATTTATTAATATGATTTCATGAAATTATGCTCATTTCTAAAATAAGATCTATCACAACTTAGAATATACAGTTTAATCCGAAATCAATAATTGAAACGCTATCAATGGCGAGAAAAGATGAGAACAAATGAATGGAGAAGGCTTCGTGGGTGTTTTCATAAATAAGAGAAATTGGTAGAAAGACTAATAACCAGCTGGATGGAGAAATACCAAACCAGCAGTTGTGCAGTTTATGATTTCTCTGCTCAATTTGAACGGAATCAAGTCATTCTGAAGAAAACGGTCACGGGGAGAGGCACAATTGCTAATGGCCGGTAAGATATGTGTTTTTGTTTTGATTTTTATGACTGATCACCAACCCCTGTTTGCAGAGATTTGTGAATAGTATACAAATATGTAATGAAACAAAGTTTTATGTTCCTAACCATGAGTTCTAATAAAAATATTATACTTTTTATAAACTATTTTATATGTTTACTGTTGTACATCACGATAAAATAAAATATCTATTTGATCCTATAATAATTCCTACTGTCAAATAAAGAGTTCATAATATAATGTATATAATTTAATGAGAAATACAAAAGAAGTCACAAAGACTATATTCAACTCTTATGATCCTACAATTTCCAATTTAAGATTCTCAATATTTTAATAAGTTTATGACTAATGTTTTCACACTAACTATTTTTTAGGATATCCATTTCTATTGAACCATAAATCTAAACAGTAAGAATAAACTACTTTGGTCTAACTCAAACTTAGAAAATAAATGTCATCTTTTTTGATAAATAGGAATGCATTATAAAAAACTCTCAATAATGTGATCAATACTCTAAAATTTTCTTTTGTTAAATATACAAAGATGAAACAATGTAGATATACATAATGAACTTCCTACACTAATATATGATAAAATGTATAAAAATAACTAATTATACAATTACAAAGAAATAAACACATAAATAATATTCTTAAAATAGTAGTTTACACAGGAAAAATCTTTTAGGAGAAAAACCTAACATTCCAAAGAAAAGGTGCGAGTACATCTAGTAAGAAAAAAGACTCGCATGATAAATTGAAACTATCTAGCAAAAGTTTGAGAACAATAAAGAAAATGTCAGAAGTATGAATCGTATTCAAAGTGGAAACCCCTATTAAGGTATCACCTTTTTTAATATCATTGAGGAAAGAATCCAAACAAATTAAAATATGTGGGATATATGAATCTTTAAGATGATGACTATCAAGGATCCATTTCCAATTACATTCACAAATTCTATTCTCAAAGAAGAAACTAGACACATTATTTACTCATTTTTTGACAAGTACGTTGATTACAAATAGATAAGCATTACCAAGAAGATAGAATGAAGACTAATTTTGTAGTAGAAGATAGACAATGCAATGCTCTTGTAACTTTATAGAGAATAATCTTGCATACCTTCAATAAAATGTCCAAAGGAAATGAGAAGGCCTTCCTAGATGAGTAGTCAATCTACAATGACCAAGAGTATTTATTTAAGTATTAGCTAAATGCATGGAACAATGCAGATTAGCATGACTAGCACAAAATCTAAAAGAGTTTTGCTTCATGGCACCATACAAAGAACTTCTCAAACATATCATCCATGAGGCTAGAATGAAAACACTTCCTAAAAAATTAATAGTCATCATAGAAATGAAAGCCCAAAAGACAACACAAGAATATGATTATTTAGGGATATATCAACTACGATAAATGATTTAAATCAAGAACTTTTCCCCCATATTACATTTTTGGATATACTCACAAAGAAAGGAAAACCATTTAAATGATCAAAGGACTAAGAAAAAGAATTCAAAAAATTAATGACACGACTTATTATTCTAGCAATGCCCATATTGGACTGAAGAGTTCCATACTCATTTGGATGCATCTAATTTTGGTATTGGTCCCAAACTAGCATAAGTTGGGCCTCAAAAGTTTTGATCATTTAATATTCTTTGAAACCTAATTAATTTTTTAGTGCAAAACACAAATATAGCATCATGGAGAGAGAAGCGATGGGCACGGTCAAGTTAGTATGAAAATTTTGACACTGTTTGCTAACAAAACCATTTACTTTCTATGTTGACTATTTAGCATCAATGTATTTGATAAAAAATCGATCATCAAAGACCAAGTGAATAGATTATTACTATTGCTTTAATAATTTATTTTTTACAATCATTATTCATCCATGGCAATTCATGTCATTGAAGACCAACTCTCAAAAATCAAATCAGAAGAACCCTTAAAGGATTAAATGAATATTTACCCAACACTCATTTATTCGATATAGTTGTAGCAACACCTTGGCATGTGAACATCAAAGAATACCTTTCAATGTCATCAATCCTAAAGTTTATGCCGCCAGGAGAAAGAAGGAAGGTGACAATCCAAACCAAGTCATTTCAATTGATCAATGGACGCCTATATGAAATGGGCCCAACTCACATCTTGAGAATATTTGTTAAGGTTGTGTTCTTTACTTCCATATTGTTCTCTTCTTGTTGGAAGAAGCCATCTTTTTGTTGGATGAAGTATGTCTATTGGTTGACCTCTTTTTTCAATATTCTTTTATAATTTTAATTCACCGTGGACATCTATATACTGACATATTTCAATGAACTATCAAAAGTCAGTGAAACAAAAATCTAAAAGGACCCACACCAGCCACCTAAGCACAGCCTACATCTCATAAATAGCAATTCCTATATCTCAACACTCTAATGCATGCAGTTATTACTGATATATTGTTTCAAACATAACATTGATTAATTAAATCACATTCTTTGCCTTCGCCAATGATTCAATTTACAATTAGACTAACGAATTTCCTGTAAAACACCTATTTCTCTCCAAAAGGGGGTTAGTAAGCAATCACAAAAATCAAAACCAAAACACATATCTTACCGGCCATTACCACTTGTGCCTCCCCTCTGCGACCATGTTGTTTAGAATGACCGACTCTGTTCAAATCGAGCAGAGAAATAGGAGTTAAGCCAATAATCATAAACTGCACAACTACTTGTTTGGTATTTCGGTGTTAGTCTTCTTCCAAATTCTCTTATTTATGAGAACACCCACGAAGCCTTCTCCATTCATTTGTTCTCATTTTTTCTCACCATTGACGGCATTTCAAATTTATAGCTGAATCCCTAGCTGGTCAAGAATTATGGCTGTTTTCACTGCTTTCCACTGTATTATTGCGGGTCTTCTCGTGTGTACTGCAACTCCAATGGTTTATGGCAACTTCTACGAAGATGTAGACGTCAAATGGGGCAATGAACATGTTAACATATTCAACAATGGCCAGGACTTGCAGCTTACTCTTGATCAGGCTGCTGGTATATAATGTTATGCAATTTAGTTCAATAAACCAATATACGCCTATATATGCTAATGATTTCAGTGGGTTGTTTTGCAAATAGGTTCGTTAAGACAGTCAAAGCAAGAATTTTTGTTTGGGAAATTCGATATAAGTATGAAGTTAGTGCCCGGAAATTCTGCAGGCACTGTCACTACATTCTATGTGAGTAAATCTATTTCATTTCTATAGAAATAATCAATTATATTTAGAGGGGAGATCTTATACAATAGGGTTGTTTATCTCATTTGATAAAGCATATTTTAAGCTTTAATTTATTTAGGCAGTTTATCTGAGATAATATTAATAGGCTCATCTAAAATGAGAAGTGAGTGTGATTATGGATCCTACAAGTTTAATTTCATGAAATCATACTACGACTAAATGATGGATCTTATTCGGCAAATGTGTGTGATTTCATGAAATCATATATGCTAATAGATGGATCTTATTAGAAAATACGTGTTATTTCATGAAATGATACTAATAACTAATTGAAAATTGAATATGAGTTCATGAAATCATAATCATAGATAGATCCTACTTAAAAAGTGAATACGATTTTATTAAATCATATTAATAGAGAAATTCTAGGAAAAATGAATATAATTTACAATGAACATATACGACTTAGAAGTCAGTACAACCATTTTTTGATCTCAACTATTAATAGTCAACTTCAATTGTTTACATGAAATTGATTCTCAGGAATTATGATCATACTAGCAGATTTGATTGTGTCATTTTTAGCATGAACATTTCGGATCCATCATCAGCAAGAGAGAGTGCAAGAATTGTGATCCAAAAAGTTGATGTTATAAAACACACACAATCAAATCCAGATGATAGATCACGAAATATGATCCGAAACATTGATACTAAAAAACACACAATCAAATCCAGAAACGCACATACATTTAAAAATAAATTATAGAAATCTGATAATGTTAATTCATACTAACAAAGTTAGCTTTGCAGCTTCACTCTGATGGAGACCAACACGATGAGATAGATATGGAATTCCTAGGAAACACTTCGGGGCAGCCATACATCCTGCACACCAACATCTACTCTCAAGGTGAAGGCAGTCGGGAGCAACAATTTTATTTATGGTTTGATCCCACTGCTGACTTCAAGACTTACACAATCATATGGAACCCATCTCAGATCACGTAAATCCTTTTGCCTCGCTCGATTTGTTTGTCTCATCATATGATCTAACGTGACTAAGCAGGATTTGAATGTTTTGATTCAGGATAATGGTAGATGGAGTGCCCATCAGAGTGTTTCGTAACCATGAAGGAGAAGGAGTAGCATATCTGAAAGAGAAGCCAATGAGAATGTTTTCGAGCCTGTATAATGGAGACCAGTGGGCAACACAAGGAGGTTCTGTGAAAATTGACTGGTCCAGTGCACCCTTTGTGGCCTCCTTCTCCAATCTCACTTTGGAAGGTTGTGTGTGGAATGATGCAGACTATAATGGCAGCCTTGCTTTGTGTTCCTCCACTAACTACTGGTGGAATGGACCAGAGTATAGCAGTCTGAACTATGCTCAGCAGGGACAGATGAAGTGGGTTTGGGATAATTATCCTGTTTACAATTACTGTAATGATCTACCTAAGTTCAATTACACTCAACTCCCTCTTGAATGCTCATTCCAAGCCCAAAACTATCCATAATAGATACCATAGGCAAATCCACAATTTTCCATTCATTATATTCCATTCCAGCTCCTTCATGAGCTCTTCGAATTAGCCTCTAAAATGACCATTTTTCTGATTCAAAGACATTTGTCATTATTACTCCGTTTCAACTAGAACAATTGTTTCTACATAATATTTGAGAGATAAATGATGATGCTCTGCTTATCACATGCGAAGGTCTTTGTAATGAAGGAAAGTAACAAGCCAATTTTATGTAATGTCTCTTTAATTATGACCTAGAGTTTAAAACAATATTTTAAAGAGTTTAATTACATTTTTTCTTTTGATTAGAATTAGTTTTTTTTCAGATATATATATATTAAATTGTAAATATGGTTGTATACTGATTATTATTATATATTTAATTTATAATTAATGTGCAAATTATGATAATGAATTAAACAAATAAAAATTAAAATTATGATACTTAATTAAACAAAACAAAAATTTGATTTAATTATGTTTAAAATATTTAATTAATTTCAAATGTTGATAATATTTTTATTGTAAAGAGATTTTTACATCATATTGAGAAAATTTATTGGAGCTGTCATCTATATATAAAATTCAAAATACATTCTATAATACTAAGTAGTTACAACTTGAAAATTTTATAAACTCAACCTTTTGTAGAAGCCTATTAACATAGAATCAAAGAAAAATATCCTAAAAAAAAAAAAAAATATAGAGCCATGAAATGTCAACCTTAAAGAAGCTCTATATATCTTCAAGAGGGAAGAAAAAAATCAAGAACGTGCTAAAAGGAACATCCTCCCCTTATAGAAAAAGAGCCTTCATAGTACACTGACAACCTTTGCCAACTCAATCTCAAACTTCTAATCACAACATCCCCAATTCTAATTTCTTCCATCTTCACTTTGTAGTAAACCTAGTTTTCTTTCATATTTATAATTAACATTTGAAAGATAGTAATAATATGAATAGAAGCTAAAGTGACATCATCTTTTGTCACTTCCCATTATTTGCTGCAAACTTGCACATATTTACCATTGGCTTCCTCACATAGTCCGAGTTTTGCAATCGAATGAATGAAGTTCTTAGCCTATGTCAAGATTTCAATATTTTTATTAGATTTTTATTAATTTGTCAATCCTCCTTCCCATTACATACCATAAAAGAGATAAGAAACACATCAAAACTAGGGTGGAAGTATGGTAATGTCTTCTACTAGTGGACAAAAAAGGAGAGGCATAACTAAGACATCTACATAAAATACATTAGAAGTTGACCTAAGGGGGTTTTCCCTTAGATTGAACCATGTTAATACCTATATGGTGCCACGTGGCATCAAATCCTAGGAATATTCAATTAGATCATTGTTTTCCCTTGTGTATATAAGGGAGGTTCAAAACCTTAAGAATTAAGAATATCAACTCATGTTCAACCAAACCTATTCAACCTATTCCTCATCATGCATCAACCTCACTCACTATTGAACACATCAAAATAATGAGGATTAGGGAGGTTGAGTAATTATTTACTTAAAAACTGAGTCAATTCAATTCTTCTCATCAGATTTTCTAAAATAAAAAATAGAAATCAAAGCATGCATTACAACATTATACATATGAACACCAAATATTACAAGGAAAGCCCAACAAGGGAAAAACCATGGTGAGAAATCTCATAATATATGAAAAAGTATTACAACATTATTTTAGGGTAGTAACCCAAGGAAGAAACTACTCCCTAAAGAAATTTTTTATGGAAACTCCAAAGGAAGTTCACTACTCTTTGAATTATAACATGCCTTACAAAGAATGAAAACATGAACTTGAACTGCTATAAGAATGCATATGTCATACATGGATGGTGGAGTTCCATTTTTTCTCACATTTCTCCATCTAATTCAATTGATACACTTGACGAATGATTTGATCTTCTATTTATATCCTCTATAACATATCAAAATACCAACTAGATTGGCTCCAAGATAGCTTTTGAGCAAAAGAATATAACATTTTATTAGTTGGCCTCCAAAATATGAATCTTGAAATGCAATTAGTTGCGGATAAACCCAAGGATAATTTAGGCCCAAGAAAATGCTAACACATCTTTCAAAGTACATCCAAATGATCAACATTATACTACATTTAAAGGAAACAAGTCTATCAAGTCCCAACAACAACAACTTCACGAAAACTCTCAATTTTAACTCTATGTTCTATTATGGAGAGACAAATATCACCATGTGAATCAAAATATGAGAAATGCACACCTTGTAAAATATCCCTATAAAATCATTCTATAGCATCTTATAGCTATATGATGGCACAAGTAGAGAAATAACTTGAACAAATGAAAACATACCATGTTAGATGAACTATAACACACAAACACATTGGATATTACATTACAATACACTAAATCATATAAAATTTACATTGATCATATTTTATACCTTATTGAACATATCCTAAAATCTTCACAATCATATCTGTTTATTACGAGTAATGTGGAGCATTTTGGCCAACTTTAGAAAACCTTTACTCTATCTTGGTCCAATTTATAGAACAATTAACTCTAACTTTTTTTGTAGAAGACATTATGACATGAAATCCAAGATATAATCACTTTAATGATTGGTAATCTTAACTTTTAAACCCTAGGACCAAATCTTGCAAAACGAGTGCAGACTAAAATACTAAGGCCCATTGTTAAGAAAATGTATTGTTTATGCCTCAGATGACTTTTCACAACAACATAAGTGAAGAAAAAGATTCAACTACTTTATTGTTATTCACCTAACTCCTTGAAACATACAAAGACCAACCCAAATTATTTCATTCATCAAGATATCCAAAGTATGAAAATTTCATCATGAACTTCAAAAGACAAGGTACAATTGTCTCTCAATATATGTCACCAACTTAATTGTAAGATGAATTTAGTGCAACTGATAGTTACAATGCTTTTGGACTACATGACATCATGATCACATCTATATATTTGGTTTCTAGGAAGTCCATTTTTCATCATCATACTACATTGGTATTTTGGATTGTATTACAATTATGTTGATCCCATATTTACTATATCAAACTATCTCTCTCAAACATCTAAATGAATCAATCTCTATACAAGTATATTATGGACTGATATTATTGACAACAATGATAATATATTTTACATATCACAACAATCCCCCATTTTTTATTGATGACAACACAAGTCTTCTCTCCCCCTTTTATATCAAAGGAAAGGGATAAGGGGAGACATTATCTAGTTTTTCTACTAAAATTTTCTCCCCCTAACTATATCAACCCATTATAAGCTCCCCCTAAGATGTAGCAATAGTTTCCTCAAAATTGACATAGCAAGATCTTCTTCCTCTATATTGTAGATGTATGTAGTTTATACATTGACCAAAACCAAAAATAATACTCCTAACTTTGTTCTTAACCTCCACATATTCGTATGACTAAAATTATCCTATCAAGAACTCATGTTATCATATTCATACGCACATGGAGGGAAAGGGATTGGGAGACCCGTGTTGGGTCTCCCATCACATCAACCATACATATCCTATATGTACTAGACAAGAGCAACACAATAGAAAAACCCTACCAACATATTTTCATCTTTCGTTTAGCTATAGATAGGCTTTGTTCGTATTTTCATCTAGGATTTCTTTGAATTTTACCATATTCATTTTTTTATTAACTTCTTTTATACAAATTTGATTTAAAATATTAAATTTAGGAGAGGATTGTCTATTAATTTGTCACATTATTTTATTCTAATATTAAATTAAATAAAGCTTTCTTTTCATCAATAATGGGTAATGTAGGATTCATGTCCAATCAATTCTTTCTTATAAGTACTTTCCGGTAGGCTAAGTACTATTGTATCACTTTTTGAATTGTTCGTCTTAACTGGTGATTAAATAAAACACTTTAAAACCAATTACAATATTTTGTATTTTTTGTTTTGATATAAATTTTACATTTTCTAAATTGTACATGCAAATTTTTTAACTTTATAATTTGTAAAAATTATTTTTCTATCATTGGATTGGTTAAATTAATTTGAGTCTTATACACGAAATTCTTGGATTCACAATGCATTATTTTTGCCGCTTATTTCTATCTCATAGATTAATTCCCCCTAAAATTGTGAAAAACTATATAAAATATATAATATTACAATATACTACATATTATAATAATGTAACTTTATTGATCATAAATAAATTAAAAATATATTAATAAAATAAAATTAAGATTAAGAAATAATAAAAATAAAAATAAAATTAGTATCAAAATTAATTATAATTTATAAGTTATAAGTTATATTTGTTGAAATAATTATAATTAAAAATAAAATTATTTATTGTTACAACTATATTAAAATAGATCATTATAATTATGTAATTTAATCATCAATTAAAATACATTTAACTAAAATTAAAATTATGGTTAAAAAGAACACATAATATTTTTAACATTATTTCTATTCTTAAAATTTCAATTATCATTAATGTTATCAATATGATTCTACATTACAATTTCTTAATTATTAAAAAAGTTATTTCTTCAAAACATAGTAATTAAAAAATCAATACACTATTACTTCTCCTTTAGTTTCTACAATAACTAACTAAACCAAGTACTTAGCCACACTTGTATTAAAATAATATTGACTATTTTTGTTATATTATAAAATATTGAATATTTTTTGGATTTATTTTAATATATATTATATAAATTTAGATTTACTAGAATAACATTATAATATTGCTAAAAAATAGTTATTTGGACTAAATAATTAATATTCAAATTAATTATAAGTAGAATTATTTTACAATTTAAATTAATTATAATTGGTATTTTATAATTATTTATAAAATTAAAATTTTTTATTAGAACTATAATTATAATAATTTTATAATTATTAATAATTAAATAATTACTTTACATATAAATTAAAATTAAAATTAAACTTAGTTATAAATTATTAGATTTAAAAATTTACTTCACATATAAATCAAAATTAAAATTAAATTTATTTATAAAACTAAAGGCGAGTACTTGGCCACTAGGTGGCACTTGTTTTCACTAATATCACTCACTTAATTACTTCTAAGAGGCCTTTTCCATTTAAACTTATAAAAAGCAAGTGCAAATGAATTTTTTTCTTAGAATTTATTCAAAGAATTAAAATTGAAACTTTTAAAAATTTATTTGCCAACATAGAATTAAAGAGTTTTTTTAAAAAAAGGAGAATTGAATTTTTGTTCTTTAATAGTTTATTCCACCCAATAATGATAACATACTTACCCATGTTAAGCTTTA
Source organism: Chamaecyparis obtusa (assembly GCA_027943335.1). Classification (NCBI taxonomy): domain Eukaryota; kingdom Viridiplantae; phylum Streptophyta; class Pinopsida; order Cupressales; family Cupressaceae; genus Chamaecyparis; species Chamaecyparis obtusa. The sequence continues at coordinate 1,030,060 of BSBK01000061.1, read as the reverse complement.
GCCAACAATTTCAATATTTTATAATTTAAAAAAATTATAAACTATATTATCAAATTTCAGATGTTATAATAAATTTTTAATAAGATTTAAAAAAATTAATTAATATGTTTAGAAAGTCTTTATCAATCTAAAAAAATTAAAATATAGACATTATATCAATTTTATTTTAATATTTATAATAATGATGAATTGATAAAAGATGTGGTTTTAAAAAATATATATATTTTATAATTTAATAGAAAATTTAATATATTTTGTCAACAAGTTTTTATTATACATATATTATTAATTTTTCAACAAATGAATCTTATTTAATATTTTATTAACATTAAAATAATAGTACATAACTAAAGAAATAAATAATAAAAAAGTTAAATATTACCACCTTTTATTTATATGAATTGCATAGAAATCATGGTTTGAATGGAAATTTCAGAGCAATAATAATAGCGTGGTGGAACAAAATATAACAACTACAAAATGATCAATTGATAAATTGATAAATATAAAATAGAATACCATTGAGCTCCATGACTTACGAATAGAATAGAACAAAATAGATTAGAATAGAATAGAATGGAGATGGACTTCTGGATTACCCTTATTGTCTGTCAAGGGCCAAAACATTTGGTTTCATTCGTATTGCAGTTGGAAGGCACATTCAGCAGGAAGTTGAGTGTAATTGAATTTGGGTAGATCATGACAATAATCATAAATAAGAAAATTATCACGAACCCACTTCAATTGTCCCTGCTGAGCGTAGTTCAAACTGCTATACTCTGCTCCAGCCCACCAGTGATTTCCGTTGGTGGTGGACGAACACAAAGCAAGGCTGCCATTATAGTCTGCAGCATTCCACACACAACCTTCCATTGAGAGATTGGACAACAAGGCTTTGAAAGGTGAACTGGCCCAGTCAATTTTCACTCTGCCTGCTTGTGTTGCCCACTGATCTCCATTATACAGGCTTGAAAACATTCTCATTGGCTTCTCCTTCAGATATGGCACACCTGCTCCCTCATGGTTTCCAAACACTCTGATGGGAATCTCATCTACCAGTAACCTGCATCAAGATTCATAACCTATTTAGCTATGCTAATTCACCCAAACTGTTTATCAGTCTAGATTAGTATCATGTAGTTTCATCATCAATGCCTTGGATCATATTTTTTCCTTCTAGTTCTTTTATTATGATTATGGAGCAAGAATGTGATCTGGGACATTAATGATGATTGCACCCAGATTAATTCAAAAGCTTAACAACTATCATTTTAAATCGTATTGAATCACATTTTTTAACAACTATCATTTTAGATCGTATTGAATCACATTTTTTAACAACTATCATTTTAGATCGTATTGAATCACTTTTTTTAACAACTATCATTTTAGATCGTATAGAATCACAATTTTTAACAACTATCATTTTAGATCGTATTCAATTACATTCTTGCTTTCTAGCTACTTTATTCTAATGATGGAACAAGAATGTGAAACTTTAACAACTACAATTTTAGATTGTTTCAGATCACATTCTTGCTCTCTAGCTATTTCATTATGATAATGGGAAAAAATGTGAACTAAAAGATTAATAATGAAACATTACACACAATTCAATTCAAAAATTTAATTAGATTTCAAAAAAATAAGAAAGAATGGACCAGTTTAAGCACTATGGAAGGACTATATTCACTTAAACTGATAAACTGAGTGAGAGGTGAAGGATTTACGTGATCTGAGAAGGATTCCAGATGATTGAGTATGTGTTGTAGTCAGCAGTAGGATCAAACCATAAATAAAATTGTTGCTCTCTGCTACCTACACCTTGGACATAGACATTAGTGTGCAGGATGTATGGTTGCCCTGAAGTGTTTCCCAGGAATTCAAAATCTATCTCATCATGGTCCTCTCCTCCGGAATGGAACTGCACAATCAATTTCGTAAGCCAGTAGTAATACAGAATATTTGTGGTATGAAACTATTAAGAAGGATATGGTTTTGTTGTCTGTTATCCTTATTTAAAACATATTTTTAATTCTACTGAAATTTAAGTTATTTTTGAAACTATACAATAATTAAAGTCGAATGAAATCATATTAATAAGTATATTTCCTTGAAGAAGTTAGTATTATTTAATAATAGATTTTGTTGAAAAAGGTAGTATGATTTGAGATGAACTATTTAGAATATGATGTTTAAGCCAAAATAGTCCTTACATAGAATGTAGTAACTGTGCCTGCAGAATCTCCAGCTGCTAGCTTCATACGTATATCAAATTTTCCAAACAAATACTGCTGCTTTGACTGGATTAACGAACCTATTCACAAGACACCACTGAAATCATAAACATATGAAAGCATATAGTGACATATTAGTTAAATTGTATAAAATATAGGACAATATTTTAACAATTTATTTGTTTAGATGATATATCTTAAATCATATGAATATATTGATTTTATTTCATGTTAATTTTCTAGATTTCATTGTGTATGTAGCTTTTGCATTCACATTGCAGATCATATTTTGTGATCTATTATCAGAATGAAAGAGGACACAGAAAAGTTGATCAATCTTTTTTTCTCTTTATGCTCTCTTTCATTCCAATGATCAATCACAGAATGTGATCTAAAACGTTGATACAAAAACTACATACACAATCAAATCCATAAACATTAGCAACTAAAATTTCATGAATTGTAGAAATCTACTGACATACATTTGATTTTATTCAAAAAAAGCAAGTTAGATAACCATCAAGCTTAAAATAGAAAGTTCAAACCGAACCAAAATATACCAGAAAGTGGATCGAGAGTAAGCTGTAAGTCCTGAGCATTGTTGAATACGTAGACATGCTCTTCACCCCATGCCACATCTACATCCTGATAGAAGTTGCTGTAAACCATGGGAGCTGCAGCACAAATGAGAAGAAACACAATACACCTAGAGAAGGCCATAGCTCTTGACCAGGTGGGTATTAGCTTGGAGGAGGATTGCTAATGATGAGAACAAATTGGGGTTTGTGGGTGGTCTCATAAATAATAGAAGTTGCAGTACGAGAGACACCCAGCTAGATGGAGAAGACGCCAACTACATGTTGTGCTGTTTATGATTAATATCTATTTGTTCAACTTCAATGGACTGAGTTTGTCTGGTAAGATATTAGATTTGATTTTGATTTTTATGATTGATCGCCAACCCTTTAGGAAAGGATTTATGATTTTGAGTGGCCTTTCGGAGAGAATTGGTTTATGTTTTAGAGGAAATTGGTTACTCTGATGCTACGAATGGGCAAGGTAGTTAAAACCTTAAGTGCCAACCAGCTATTTCGCATCTTGCATATTATCAGTATTAGCGGCCACAATGGCGAATAACAGGCTTCATTTCCTTTTGAATTATTCAAGCCATGGATTGGTACTTCCAGTTGTCACATTTTTGCGAAAGAGAACTATCATTGTACATTACTTTTCGGAGGGAATAGCCATTTCATTTTACACTGTCACATCTTAATGAATGCAAAGAACTTTCTGTCTTACCAATTTAAGCTTTTGTAAGAGGTAAAAGTGCATACATTTTAGCTTTGCCATTTTATCATGCGACTTTAAAATGGTTATTTAAGTGTATAATTATAGTATTTCATTTATTTTGTATGTACTATAGTTGATTTTAATTATTACAAAAATATATTATATATGTTCACAAAAATGTGGGTGATTATAAAAACATATTTTTAGAGTTCATATGGGGCATACATTCAAATCATAAAAAATAAAAACAAAATTGTTAAATGAGGTTTTATTCACTTAGTTTACTTCATACATCAAAGATATTTGGAGAAATCATGGGAGGTTCCAAACCTTGTAATCCTTCTCTTTATTTTCTTCTTCATGGCTTTGGCAAAATAGAACTTGCTAGATTTAAACTAGTTATAGACTCCATGAAAAAGCTACCTAGATCCTCCTTGGGTTGTAGAGAGGTGGAGCAACAACCAGTAAACTGTGACCATTCTTATTGTCCACATTCTCCTTTGATGGACTAAGGAGAAGCTTGGGAATGAGCAACATGGTTACCATGTGCAACTTAGGTAGAAGAAGTCATGAATCCAAGTCAAAAAGTTTTGAGCTCTAGGATAGAACTATAAGAGATGCTTAAAATAACTTGATTGTCCATATGAAGGGCAATGAGGATCACACACACCTAAATGATAAATTCTAGACCCCACAAAAAGACCTTTGGAAAGAATACACCTAGAAAAGTGGGCCAATTTTGGCTCCAAAATAATCTACCAAATGGTGTGGAATCAACGATGCCACTCAAAAATAGGTGAGTGAAAATGTCATATCTAGTTTAAAGCTTGCACCAAGGTCAAATGAAGAGAGGAAATTTTCAGATCACGCTTCTAATCTTTCCACCACAACTTGGAAGAATGGATTCCACTTTTTACAAAACATATCAATCAAAATTTCCCTTATTACTGTATCAATTATTTCATGATCTTGATTAGAAAGGCGAAACTTAGCCCATGTTTCATTCCATGACATGAGACTCATAGAATTTTTGGAGAATAAATCATGCAAACATTGAATCCCTTTCTTGTGAAATATTATGACTCGCACCAAAGAAACCGAGCCTTGAAGGGAAACCTTAGTTTGATAGAGTGAGGGACCACCATTTTTTTTTGTTATTTTATAGAAATACTATCACAACAATGGAACCATTCTTAAAAAATTCAAGGTTTCATGGTTTCTCAAGCTTTGCAAATGCTCTTAACAAAAAAAGTTCTTTCAATATGAATTGCATTCTTCATGGTGGGGAGGGTTTGAAAGCTAATAACCTTTCAAGTTGGTTTCCTAGTTTGATGTCTAGAAAGGAGATACAATTTCAAACAAATTCATCTCTAATGAGTGAATAGACACTCCATTTTGTACAATGTTCCAATCCTTTCCACTATGTTGGTAATAGCTCAAACCCTTTAGACTCACTAAGGAGACAACAAAATTCAACAACAACCCTATGAAAACCCTAGTTCTTCTTTCACGAAACCTAGATAAAATAATGGAGAAACTTTTATAGCTTCATATGAGAGAATTTAGAAGATGTTTGACATGAAGGGGTGTACACACAAGTATCCACAAGAATCTTTGAGTAGAATTAAAATTTTCTTACAAGGAAAAAGGGGTTTCTTTATCTAATAAGAATGATTTTTTTCTATTCTAGATAGAATCACTTTAATAAGGAGACCTTTGAAGATTAGAAGGCAAAGGGAATGCTAAAAATTCTACAAAATTTCTCCATGACTGATCCACTTCCATATAAAACATTTTTCTAGGGGGTGAAATTAAAAATAATTTTTTTGTAATGCATTATTTTGTGCCATTTGATGGAAAATCTTGAAGCTTGACATAAAGTATCCAAATATTTGATAGATCATTTTATACGTTTCTCCTCTTCAATGAGGCTGAGGAACAAGTCATTTGTAAAGTGGCTATCAATAAGTTGAATTGATGAATCAAGAAATAAGATACCTCGAATGAGGTCTTGAGGCACAAAGTGGGCCAAGAGGTAGCCAAAGACTTCTTTGACAAGAGTATAGAGGGTTGAATCCTAAGGGACAATCTTGGTGAATTAAATGGAACATCCAAAAGGGATCAAATTGGAAACCATTGTTGTTGACATTGGTATGTTGTGATAGTTAAGTTGTGTTGGTGGTGCTCTTGTTTCCATAAATGTACAAACCTCGCTAGAGTGCTATTGTTGAATGTTTAAATAGGGATGAGGTCCTCCATATTTTATCTCACTGGTTCATAGCTTGGGGTCAAAAGCATTCACCCTTCTTTAAAAAAAAGAAATTGATTGCAACTGATAGTGATCCTGGTTAAAGACATGAAAAAAGGAATACTAATATATTGGAGGAAAATGACCCAAATCCTAGAGCTTGAATCATCACAAGAATGAAGGGTCACTCAATACAATGATACACCTTAATTTTTTTTTTTCAAGAAAAGTAACTTCTATTAAAAGTGGATAGCCCATTTCATGCCTTCCAAGACTATAATTATATCATCTTATAATATTTTTAGATTTTATGAAATTCTCTTGTTTAGGACACATGATCTGTGGAAGTAGATGGCATACCTAAGATCAAATATTTGGGAATAATTTTATATGACACATTGAACAAAATAATGGGTCTCTAGTTGTATATGTTCTCCAAATCTCCAGTCTTAGGTATGGACTTGATGCATTTTTTATCAATAAATTTCTTTAAAGACTTAGAATTAAAATATTCTAAATAATATTTATGCAAGTCCTAGCCAACATACTCCTAGAGAGCCTTAGATAATTCACAAGGGAAACCATCACACCTAGGAGCCTTTCCCTTGACCATGGTGTGAATAGTCTTCATAAGATCAACAATAGATAGAAATTGACCATATAAGGCATATTTTAAGGAGGAAAGATGACAAGGAACAACTTGGAGGCATTCATAAATGTAATAATCTCATCTAGGATAGCTTTTAAGGTTTTGAAACTTAGTCATAGTAATTAAAAAAGGCTTGGAGAAAATATAGCAACTCCTTGAGAACAACTTGACCATCCTTGATCTTCTTAATGCCACGAGAGATGTGGTAGGTGCTAAGAGCTAGATTTTTTTTTGTAAGATTTATAACCCAATTTAAGCCAATAGAGTTTGGGATTAATTTGAAGGCCTCTACTAGAATGGTTATCTAGTATTTTATTTTTGTGTATCTACTCGACTAGCTTAATTTGTAGTTTTAAAGAGAATGGATCAACTTCAATATATATTGTAGCCTTGTGAAGATCTAATATTGTATCCTCCTATACATATTTCCAAAAAATTTCTAGTTGTCACAATCATATATGTATAGAAAATGAGATGTACATCAAATGAATCTATTCTAACATCTAATTGAGCTAGTTAATTTAATTAAATATGGTTCAAGGTTCTATATATTCATAATGCGAGCCAAAAAAAATTGATGACTTAGTAGAGAAGTATTTAAGAATAAATAAATATTAAAAATTAGAGGAGGACCCACTTTCCATTGTTTTTCAACTTGATGAGGAAGTGATCAAACAAGGTGTTCTCTAGAAAGAAATAACTCTAGCAAGAGGAAAAAGAAAATAATAAAGGAGAATAATATTGTACATAAATAATAATATTACCAAGGTATTTATGAAGTCCTTCAAAGACACCCTAAAAGTTACACCACATATGTAAGAAAGGTGTGTTGTGGTGATGGTCCAAGTTGAGATTGAAAAGACCCAATATATTATGCAAATAGTATCGTGCTTCTCACTCTCTATTATCCAATGTAAAAATAACATCCTATCTTTATCATATTCCACATCCAAGTAGTGTCATATGATAACATTGAATAAAAAATTCATCACCAGAAAGAGATTTCTGAACATAATCATTAGAAGCATGAATATTTATGATTGCAAAAAAAATGGCTAGACCAAATTTTAAGAGAGTCTAGATCACACAATTAGTGGGGTCATAATCATGGTCATCAACATGTGGATTCCACTTAGGAGAGAGAAATGTGAAAACTCATCCATTCCCAACATTATGATTATTGTAGAATATAATACTGGCAGACCATATGACACATGGAAAGTAGGAAACAACATGAATCCAACAATATTCTCTCCAAGTAAATAAAATATGTATTATGTTGACTATTTTTATGAGTAGCACAAATGAAATACTTCTTAGAAGGCTCACTAACACCCTTACCATTCCGAGACAAAAAAAATCATGGGTACAAGTCATATCCTCACTATCTAATTCTTGGAGAGTGGAATACTAGTTATGAAAAAATTTCAAGGATAAATAACTATTAAGAATGGTAACACTAAGAGGGGGGGGGTGAATCCATGTTCTATAATTAATGTTTTTCTGCTTCTGTGAAACTTAGCCTAATTACTTGAATACTGAAATGAATAATAAATCATACAAGATAATCAATCATAACACATAACACAATATGATTATGGGGAAACCTTGGCCAGAGGAAAACCTCAGTGGGAATTAGTACTCGCGAATAATTGCACTAATCTTATGAACCTGTTAAAGTTCCTTTTCCCTATTAGGAGTAGTCTTTATAATGCTGAGTACAATGAATCGGTTAAGAGTCTGATAGAACAAACCCTGTTAGGGGTGAATGGCTCACTGCCAGAGCTCACTGCTCAATGAAGAAGGCTACAACCTCTTGATAATCAGATACAAACTATATCTGGAAGGGTGAACTGCTACTTTAATGTTGTTGTCTGATCAGTTCCTTTTGTGTGCTGATGCTTTAACCTCTTGTAAAGCTTTATACCATACTGAATGACTTACTTCGCATGTACTTCTACATTTTTCTATATATTTTTTCTCAAATATAGAAGCGCATGTCATATATATACATGCTGAATAGGCGCAACCAAAACTAAATACTGTGTTGGCCTAAAACCTAACACATACAACGATTTCAATAAAATTGGCTCAAGCATGTTTACATATAATGATAATAATATGTTTGTACATCACTATTACAATAGACGCATAGCCTTTACAAAACAAAATGATACACACTAAACAAAAAACTTCTTGTCGGCTGCATGCTCTGTTCTGTTCTGCCGCTTAATTGCCAATGCCACTCAGACTTGCTTTAAGTTCTTGATGCTATCAGATCTGACCATGCATTCTTAGAATTAATATAAAAAAAAAATCAAAAGCTTATATCCAAGGGCGCATACCATAACTCAATCATACACACCTGCGTCGATGCTTTGATCATCAGGTACATCGCTGTCTGCATTGTCTTCCATACTTAGCCAAAATATGATCTTCAAAGTTTGTGTGCTGACTATCAAAACTCCATATGAATTTTTTGCCATAATGACAATACAAAAATAGTCATATTCTCTTATTAAAGTCAACTTTCTAAAAATCTCTCCCTTTGTCATTAATGGCAACAAAGGAATATGGCGAAGTTGCTAAACTTAACTTTACACAAAAACTTGCTTCTATATTGTACACTGTATACTATATACTCTTCTATCTTCTTCCAATTTATACACTACTCCCCCTTTGACATTAATAACAAGGGTGTTCAAAAATAAAATCTCTAAGTACTTACACAGAAAATACATCTGGATATGCAATCTGAAGGTTTTTTATTTCTTGTTGCCAAAATACCTTTAGTGGATCAACTGTCTGTAGATGGGCGCATAATGCATATGTGAGCTTCTCCATCTTTTCTAAATCCATGCAAGGACCTTGATCATATGTCTCAATTGTTGTATCAATATGCTTGATGTTCCGATTCAATACTTCTAGTGAGGGCGCTAGTGCATTTCTTAGCTATGCTTGTCTAGCCCTTATCTTCGCAATCTTTTTTTTTGTTAACTTCTCTAACTTGTCTATTTTCCCTTGATAAACATTATTGCAAGCATTTACATCTTGAGAGGGATCTTCAACTAATTTCCTTATTGCTGCAACCAGGGACTCTACTTCTCGAATCTTCTTTGAGTGTTTTGAAGTGAGTTTATCCTTGTTCATGCAATCAACTATCTTCTTTCTTCCTTTTGCTACTATCTCTTTCAACATTGTTTGTCCAATATTTAGAGAATTGAGGTCTAAAGAGAAATTGTTTATCAAATCATTCAGTCTTTTCTTATTGTAGTTCTCTTCTGCAATTTTTGTCACTGAGTCTTCTAGACTTGAAAATTTTTCTTTGAAGCTCGACAAAATGTTGCTAACATCATCCACTGAATGAACATTGACCAATTTATTTTGTGCAGGAAATAGATTATTTAGTAGGCTGACTGATTCCACAAATAGACAGTTTCTCATTACTTGCTTTTCTTTGGCTTTCTCCATAGCCATCACACTTATCTTTATCAGATCTTCTTCTCCCCATGAGTCTAAGCTTGCTGTATCAAGAGTCAAGCTTGACAACAATGATATGGATGACTTAGGAGTAAGAAATGTGCTTTGACTTACATCCATACTTTCACTCTTTATTTTTATTGGGATCTCAACAAAAGGCTCTTCTTTAGGTTCATCTTCTTTTTCATTTTCTTGTCCTATTATATCTTCAATTAGGACTTCTTCTTGCCAAAAAGGTGTTTCTTTACCGCAAAGGATCTTAGCTTCTTCATTACTCACAAAGGCTTCTTAAAACTTATCTAGATCATTATCTATTGCCACCATGGATATTTCAACATCATCAATCACAATAGTTTCATCTTTTTTTTCCATTGCTTCAGTGGGTACTATAACCTTGGGCACAGAATCTTGTGGACCTATCATAGGTGCATTTGGAATCTCTAAATCTTTTCTTTCTTAGAGGGAACTGAAGTGGCTTGGGGTGCAGGCGCAGAAGGAGGGTACATGTGTCTATCCAAAAACACTTTCTCAAATGCTTTTTTAGTTTCCTTCATAATCAACTCATAATCATTGTTCATTATATGTAGAGTTCTAATACTAGATCTTAGATGAGGCTTAACCAAATCTAACAGTATCATCTTTTCTTCTAATGAACAAATAGGGAGGTTATCATCCAAATTCTTAAATTCTCTAATTCTCATATCCTCCTCTATGGCTTGTCTTTTCAGTGAATCCAATATATTCCATATATGATCAAGAATGATTGTCTCAAGTTCCAAAACTTACTTTTTGAACTTAATCATATGCTTGATGATTATAAAATGAATTTTTGATTTATCAATCTCATGATATTTGTCATAGAATTTTCCAATTTGATTTATCCTGCCTTCATCAACAACTCTAGTTCTCAAAACTTCCAAATTTGGTCTGAATCCTACCTCAGGAGGTGCTTGAGTTTTCTTTCCTTTGCTTTTGGTCATTCTTGAGGATGGGTGGCTTGTGCTAGTTTGCTTCTTTCTTCTAGACACCTTGCTTGGCTCAGGAAGTGGAGTGGACTCTAGATCAACTGTAGTTGTGGGCGCTGAGGTGTTAACATTAGTCTTACTCTTCTTCTCCTTTAGATCATCAATAGATTTTACTTCTTGAATTTCTTCTAAAGAGGGTGCGATCTCAAGTTGCATAGAAATATTGGCTTCCCTTGCTTTATGTATGTCTTCTTGGGTGACACCATGAATTTTTAGAATATCTGAGGTAATCCTAGATGCTTTTCTTTTAGTTGCTGCACTGTATAAGACAAAATCAACTTGTTTTGTCTTCTCTTCATATGTTCCCCATCTTGGTTCATTTGGATCCTTAGGTGCAGATAGAAGGACTTGTGCATAGCCTTCCAAAATATGCTCATCAACTTCATACCCAAGTGGATGAATCCACTTTGTTCTAGGCTCAACTACTTCTATGCAAGTAGAATAAGTTTTCACCATAAAACAAATACTGTCCTTGTATTTCTCTACCAACTTTTTAGGAATTCTGTGTACCTTCTCTGCATCTTAATTCTAAATGTTTTTATCTCCAAATCCATGTAATCCTTTAAGGTACTCTCAAATGATGCCTTAAGTGAAATTATAGGTAATATAGGTGTGCTTTTATCTAGGTAAAGATTAGAGACCTTACCAACAATATGGAAGTACATATATATGATCAAAGAACCAAATATGAATATTTTTCTTTTGTCATGCTTTATAGCTCTTGTGTTATCAATCAGGTTTGCGCACAAGATCTCACAAAGATTAAACTGTCCATCTTCTTTCACTATCCTTATTACTGCTAGACTTGTAGCTGCGGATACACTGTTAACTCTGTTTGCATGTTGAAAATTGTATCCAAGTATCATAGCCATGATTTTGATGTCATTCTCCTCTATAGGCTCAATAGTCATGCTGTGCTTGTCACTTCTAGACTTACAATCTTTCTCAACCTATTTTCTGACATCTTTTCCCATGGGAAGAAGGGTGCCAACCTTAGAAAGTTTGGTCATCTCATGAATGAGATCTGATGTTACGCAGACATGGACTTGACCAATCCAAAATAGATCATCATGTATTCGACTGAGTAATATCTTGACCCATTTTGACTCATAAAATTCATGCGCTGTTATATACTCAATAATAGGGTTATTTTTGAGGTGTGCAAATTCATTCTTGAATGTAAAGTTAGGATTGACCATAGATACCATGTGTGACCTTATACAATCCATTCCTATAGATTCCTTCTTACAATAGATGTAATCGTGAATATCCTTGACATGTATAACTCCCATCGGAGTCCTAGAAAATGCTCCTTCTAAATCATCTAACACTGACTTAAATAGATGCTTCTTAAATACATATCCCTTCCTTTTTGTGACATCAAATACTACTGGAGTTTCCATTACTTACTTTCTTTAATGCTCACATATGGTTCCAAAGGGTTTTATGAAATGACACATCTAAGCTAGGGTTCTGCAACAACTTAACTCTTCTTTACTGATGAAATAACTTAAATCATTCAACACTTAGATGTTATAATCTCTTGTGCTCTTTAAAGGCTTGATCTTGATTGAAAAAGTGAAGATAATAGATCTCCAGTGACTTATAAATTAGAATTCTACATTTAATGCTTTTCGTCATAACACAAACTTCAATTGAGAATTCAAAACTCATTCATTACTGACATTCAGATTGTGTGCTCTCTCATACTGCATCAACTAGCAACCAAACAACTAAAACCAAAGGTGCATACTCTAAGGGTGAGTATACCAGCCGTGCAGGGGTCTAGAGCTTATCTAGCTCCCCCTATGACCATGAGGTTCATTCAACCAGAAGTAGAGAGTGCATCTACTGTGGATGCATCTACTACTTTGTCACTAACATTATCTTTCTTTACTTCCATCCAAATCTTTCTCGCATCTTCTGTAGCTTTCACAAACTTGACTTCTCCATATTCATCCAACATTGATCCTTGAGACTTATTAGGTCTATCTTGTCTTTGCACTTATGATCTGCAAAACTTCAAGATGTGTCCAACCTCATTACAAGAGTAACAAATGACTGGAGGCCTTATATTCCTAGGTGCATTGATGTGAGTAACCATGCTGAATTCTTTAGCTGTGTCCATTGAAATTGCATATTTGACAAGTAATGTTCAGAGGACTTCTAGTACTATGCTATGGTTGATTTCTCTGATTGTCCTGCATCTGACTTCTTTGATTTGATCTACAATATATAGCTCTATGACCAAATTTATTGCATGAATAATAGTAACCATTGAAAGGTCTTACCTCATTACAATCTATTGATGTATGTCCATGCTTGTTACAGGCATAACAAGTTCAGTTTACTGGCTTGCATTCATCTTTAGGTGGTTCTGTTTTAGCTTCAGTATGATTTTTAGTCTTTTTATCTTATGTAGATTCTTTTGGTGCTTTCATTCTTTCTTTCATTGCATTGATTTGAATTTGTGCTTCATTGAATCCAATACCACTGGAATCTCCTTTTATCCTTTGTGCATAAATCTGCGAGTCTAATAGATCGATACATGTGTGCAATTTGTCAATATGATTCTTGGCTTCTGTTAATTCAAATTCCATCTTTTTCTTGATGTTCTCTAACTCCAAGATTTTCAGGTTTGCTTGCATAGGCTCTTCATCCAACTATTTATTCTCTTTGATCTTGTCCTCAAAGGCTGTCTTGCTATCACTTAACTGTTCATTCAAATCTTCAATATGATCCTTCATAGACATGTTTTCTTCATTCATCTTTTTGACCATTTTTTCGAGATCATTTGTTGAACAATCTTTCAAATCTTTTCTTAATTTCTTGATGAATACTTGTGAGCCACTGAACTTCAATTTTAGTTCTTCAATTTCTTTTTTAGATCTATCAAGATCTTCAAGAGCTACTTCAAGATTTTTCTTTAGATGTTTCACTCCTGCTGAATCCATGATCTCCTCAAGTGGTTAAAATTCTCTTAGAGGACCAAAGATCTTATACCAATTGTTAAGAATGGGAACACTGAGAGGGGGAGGGTGAATTAGTGTTCTATAATTAATGTTTTTCTGCTTCTGTGAAACTTAGCCTAATTACTTGAATAATGAAATGAATAATAAAGCATACAAGATAATCAACCATAACACATAACACAAGATATGATTATGGGAAAACCTTGGCCAGAGGAAAATCCCGGTGGGAATTAGTACCCATGAATAATTGCACTAATCTTATGAACCTGTTAAGTTCCTTTGCCCTATTAGGAACAATCTTTACAATGCTAAGTACAATGACTCGATTAAGAGTTTGATAGAACAAACCCTGTTAGGGTGAATGATTCATTGCCAGAGCTACTTCTCAATGAAGAAGGCTACAACCTCCTGATAATCAAATACACACTATATTTGGAAGGGTGAACTGCTGCTTTGACGCTGCTGCCTGATCAATTCCTTTTGTGTGCTGATGCTTTAACCTCTTGTAAATCTTTATACCATACTGAATGACTTAATTCACATACTTATAATTTTTTCTATATATCTTTTTCTCAAATACAGAAGCACATGTCATATATATACATGCTGAATAGGCACAACCAAAACTAAATACTGTGTCGGCCTAAAACCTAACACATACAACGCTTCCAATAAAATTGGCTCAAGCGTGTTTACATATAATGATAATAATATTTTTACGACACTATTAAAATAGGCACATAGCCTTTACAAAACAAAATGATACACGCTAAACAAAAAATTTCCTATTGGCTGCATGCTCTGTTCTATTCTGCTGCTTAACTGCCAGTGTCACTTAGACTTGCTTTAACTTCTTGATGCTATCAGATCTAACCATGCTTTCTTAGAATTAACATAAAAACATACTCAAAAGCTTATATCCAAGGGCGCATACCATAAATTGATCATACACATGTGCGTCGATGCTCTGATCATCAGGTACATCACTGTCTGCACTGTCTTCCATACTTAGCTGAAATATGATCTTCAAAGTTTGTGTGCTGACTATCAAAACTCCATATGACTTTGTTGCCATAATGACAACACAAAACTAGTCATATACTCTTAGTAAATTCAACTTGTCAACAATAACTCAATCAAATGATGGGTGATGAAATCCTCTAATTCTTAGTTCATATTGTCCCTCCTCCTAGTACCTAGGTTATTTACAAGACAACCAAAAGTGTTATGGCAATGAAAGAGAGTGAAAAATGTTTTTAGTTGTAAATATAATATTGATGATAAATTTTGAATATTAAATCACTTCAGGGTAACACGGCCTCTTTCCCCTTTTCAAATGAGTGGAAACAATTATTGGCTACACCCTGGTAGTAGAAAGATTCAAAATGGACTATTTTTTTTGTTTTGTGCTCTACCAATGTTTGTATTTTTTTCCTTTATGGTGTGACACCATAGTCCATTTTTCCTTAAATTTTAAAGTAGGGTCCCCTTTAAACCAAGGAACCTCAATTGGTCGAGGAGGTGATTTAACTCAGGTAGATATGAAAGAATATTTAATGTACTAATGCCTCTCGTATGGCTCCCAAGATAGCCTTCAACACATGGCTTGTACCATATGACATAGTCAAAGGATTCAATCCATACATAAATTTCACTCTCACTACTCTTACGACTAAGTCACCACATATGAAAAAGTCTCTGTATGGAACTAAGCTCCACCTGCATGATAATGTCTCCACTTTTTACCTGTACAATGAGACCTCCATGCACCCATATAGTCAACTTCGTTCACATCTGCACACATATGTCAACCTTCACACCTGTATGAAAATATGTTGGTCCATAACGTATTATTAAATTTGGGACCACTTAATAAATTAATTATTTAAATCACTTCTATTTTATTGAGGACATTACAGTCCTTCCCACCTGAAGATTGCTTTCCCTCAAGTGATTTCAAACTTGATCCTGAGAATCCTACTAGGGGTGGATCATGAATCTTCCATACAATCATCTTCTTCATCTCTAAGTCTGGTACCAAATAGATATTATCATTGTAATAGATAACATCATCAACTACCCTATACCTATCATTCAAAATTTTTCCATCCATCAATTGACAAGAAAATGTGTTCTTGGAGTACTCAACTAGAAAATGAGCCCTCTAATTCTTTGAAACCTGAAACAAGGGGTATATGGAAGGTATCTTGGGTAAATCACTAGCTACTACATTATTCTTCCCTTTCACATTCTCATTTTCAAATTAATATGCCTGAATCTTATAATGTCTAAAAATTGCCTCCATCCTCTTCACTTAAATCTCTCTTGGACCTCTATTGGATATCGCTCTCAGCACTATCTTCTTTGCATCCACCATGAATGAGAACTCCATCTTCTTGAAACTCTAAGTGTACTTGTTGAGGATCTCCATCCATTAAATTCCTAAAATGACATTTATGCCATCCAAATCCACAACAAAAAGTCATCTATCACCATATAGCTCCCCGTGGTGATGCTCAACTACAAAACCATGTGAGTGCATGCTAGTAAAGTTACTCCTACCACCTTGACCTTAAATCCTTCATCCTCCACCATGTGAAAAAATCTCTTGGTGAAAATAAATGATTTGATAAAACTAAGTATCTCCCACTATCATGAATGACTACAAATTGCTCCTCCTAAAGTTTTCCACAAACCAAAAATATATTTCATCCATAAGTCACAAAAAGTGTAGCAATGGAACCTCCCTTTGGCACAAGTGTGGAGATCCTCTCTGCATGATTAGCCTCTTCCTCTTGCACTTTGATTTCTCTTCTTTCTTCCTCTCTATCGATTACCATCTTAATTCAATAAATCTTCCCCTTGCTATGACAAGAATGACTTGATTGCTAAGGCTCCTTACAAGTGAAACAAAGCTTCCTCCTCCAAATATCTTGATAAGTGACCTCATCCATTAGATGCTTGAACTTTTGAAATGGCTCCTTGTCCTTGTCATCTTGTGAGAGTCATGGTTGGGGATGTGCATAACTCTTAGAGGATGAAGTAGCCATGTTAGGTTCTTTCTTGTATACCTCTGTGAGTGTGTTTGGATTGAAACCTTTGACCCAACCCTTATAGGGTTCCATCAATCCGTCCATGAATAATGCTACAAGTCTTCTGTCAAACATGTTGATATCCAACATTCTTAGTATCTTAAATTTTGAAATGTAACCATCCATTGGTCCAATCTATCTTAGTTCACCAACTCTTTAAAATTGAGTTATGGATCCTTCCCATCATAGTGATCAATGAGTCTCTCTGTAAAATCAACATATGAAGTGACTTGATCATGATTGAGGATGACCATCTCCTGGTGCCATCATTCATGATAAATCCACTCTAAGTGAAGATCTGTGAATTTGATTGCTCTGTCTTCAGGCATCAAATTAAGTTGAAATCAGGTATCCAATTTTTGTACCCATGCTCTTGCTGATGTCTTTCTAGACCCATCAAAAGTAGATAGGTTCAAATTTTTTTATCTTCTACTTGATATCATTATTGTGATAGCCATGGATCTTATAATATCTCATCCATAAATCCACATAATCCTTGAAGGGTAGTTCTACTCCAAATCCAACATCAAACTAATCTTGCTTGAATTGATCTTGCGTCTCCAAGAAGGTAGTCTCTTGTTCATCCCTTTGGGGAAAAGTTGACATCATTGGGCATGTGTGGGAATGCTATGTATGAGGCCTCTCATTGAAACAATTATTGTTATGCCCATTATGATTTTCATTTGTCCTTCCTTCTACCAAAAGTTAAAGTGTTTCGCTAATTTTCTATTATCCTTTTTCCAAAGTATCATTGAGTTTTTGTTGTCCTTGCACCAAGGTCTAATTTATTTTTTGTTGTCCTTTTGTTAGCTCTTGTATAAATATCATTATTTTGGTGCTTGATTCCCCATCTTGTCTACTAATTGGAATCTTATCCACATCTAATATTTCCTAGTAGGCTAGAAAAATCACCAGCTCTGATACCACTGTAATGCACCAATACCTTCCATACATCTCCCAATCCTTCTACACATGGACTGTACCATATGACAAAATCAAATACTTCACTCCATATGACAAATTCACTCTCACCACCCATACGAATAAGTCACCACATACGACAAAGTTTATGCATGACACTAAGCCTCACCCGCACAGTAATATCTCCACTTCTGATGTAGTCAAGGAATGGGGATCCAATGAAGGAAAATCCAAACCTTGCAACCAACATAATTACACAATAGATTAATCAACAATGCAACAAAAAGTAACTATTTAACATTGATTTTCATTAAAATTCCCAACTGTAAGGCCTTCCAGGTTAGGGCCAATTACAATCAGAAAATAATTCTGCAAGATCCGAAAAGATCCAATATAGACTCAACTAGTTCAACTCTGAAGACAATCAAAAGTTGATGGAAACCCTAAGGTAGATCTAAACTTGAGCTCGCAAGCCTCCAAGTAATCTCCTTGTTTCCAAGTATGCAAACCCCTAGCTCTACTACAAATGACTATCAGATTGCAATCTGATCTGCAAGAACATCAAGAACTTTTCCCCAACTTCACTCTTAAGCTTCGCATCTGACATTCAGATCTTCTCTGTTGTCTAAGTCTGGATATTCCAACTCCCCCCTACAAACATCTACCCAAGCCCTCCTTAAATACTAATCATCAGCCACAAGTTGGCAAGATGAAACCCTTAACTCCCCAAAATAAATAATTAAATGCCATACAAGTCAGCTTACAAATGTATAAAAATATTTAATTCAGCATGTCGGCCCCATAACAATGGCTACCCACAATAAATTCATCGAGAAGGCTCAAAAAATCACACAGAACTCTAGTCAGTAATTTAGAACTACCAAGTGACAGTAAAATCACCAAGCACGCCAGGCATCACCGAGCACCAATGTCGACCGAGCACCGCAAGCATGACAGAGTAACAATTTCACGGAGTGCCAAAGACTGCCAAGTTCCCTTAGTGACCGAGCTTCCTTCAATGACCGAGACCATCGGTCAAGGCTGCAACTGAGTAACACCGGCCAAAATACAAATACTCCATGTAGTTTCACCGAGGACATAGAATACCCTACCTTAACCTTGGATGTCCCTGCATTAGATACCCCAGGTTCCAAAAGATGTTCATATGTGAGAAGAACATCTTTTAGGATTCAACACATAAATCCCGAACTCATTCTTCACATACAAGTCCTCCACCTTTTCTACTTGAAAATTCTTCCACTTTAGTCTCCTCTGTCTCTTCAAGTCCTTTCTTGACAATGTATAGGTCGGTTCTCCATACTGATCATTCATTTTCTCTAGATCCACAATCTCAACTCGGCTACCAATACTTAGGATTCTCCTACCGAGTGTTGTATCCATCAAAGGCATCAATGAAAACTTCCTGTCATCCTTCTCAACAGTAAACACATTTCTTACACAATCATAAATAGCTCTGCAATCATATTGCCAAGGTCTACCGAGCAATATATCACAACTATTCATCCTTACAATGTCACAAAGCACAAGATCCTTGTACTAGCCAATCTGAACATCAACGAAGCATTATTCTCTAACTTACAAAGCATGAACATCTTGTAACCAACCAATCCTATAAGGACAAGGATGCTTCATTCTATTCAAACCAAGTTTTTGAACCAGGTCCTCAGCAACAAGGTTATCAATACTACCACTATCAACAATAACATCACAGAGTTTACCTTCAATCTTGCATTGGGTCCTAACCAAGTTACTCCTCTGACAAGGTTCATCCTTTGTACTAAGTAATGTTCACCAAAGTAGCAAGTTCTCTGATTCAGGCTCATTCTAAATGTTCTCATTCATCACAGTAGTTCATCGGTCAACCTTCTTCTATGTACACTCAAAAGAATGGTGTCCTTCCTCTCCATAGTTATAGAAAGTACCTTTAAAGATAACTCTACCTGTCTTCTTCTTTGGTTCCACAAGTTTCTGTTCATCTTCTGCATCAGTTGGCTTATCCTTCACCGAGTGATCAACCTTTTCCTTCCCTCAGGAGTTACTAGGTTGTTTCCTCTTCAACTTATCTTCTGCCTTCAGAGCATATTGATAAGCATCTTCAACATAATCAATCTTCATCATACCAAGCTCATCCTGAATATTGAATCTCAGACCATTCACATACCAAGCTACCTTTTCCTTACCAAGCTCTTGGTGTCCATACCAAATAGTAAGTTTGTAAACTCCTCGGTATAATCTTCAATAGACAAATCCTTCTGTTTCAAATTCTGCAACTTCTTAAACAAGTCAAGCTCATAGTAAGCCAATATGAACTTAGCTTTCAACTTAGTCACCATCAATCTCCACCGAGTGATCTTTGTTTCACCTTCATCTTCTCGGTCTCTCTGTAGTTCTTTCCACCAAAGAGCAGCATGTCCTTTCAACTTTGTCTATGCTAATCTCACCCAAAGAGGATCTTCAATTTCTTCCAGCTCAAAGAAATCTTCAAGTTCACCAATCCAATTAATCAGATTGTCAGGCTTCAAAGTACCAGAGAAAGTAGAAACTTCCATTTGGTAATTACTAAACCGAGCAATAGGTCTAGGTAACCAAGCAATTCTATCTTCACCAGATCTGTTCCTCCAGTCATCACTACTAGATCTAGTAGTTTCAAATTCTTCAGCAGCTTCTTCATAGCCATCCTTAGTACTAACATTCTGAGGTATACTAGCAATAGTTCTCATGATCTCAATGACCATATCATTCTTCATCAATTCCATCTCAGATCTGAAATCTGATTTCACCTTCTTTGTGATCCGAGATTCAACAGTATCACAAAGATCTGACATAACTCTAGGGTCCAATCTTCTTAGAGGCATCCTTAAAGATATGCAAATAAACCCTCTGCAACAAACCCTCACCGACCACCTTGTGACAATTTCCAAGTTGCAAGAAGTCAGATCTCAACTTGCAATCTTGCAAACAACTAGGGCACAATTTCATAAGTTCAGTGCTTCGGATCTACAATCCAGATTGCGCACAATCTTTTCACCAACAAGATCAACTTCACAAGATCAGCCTTGCTAGGTCAACCTTCTAATTCAACAAGATCAACCTTCGCTCTGATACCACCTGATGCAGTCAAGGATGGTGGATCCAATGAAGGACAGTCCAAACCTTGCAGCCAACAAAATTACATAGCAGATTACTCAATAATGCAACACAAAGTAACTGTTTAACACTGATTTTCATTAACATGCCTGGCTGTAAGGCCTTCCGGGTTAGGGCCAATTACAATTAGAAAACAATCCTATAAGATCTGACAAGATCCAATATAGACTCAGCTAGTTCAACTCTGAAGACAATCAGAAGCTGATGGAAACCCTAAGGCAGATCTAAACTTGAGATTGCAAGCCTCCAAGCAATCTCCTTGTTTCCAAGTATGCAAACCCCTAGCTCTACTACAAATGACTATCAGATTGCAATTTGATCTGCAAGAACATCAAGAACTTTTCCACAAATTTTCTCTTAAGCTTTTCATCTGACATTCAGATCTGCTCTGTTGTCTAAGTCCAGATATCCCAACTCCCCTTGCAAACATCTACCCAAGTCCTCCTTAAATACTAATCATTAGCCATAAGTCAGAAAGATGAAACCCTTAACTCCCCAAAATAAATAATTAAATGCCATAAAAGTCAGCTTACAAATGTATACAAATATTTAATTTAGCATGTCGGCCCCATAATAATGGCTACCCATAATAAATTCATCGAGACGGCTCAGCAAATCACATAGAACTCCAGTCGGTAAGTCAGAATTACCAAGCGACGGTAAAATCACTAAGCACACTAGGCATCACTAAGCACCAGTGTCGACCAAGCACCGCAGGCATGACTGAGTAACAATTTCACCGAGTGCCAGAGACTGCCAAGTTCCCTTAGTGACCAAGCTTCCTTCAATGATCAAGACTGTCAGTCAAGGCTGCAACCGAGTAACACCGGCCAAAATACAAACACTCCATGTAGTTTCACCGAGGACACATAATGCCCTGCCTTAACCTTGGATGCCCCTGCATCAACTTCATACCTATAGAAAAATATGATCTCCACACACCTGTGTGGTTAACTTCCTTCACACCTACATGCATACAAAAACCTTCACATTTATATGATAATATATCCATATGAATCTTTCACTTTGTTCCCATGGGTCAGTATTCCATATGATGTCGTCTCCTTCCAAGATTAATTATTATGACTTGACACTAAAGCTGTGATATTCAAGAAATAATATAATCCATGATAAGTGTCATTAGATCTGCAAGGTTAGAAAATTATATTAAGCAAGTACATAGAGACACATGAAGAGGGAGCATGGACATAAATGAAATATTCAAAGATGGAGTATATAGCCTTATATTTGCATGTATGTTGATGTCTGATTACAAATTTGTCTCTTATAGAGACTTCACAAATTTGACAATGAAGTACAAAGTGAAATATCTGAAGTGATATCTCCCATAATAGACTAGGGTGAGGTATGACTCCCACCGAAGATGCTAATGCCAGACTAGGGAGGGTCTTGCAACTCCAAAATGGTGAACAACACTAAATTATGATTGGAATTGCAAATATAAAAGAAACATAAACTCACCAATGATTTCCTACAATACAAACCACAAGCTTATAAAGAGTTCTAGGAAGTTTCCCGAAAGGTTATAGCAGGCTGAGATAGTTATTTATTAGTTTTATTTTATAATTAATTAAAGGGTCCATAAGATATTATTAAATTTCAGACCAATTAATAATTTAATTTAATTAAATAACTTTTGGTTTATTGGGGATGTTATAGAATAATCCTTATTTTTGTATTATTATTTTTGTATAAGTGTATTAACACAAAAATATGTATGTGGTATATTAAGGTAGAGAACTTGTTGGGTATGAAGAAGGTTACCAATTTGAATGTCACAAATAAATTTTTATAGATGAGACTAATAAAATGAAAATATCACAAACATATGTTCGCATATGCTAGTGTACATATTTAATTTATTTACAGTTAGGCTTACTAAGCCTAATTAGTCATCTATGATCATTTGACACTTGCCCACATAAGTCGTCATCATTTAGGAGTTCTCTAGAGATGTGTCGATTTTATTTCAATGCATCATCCTAGTTTACTCAGTTATTCTTCACCGCTACTCTTGGTTGAGGAGTCTATCTCTACTTTTATGGTTGCACTTTCACCTATATGTACTCACTTCTTTTTCAGTTTTGAAAGGTCAACTTTGGGCTCTCAATTTTTTATTATATTTTATTTTATCTTGTTATACCTCAGAGAAATCTACATGGTATTAGAGCCTAATAGAGATAGTTTGAAGCCTGTAGCATACAATTTTGGGATCAGAGAAGGATTTATTCATAGCTTTATCTATATGTTTTAATCCCATGATGATTTGGTGCACTTGTGGTGACATTGGTTAAGCACATCGAAAGAGCTTTCTCCTTCACACGACGAGGAGGAGACAATACTTCTTTTGAATGGTTAAAGGAAGAGAGTTGGGGCCCCTACATATGGACCCTCCTACAAGGCTCTTTTCCTACATGTTCGTGTTGGACCCTATGCATGGCTCTGCATGTCATTGTCTGAACCATGCACAACTCTCTTGGTGGATTTGTCTCTATGGTTGTGTGTGAATGACCCTTTTTTGGAATTGTAGCCCTTGGTCACATATTTTTTATCCCCGAGTTCTTTCCAACCCTTGGGAGCTTAACTTTTGTCCTTTTACTTTTTCTAGAAAATAATATTTTGGAGGAGGATTAATTAAGGAGCAATAATTATTTTTCTCATAACTTTTACCTAGAAACTCAAAATTGAGTGCTATTTTTTTGCAAAAGTGCATTTTTTCATCATGAATCCAATGGGCACACTCACATGTTGAAATATCATTATAAAGTTCCATTTTCAATATTTTGTTTGGGTTTCATTACAAGCACTCCTATAAAGTGCCAAAATAAGGGGAAACAAAAAGATAGTCAAGGGGGTGTTATGTGTTTTACTATTTTTCACACTTGCTCGAAAAGTGGTCTTCATTTCTACATTCTACAAGAAATAATATAAGTCTAGCAACATGGATCATAATGTGACTATACAACCTCTAACACAAGTTTTAATTATCATGATTGGAATTTGAAAGTCATTCTTGTACTAAAGAATTTATAGGCTTATATAGGGCAACAATGGGAACTAAAAAAAACCTAATGCAACTAAGAACAAAGAAAACTTTCTCAATAAGTGTGACCAAGAATTTGGCTTTCTATGTTTAAATTTATCTCTTGAATAGTTGAAAACACCCAACCAAGTTTGGGAAGCTCTCAAAACACTATTTGGAACAATTGATGAACTTAGAAGTCATGAGTTGGAAAATCAACTCCTAGGTCTTAGTCCTTCAATTTTTTCAACTTTAGAGGACTTCTTCACTAAATTTAAATCTTTGAAGTTGCAATTAAAAGATTGTGGAATTGACAAGAAATAGGATCAATTAATTATTTCTATACTTTCCAAACTAGGTTCTAAATTTTCTATGTTTGTCTCTACCTTCTATTATATACTAAAAGAGCCCTTGGTACATTGTGGACTATGCCATCACTTGATAAATTTATTGTTGATCTTACAAGGGAACAAAAAAAGTTAATTCAAATGGGTACTTTGAAATCTACTAAGGCACAATCTCTAATTGAAGAAAATAAAAAGGAACAAAATGCTAAAGGGGAGAAAAAAAGCACTAAAAAGGACAAACAAGGGAAGAAAGTAGATAAAATTGATAAATTCAAAAAGAATAAATCATCTCAACAAAGTAAATCAATTACTGAGAGAGTTAAATGTTTTTTTTGTAATAAAATTAGTCATGAAGAACATTAATGCATGAAAGAAAAATTGAGCGCCTCACTTTCTACTCAAAAAGAATAATACTGAGGTAAGTGATTCTATCAAAGCATCTTCTTCAAATTAGGAAATTACTAAGGATATAGAGAAATTGAAAGGCATGGTCTTATTTTCTCAAGTGATTATAGATTCTGGTACTACACATCATATGGGTTCTCAACTTGATGTGGATTCTTTAAATCCAGATTCTAGTCCTAATAATTCAGATGTTTCAATAGATGACGGTCATATTCAAACAAATTTTTAGGAAGGGCCACATTCTCTTGGTGTGCAATCTACATCGAGAACATCATCATCCTTTTGGGGGGCCTTATAAGCTTCTTCACTTCTTATCTCATTTTTGGAGGAAGTTTTTTCCCACTGGGTTTTCTATCTTTCTCTATTTGTGAGATGTTTTTTTGTACATGGGTACCTCACTAGGCTAGTAGTCAAGACTCATTTGTTATCTTTTCCTACTAATTTATGCTTAGGGGAGCAGGGGGAGGGGGGACGTGAGGCAATGTTATTGTATATATTTAATTTACTTACACTTAGGCTTATTAAGCCTAATTAGTCATCCATGGTCATTTGACACTTGTCTACACAAGTCATCATCATTTAGGAGTTCTCTAGAGATATGTGAATTTCATTTTGACACATCATCCTAGTTTAGTGGGTTGTTTTTTGTCACCAATCTTGGTTGAGGAGTCCATCCCTACTCTTGTGGTTGCACTTTCACCTATATGTACTCACCTCTTTTTCACTATTGAAAGGTTGACTTTGGGCTCTCAATTTGTTATTGTATTTTATTTTATCTCTTTAGATCTTGGAGAAATCTACAAAATAGATAGTTGAAAAATGAAAATATGATAGGTTACATGAAAATGGTTTGTGGATGGAATTATGGATTGAGTTGATAAAAAAATATAGTAATTATAATAAGATAGTCAAGTAAAAATATTTATATGTGAAAATTGATAGCAATCATGCAAGTTTTGAATATTCAAGAAGGATATAAATTTTGGGTCAAAGGAAATTATTGTCTTGCAAGTCGTCTACAAAAAGTGAAATAGAAAGAAGTTTCAGATTGAAGTTTTGAAGAGTTGAAAACCAAAGATTGGAGAGGCTACCCTAGAAGTTGGAGGAAGCCAAAAGAAAGGATTCATCATTGAAGAAAATATTAAAGATCTGAAAGATTGTTTCAAAGGAGAGATTTGGGTAATTCTGGAGACTTGAATATTATTACCAAAAAAGGAGACAAAAGAAGATAACAATCAAGAGAAAAGGATTTGTAAATTTGGAAGCATTTGTGATTGAAATTAAGTGGGAGGTAAAAATTAGATGAGTAAAAAAATTAATTAGAAACTTCTAGATGTTCTAGAACAAAGATAAGATAAAAGAGAAAAAAATATTAAATATTTGTAAAGTTGGCCTATGATCTAGAAAGAACTATATAATTTTGAGAATTATTTAAGACTATTATAAAGAGGCATTATGTAATTGGTAAGAGCATCAAGTGGCAAGATGATCATATAATCATTCTAAAGAGGAATGTTGTAGCATTCAGTTGTAGAGCTTTGTATTCAATTGATCAATGAATGAGTTTCGTGACATCGTCTCCGTATTGTAATTTTGAATTTGTATTGACAATTTATTTTCAACCACCACCAACCAAAATAAAAAATAAAAACCCCAGCTTGCACACTAATAAATCCATAAATGCTAATCATCAAGAGTACCTCCAAACCATTAATAATAATCTCACCATCACTCTAGGCAAAGCCGGCTTTTGTCTTAATAGTTCATCTTGGTATCCCTTAATTTGATATATATATCCCTACTGTGCTGTAAACGGCATCGATTGGAAATGGAAACTTAATTAACTTCCCAACCTTCACTTGTCTAAATAATTTCGCATCATCTTTACATGAACAGTTGCTTCAAGAAATTGCAATTCGAATATGAGAACTATAATTATATTAGGTTCTGTGAATAAATCCAACAATGAC
The DNA here is from genome assembly GCA_027943335.1 of Chamaecyparis obtusa. Classification (NCBI taxonomy): domain Eukaryota; kingdom Viridiplantae; phylum Streptophyta; class Pinopsida; order Cupressales; family Cupressaceae; genus Chamaecyparis; species Chamaecyparis obtusa. The sequence continues at coordinate 1,003,213 of BSBK01000061.1, read as the reverse complement.
AAATATGAGAGATTCTCAATCCAATTATGTAACAAATGGATAACCATTAATGTAGTTATCAATGGTAAACATCATTCCTCCTCAAAACAACGATGGATACCTGCAAAACGAATATTAAAATCTGTTTACTTAACCTCAAAGTTTTAACTATTGCGAGTAATCAATATAAAATACGAAGTGTGGCCGGTATTGTTTGTTGTTACATAATTATAACCACAAGTCCTCTTTAGATGACTTGACAAGCAAAGGAAAAGAGTCTACAAATATGGGCTAGTTGCCGATCCTGTAATATGACTTGGGAGGAGTTGTTTTGAGAATTGTAACAGATAGAAATAATGGCGTGTGATTCAAGAAGCTTCCATTTTGTGTTAGTCCATGGAGCTTGCTTTGGCGGGTGGTGTTGGTACAAAGTTGCAGACCTCCTTATGAAAGACGGTCATACTGTCTCTACCCTTGACATGGCTGGCCAAGGTATTGACGCCACTGATGCAGATCACATTTCCACATTAGAGCAGTACAATCAACCTCTCACAGACTTCTTTACTTATCTTGCTTCCAATCATAAGGTGTGCATTTTTTATATATCTGGGCCATAAAACAAGTAGCATGGCAATAGTCTGAATCTAACATGACAATATCTGTATAGGTGATACTGGTTGGCCATAGCGCTGGTGGCTTCAATCTGACTTACACCATGGAGCGCTTCCCTCATAAAATTGCTGTCGCTGTTTTTGTTACTGCTGTCATGCCACTCAGCGGAACTACTGTTTTTGACAGTATGAATGAGGTTTGTTTCTAGAATTCTGCCTTCAATCTTCTAACGTCTCAAAGGGGACTTCATTTAGTGAGTCTGAATTCTAGTACATGCTTTGTGACATATTAAGGAATCTTTTTATTTTCAAAAAATATTGCTTCATAACTCCTTTTTGTCATCCTTCTTAATATCCACCGGGTACATCCTGTACCCCTTTTCCTATATAAACTTCATTCCTCACCTCAGAAAACCCCCACCCCCTATTTAGACAAAGAAATTGCCTCTTTGTTATGCTCATTTTAAACCTCTAATATGAACACGTGTTATTGTATTGCCCCATCAGTAACAATCCCGTATGTTTTGGTCACTATTTCGATTTCAATTTCAATTTTTTATATTTCTAATTGTTTTTGTTCACCTATAGCTTTTGGCTAGAATTGGAAACTTGGGAGACTCCACATTTTCCTTTGCAAATGGAGAAGAAAATAAACCCACATCAATAAAGCTTGGCAAGCAATTGTCACAAGAACGTTTGTTGCAAAACACACCCTCTTCGGTAAAGTATTGAAATTAACAATTCCTAGATTTAATTGTATAATAGAGAAATTGAATTGAATCTAGAATAGAATCATTGCCTGATTGACTGGTTGGTATAATGTAATTCATGCAGGATATTTACTTGACTGATTCTCTTCTCAAAAGATATCCTTTGTGGGAAGGAGCTGTTTCCTACACGAAAGAAAACTATGGACGAGTTCCCCGAGCTTATGTTATAGCCAAAGAAGATAAAATGTTTTCGGAGGAATTCCAGCGAAAAGTGATTGCAGAGAATCCACCACAAATGGTATACGAGATAGAAGGATCGGATCATTCTCCATTCTTCTGCAAGCCTGATGGGCTTGCTCACATTCTCCTACAAATTGCCAGTAGATGCCTATGTAACTGATGTTGTGCCTGATATTTATTTGCATGTAACTGATAATAGGAATCATATTATTTACAACACTTAAGTATCATGTGGAGTCTCACTATGTACAATATAATCCTGCACCCCTTGAGTTCAATCTTAAAACATGTGAGTTCAATCTAGTATGTGAAACTAAATTGTTCCACATAAGTGATCTAGAAAAATGTTGTTTGAAATTGAAAATGGGCTCAAAGATGGTTCAGTAGATAATTTGATAGATCTAGCCATCATCAAATGGAAGGTCTTTGGTTCAAGTCCTATTTGGTTCATATGAGCAACACAATTTCAAGAAATTGTAATGTAGTGTAAGGGGAGATGTTGAAAACAAGCCATTCAAATCAATGATGAGTTCACTGGGGAGGGACCATTAACTGAGATGGTAAAGTACTCTAATAGCACACAAAAGATCTTTGAGTCAGACTAAATAGTTCATATGAAACGTGGCTCAACAACCTAAGTACACTTATTTTGTTTTTCTCTATCAAAAATTGAATGTGGCAAGGTTGGTGTTAACAAACACCTTTAAGAAATTATCAAAATGATAGAGAACTTCCTCTCCTAACTCGACCCTCTTTTTGAACCAAATTAATAGCAATGTGGAATATTGTAGAAAATAACATAAGAAAGCAAATGGTCTACCTTGTTCCTTGACCTAGTGTAACTTTGGCATTCAAATTCCTATGTATCATTCTAAATAATGTGTAAAAATTAGTGAAGGTCGCATGGTAGGAATATTTCATGCTTGTCAATTAAAATACACAATATATGTCTTGCCTGAATGTCTAACCAAACTCACCCCACCTAGCTACATTATGTAAGTTGCTCTTCAAATTTTTCCTAATTTAAATTTGAGTTAATTCATCTTTTTCTAAACTTTTCTAAAAAATATTATCACAATCATGAATCTTTGATTTATTTATACAATCATGAATGTTGTGCAATGTCACAAAGTAATTTTCTTGTTTATTTTGTCTAAGCATCATTTTGAATGTTGCATAAGGATTAATATGTTCTAGGTAACGACCATTTCACATTGAACAAATCTTCAAGTATGTTTGTGTAAGCCTTTTATACGACTATGTAACATTTGGTAGAATGTACATCTCTAAGTCTTTGACTCTTATTTAAAGAGATTTTAACCTAAAGGTTGATGCTCACATGTTACATTGGTAAATAAAATTGTGAATAATATAAAATCTTTCATCAAAAAAATATAAAATTGTTTCAATATATTTTAAAACTTATTTTTCCCCCCAAACTCATAACTAGTCTTCTAAGCAACTATCCATGATTATTGTAATATTATACCACTTAAGACTTTTGTTGTCTCATTCCAAGGGGTTGAGATTTATTGGTTCAAGCATTGAGTTCTCAAAGCGGATGCCCAAGTTCAAATCCCAAATCAACATCTAAAATTGGACTCTAAGTTGTGACTCTTGATCTTCCATTAATTTGTAGTGTGGTTTCTCAAGGATCTTATGCTAAAGTCTCATGTTAATGCCTATATGAAAAAAAATATTAGTAAATAAATATGAATAAATACATATTTTAAAATCAAAGCACATGAAAATATACACCAACCATGGAAATTTACAAAGAAAGCATGTTTGCATGCCTCACATTATAGATCCTAGCACAAATTTTATAAACTAATATATATGTAGATATGTATACATATGTATGTACATGTATATATAGATGTATGTATATATATGTATTTATATATGTGTGTTTGTATGTGTGTGTGTATATATGCATATGTATATACATATGCATATGTATATGTATATGTATGCATGCATGCAAGCATGTTTGTGTGTGTGTGTGTTCATGCGTACGTGTGTGTATGTACACCAATGTGGGGGCCAAAAATAGACCTTGTCTTAATATGCCACTTTTTTTCCTTAAAAATCTAAACTTTGATGAGAAAATCAAGATGGTTGCATTGAAAATTTTGAATATGCAACAAGAACAATCCTTGAGTTTGTAAAATACTAATTTTTTTAAATGGTGGAGATTAAGGGTTTAAAAAATGGGGAGCACACAAAGTAGGCCTTTTTTTTTTATATATATTAAGTTTGTTTAAGCTCCTCTTTCGGGAATCGAACACAAGATCTTGCCATTACAAAGAGAAGCAGCAACCGCTGCACTGCAAACCAATGCCTAGGCCTTTTTTTTTTAAAAGATAACAAAGCATTTTTAGTGTTCCCCCAAAAATTTTAAACTTTTCTTAGAATTTTTAAAATATCCCCAGTGACAAATCAACGAAAACCATGTAGCTTATCTCAAAAATTTTGGCTGATTTTATAATGAATATATAATTTGTTTCTAATGTTCAAAGTGGACGCATCTTGAAAAATAGAAATTCCAATGTGCTCCCTCCTAAAGTTTTTGAAAACTAGTCAAAAATATAAAAAAAAGTGTGTAGAATGGAGTCTAGTTTCTAAAAATGTGATTTGAATCAAAAGTCAATGAATAAGAGAAAATCTATGCCCAAAATACATGTTGGTTTTTGAGAAAAAAATATAAACTAATAAAAGAAATTAGAGATAGAAAATATTAAAATAACTAAATTTTTTTAAAAAAATTATATGGCTAGATAGCTAACAAAGAGCTTAACAATATTGTGATACTTTTTTCTTTGCATTGAAACATGTGAAAACCTAACCAAAAGCACAAAAAAAAATGTGAGAATATTTTCACCCTTTTGGAAAAACACATCTCAAGCTTATTTTACTTGTCCCAGTCTTTGGATTCGATGCCCAATGACAATCCAAGTCTAAGGCTTGGTATTTCCAAGGGAAGATTATTTGTCATATGCCAAATATGATGTGGGCCATATTTGGCATGTGCCATATTAAAAAAATACAACTTTTAAATATGATGAGCACCAAATATGACACACACTAAAAGTAAAAGTTAAAATTTTTAATTTTGTGTATGCCAAATGGTTTTCATTAACAATCTCTCTCTCTCTCTCTCTCTCTCTCACACACACACACACACACACACACACACACACATTTTTCTTAAATATTTTGAACTCAATTCAGACTCAATCGCCCAATAAGAATATATTCATGAAATATGACATTTAAGTATAAGTCATATTTCAATATTAGATTTTCCTTTCTTATAATTTAAGTTATCTTTTATGTAAATATTATCAAGATAATTGAGAGTGGTTTCAAATATCTAGGAGTTATAATGTAGATTATAGGTGTTAAAATATCATATAAATTTTTAGAATTGGTCAAATTTAAATAATCAACATGTTGGACTATCATTATTCTCTCATTCTCTCTTTTTTTACTCTCTTTGTCTCCCCCAAATTCTCTACCCAACTCTCTCCTCTTCCCTCTCACCTTTATTTCCCATATACAAGTCTTTTCCACCCTTTTCCACTCTCTTCCTTTCCTTCCCTACTTACCCCCATCTCTTTCCCTACATTCCTCCCTCTTTATTATTCTCCCTCCCTCTATTAATTTTTCTCTTCCTTCTATTTTTCTCTTCTCACTCTCTCTATTCTCTCGATCACTACCTGTCCCTCTGACCCTCTCTCTCTCTCTCCCCATCTCTATATTTCTCTAGGTCTTTCCCTCTTTACTTTACTTTACTCTCTCTCTCTCTCTCTCTCTTAGCTTGATCTCTTCCCCCTTGGTCTCTCATCCATCTCTCTCCAAGATCCAGGTCTCTCACCTATATATCTATCCCCTCTCTAGGTATTTCTATCCATCTCCACTAGTCTAGCTACCTCCATACTAGGCCTCTTTTACTCTTTGTGAACTTACATCTCCTTTCTACTTCTCCCCTCTCTAGGTCTCTCACTGATGCAAGGGCAGGGTCAAGCGGGGCCAAACAATGACACACCCTAATGATCTAGCCTGCTCAAAAACACACAAAAGAAAATAACAACACAGTGAGAGATAGAATGCTAGATCTTTCATTAATTTTCATCAAATAGAATCATACATGACGGGCTGTAAGGCCTTCCCAATTACAGTCAGATATTACAATGAATTACAGAAGTCCTCAAACATGCGAGGATCTACCAATGATCTTCAATTTACTATCTTCTATCTTCTATCTAATTGCCCCCTAAACTACAACCAAACAACTACATTTATACAAGAGTCTACCTAATTGAGTCAGCCTTCAGATCCACAATCAATAGAAGAAATAGTTAGATCTGGGACCACATGCTTCCCAATGATGGATACCAACATTAAATCCGTGACCCATAATAAATGCACAAGTCGACCCAACAGAAACTCAAAAGAAACTACTCGGTAAGCAAGGATGACCAAGCAACAGACAAGCATCGCCAAGCACCAGTGAAACAATCGACCACCCAGGAGGTAATCGACCACACTCAGTAACCAAAGGAAACTGACCAACTCGGTCAAAGAAGGAATCGAGCAACACAGACAAACTTCAAAATGTTTTTGGTGACACAGGATTGCCAAGGACCCAAGATGCTCCTGCATCAGACACCTGGGGTTATTTTGAAATGATTCCCTGAATCATTTGGTAGGTATGATCTGAGCTGCATCCAACTTAGACAGTGAAATCCATGAACTATCTTCCATCGATCTATTCTTCCATTTTACCAGATATTCCATATATTGTTTTCCTCCTGTACTTTTGCCAATTCTTTGCTTTAGAATCTGCTCAACTCCTTCATTCTGCTTCTTGGGATACTCTGTCGCTACTGTCATGTCTTCATCAGGTTCATGATATTCATACAAATCAGCAATGTTGAAAATCAGTGATATGTCCATGTCATCAGGTAACTCAATCTCATATGCATTTCCACTATCAAATTTTCTCAAAATCTTGCAAGGTCCAAACTTCTTCATTTTTAGCTTCCCATATGTTCCAACAGGAAATCAACCTTTCTTCAAAGGAACCATCACTTCATCACCAACATCAAAAGTCTTATGTCTCCTTGATCTGTCAGTTCCGTCTTTGTATTTCTGATTACTCTCTTCCAGCTTCAGCTTCACATCTTCATGCAATGTCTTCATGTACTCAGCAAATTTTACTCCTTCAACACTTCTCTTACTTTCATCAGCAATATCTCTCAAATCAGATATACCTCTCGACTGTATGCCACTCATAATCTCAAATGGTGTTTTTTCAGTACTCCTATTCACTAAATTATTGTATGCAAACTCTGCTTGTGCCAATATAGAATCCCAATTACTTGATATGTCTCTAACTAAACATCTCAAAAGATTACCCAAACTTCTGTTCACAACTTTAGTCTGTCCATCGGTTTGTGGGTGAAATGTAGAACTATATTTCAACTCAGTGCCAAATTTCTCCCAAAGAATCTTCCAAAAGTATCCAACAAATTTACTATCTCAGTCAGAGATAATACTCCTCGGTAATCCATACAATCTGACAATTTCCTTAAAGAAAAGATTTGCTACATGTACTGCATCTGATGTCTTTCTATAAGGTATGAAATGTGCCATCTTAGAAAATCTATCCACAATAACAAATATAGAATCATTACCTCTTACTGTCTTCGGTAAGCCAAGAACAAAATCCATACTGATGTCAATCCAAGGTTTATCAGGAACAACAATCGGTACATATAGTCCAGTATTCTGACTTACTCCTTTTGCAACTTGACAAACTCCACAACTCTTCACAAATCTCTGAACATCTTTGTACAACTGCGGCCAATAGTATTTCTCCTTAAGCAAATTCCATGTTTTATCAATACCAAAATGTCCAGCCAAACCACTACTATGCTTATCTTTTATCAAATTGGTTCTCATTACTCCTCTCGGTATACACAACTGAGTACCTTTAAACAACATACCTTCCTGAATAAAATATTCATCCCATTTAGTACTCGGTTGATCTTGAATAGGTGCTTTGCACTTTCTCCATGGCTCAAAAAAATCAGGATCAAACTCATAAGAATCTTTCATCTCATCAAAACCAATAACTTCAATTTTCATTTCGGTCATCAAAGATCTTCTTCTACTCAATGCATCAGCAACTCGGTTAGTGACTCCACTCTTATGCTTTATCACAAAGTGTAACTCTGCAAATACTCAACCCATTTCATATGTCTCTGATTCAACTTATTCTGACTACCTAAATACTGTAAAGCCTTATAATTGGTATACAACAAAAATTCACTCGGTATCAAATAATGTCTCCATTTCTTCAGTGCTTGAACAATAGCATAGAATTCTTGATCATACACAAAATATTTCCTTCTAGCATCATTCAACTTTTCAATAAAGAAAGCAACAGGTTTACCTTCTTCACTCAACACGGCTCCAATTGCACTTCCACTTGCATCACATTCCACTTGAAATACCTTACTGAAATCAGGCAATGCCAAAATAGGTAATTCATCAACCTTCTTCTTCAGAGTCTCAAAAAATTTGTTAGCTCCATGTGTCCACTTGAATTCCCTTTTGTCTCCTCTCATAGTCTCAGTCATAGCATTACAAATTGAACTGAAATTCTTTATGAACTTTCGGTAAAAACTTGCCAAACCATGAAATGATCTTACCTCACTAGCATTCACAGGTGTAGGCCAATTCAAAGTAGCTTCAACCTTTTCAGGATCCATTTTCAAACCATTAGCTGAGATCACAAATCCCAAATACACAATCTCTTCTTTCATGAATGAACACTTTTTTAGATTTATCAGCAACTTCTCTTCTTTCAATCTCTGCAAAACTTGTCTAACATGCAACAAATGTTCTTCTCTAGTCTTACTAAATATCATAATATCATCAAGGTATACAATCACAAACTTACCCAAGAATTTCTTCACAACTTCATTCATCAGCCTCATAAAAGTACTCGGTGCATTAGTTAAACCAAAAGGCATAACCAACCACTCATACAAACCTTCTTTTGTCTTGAAAGCAGTCTTCCATTCATCACCTTCTCTAATTCTGATCTGATGATACCCACTTTTCAAATCAATTTTGGTGAAATACTTTGCTCCAGTCAAATTGTCCATTATATCATCCATTCTCAGTATAGGAAATCTATACTTCATTGTTATCTTATTGATTGCTCTGGAATTAGTACACATTCTCCATTCTCCATTCTTCTTAGGTGCCAATACAATAGGTACTACACAAGGACCTAAAATTTTTGATCAAACCTTTCTCCAACAAATCTTGAATCTGTAAGTTCAATTCCTGATTCTCAGCAAGTGTCAACCGATGAGGTACCTTATTCGGTAAACTAGCTCCAGGGATTAGATCCATACAATGATCAATGCTTCTCTTCGGTAGAAAACCATCAGGTATATTATCAGAAATGATTTCACTATACTCGGTGAGTAACTTATCAATCTCCTCAGGAACACTATCCTTTGTTTTCTTACTCGATTTGTTAGGAATCACAACAAAACATACATCATTCTTTTTCAAATCCTTAACAAAATTTCTTCCTTCTATCAAGCAAACTTTCACAGATGTGCAAACATTACTAGCAGGTTCTTCCATCAAAGGTAACAAGATTTGTTTCTTTCCAGCAGCCACAATAGTATACTTATGCAATCTCCCATCATATATAGCATGTCTATCATATTGCCAAGGTCTACCCAACAAAATATGACAACAATCCATAGGCATGATATCACACAACACCTTATCATAGTACTTGCCAATCTTTAAATTCACATAACATTATTCACTTACCAAGAGTGTATGCTCATCCTTGATCCATGAAATCTGATAGGGCTTCGAATGTTCCAACCTTTTCAACTACAATTTTGTGACCATTTCCTCAGATGCCAGATTCTCTGAGCTTCCACTGTCAATGATTACCTTCCAAACTTTATCAGAAACTCTACATCTAGTCTTGAACAAACTTTTCCTTATCAGATCTTCCTTTTTTATTTCATTCCACAGTGCTCTCCTTACCATCAAGTTATTTTCCTTCTCAAGTTCATTCGGTGACTCTTCTTGCACCGAAGAATTTCTACTGCTACCAGCCTTCTTACTAGCATGTGTACATTCAAATGATCTATATCCTTCTTCTCCACAATTGTAACAAGTTCCTCAGAAACTTCCTCTGCTATAACTACCTCAGTAGTTACTGCCTTTGCCTCTAGATGAACTTTCACCTTTCCACTCGGTCTTGTCTTTATCTGGATTTGTCTTTTTAGGTTTAGATCTACTATTTTCACCATAGGATCTACCTCTTCCTCTAGGGCATCTACCACCTCGACCTCTTTGTCTTTGTTCATGTCTTTTGTTCAATTTCTCCTCAGCTTTCAATGCAAATTGATAAGCCTCTTCAATGTTTTCCAATTTGACCATACTAATTTCCTCTTGGATGGAAACTCTCAAACCATTTAGGTATCTAGCAATTCTTTCCACATCATATTCATCATGTCTAGATCTGATATCTAATCTATAGAATTCCTCAGTATATTCTTTTACCGAGCTATTTTTCTACTTCAAACTTTGCATTCGCCTAACTAGGTTAATCTGATAATCACAAGGTAAGAACTTTCCTTTCAACTCATTGACCATTTTACTCCATACCTTGATTTTTTCTTTGCCTTTCCTTTTCCTATCCAGCTGCAAGTGTTCCCACCATAAGGATGCATGACTTTTCAACTTTGTGCTTGCAATTTTCACTTTCTTGTCCTCAGGAATGTTTTTATATTCAAAATAATTTTCCATCTCGATGATCCAATCCACCAATTCATTAGAATCTAGCTTTCCACCATACTCAGGAGGATTGAAATGTGGTATAGACTTCAGACTTGTCAAAGCCTTCAAAAATATTTCTTCACCCTGATCCATTACAGGTATAGGTTCTGCATTCACCTGTTCTTCCTCAATTTCATCATCACTAACATCTTCAAGATGACTGCCTCTTCTCTGGGCTGTTTCAACAACTTCCAAACTAGCAACAATTTGTCTTAACATATCTACCAATCCTGGATCCACATCTTGCCTCCCATGAACCATCTTGACAACCCTCTGCAATTGCAGGTTAGATCATAATCTGCCACCCCACAAAAATTCAACTAGGGCTTCTCAAGAGGAACCTACAAACCTAGATCCACAAACCTAGATCTAGATCTTACCTCACTCTGATACCACCTGACACAAGGGTAGGGTCAAGAGGGGCCAAACAATGGCACACCCTAATGATCCATCCTACTCAACAACACATGGAAGCAAATAACAACATAGTGAGAGAGAGAATGCCAGATCTTTCATTAATTTCCATTAAATAGAATCATACATGCTAGGCTATAAGGCCTTCCTAGTTACGGCTAGATATTACAATGAATTACAAAAGTCCTCAAACATGTGAGGATCTTCCAATGATCTTCAATTTACTATCTTCTATCTAATTGCCCACTTAAACTACAACCAAACAACTACATTTATACAAGAGTCTACCGAACTGAGTCAGCCTTCAGATCCACAATCAATAGAAGAAATGGTTAGATCCAGGACCACACACTTCCCAATGATGGATACCAACATTAAATCTGTGACCCATAATAAATGCACAAGTCGGCCCAACAGAAACTCAAAAGAAACTACTCGGTAAGCAAGGATGACCGAGCAACAAATAAGCATCGCCAAGCACCAGTGAAACAACCGACTGCCTAGGAGATAATTGACCACACTCGGTAACCAAAGGAAACTGACCAACTACCGACCAACTTGGTCAAAGAAGGAACTAAGCAACACAGACAAACTTCAAAAAAATTTTTGTGACACATGATTTCCAAGGACCCGAGATGCTCCTGCATCACTCACTCACTCCATATCAACATCTTTGTCCCTCCTTCCTTAGCTTTCTCTTTCTTTGCGTTCTTCTCTCTCTCATTTTAACCCTCCCTCCCCTCTCTTGGTCATTGTCTCTCCCTCCATTGTATAAATTATAGGGAATAACATGAAGGATAGAGGGTTTAGGGTATAGGGTTGAAGGTACTGGGTATTTGTGTAGGATTTAGGGTACACAATTGATGGTTTAGAATTTAAGGTATATAAGTTGAGGGTATATTATCCACATTTATACTTTCCTATATCTCCATCCCCCTCTCTATATCCCCTTCCACTCTCTCTTACTTTTTCTCTATTATATAATTTGTCACCTCTCCCTCCCACCCTCTCTCTCTCCCTTTCCTAGGTTTCTCCTTCTCTTCTTCTCTAAATCTATACATCTCTACCCATGCATTATTACCTCTCTCTCTCTCTCTCACACACACACACACACACACAAACAAAAAAAAAACCAAAAAAAAAAACCTAGATCTCCAACTCCCTCCATGCCAACCTCTCCCTTAATCCTCTCTTACTCCTCTCTTTGTTCTCCATCCATCCCATTTCTAACTCTCTTACTTCCTTTCTTCCGATTTTCCTCTCTCTTTCTCTAGGTATCTTACCTCCCTTACCCTCTATAACCTTTCTCTCTGTCTCTCACTCTCTCTATGTATACCTCTCCCTCTATCTATTCTTACTTATCTATCTCACTTTTTTATTTTTTCTTTCATCATCTCTCTCCCTCCCCTCTCTAGGTATCTCTCTCTCTCTCTCTCTCTCTCACACACACACACACACACACACACACACACACACACACACACACACACACTCCTACCTCTCTCCCCTTATGAACTATATCCTTCTTTCTTCTCTTCTCTATCTCCTCCTTCCCTAGTTCATCTCATCCTCAATGTTTCCATCTTCCTCTATCCCTTCTTACTCCTTGCCCTCTCTCTATTATTTTGTCTCTCCTATTCACCCTCCCACCCTCCTCTGTCAAACTAGGTAATCACTTCTTCCTATAATTTACGTGGTATACGATTTAGAGAATAGGGTGTATGGAGTAAGATACCTAGGGAAGGAGATAAAGAGGTGATGGGAAAGAGAGAAGAGAATGAGAGAGTACATTAAGGGATAGTTGTAAGGGGGTAGGGGGAGAGAAATAGAGATTGAGGGATATAGAATTAGAGAGTGGATATGTACACACACACACACAAATATATATATATATATATTTATATATATATATATATATATATATATATATATATATATATATATATATATATATATATAGAGAGAGAGAGAGAGAGAGAGAGAGAGAGAGGTAAACCCTAAACCCTATTCATCCTAAAAATTATACCCTTCATCATGTACCATAAACCTTATAGAAATACCATATATACCCTATAGTTTATACCTAGGTAGTGAGAGATAGAGAGGGGTGGTATAGATAGATAGGGATAGATACTAGTGGGTAATGAGTCATAGATAGGGAGGTACAGAGGTGGTATTGGAGGGAAAGAGAAAACTATAGAGGGAGGAGAGGGTGGATATGGGAGGGAAAAGTAATGACCTAGAGAGAGAGAGAGATGATAACATAGGCAATGTATACATAGACTGAGAGATATAGACATAATAAGAGAGATTTGGGGAGGGAGCGATAGAAAGGGAGAGAGGAAGAGAGGTAGGTAGGGAGAGACCTAGAGAGGGGAGAGAGAGAGAAGAGAGAAAGGAAGATGGAGATATAGAGAGAAGTATTACTATCAATAATAACCTCAACCCTAATACCCTAAACCCTATACCATTAGTCTTATACTCTGAACCATATACACTCTACCCTAGATACACTATATCCTACACCCTATTACCTAAACCCTATGAGGGAGGCAGAGGTAGAAAAGGAGTGATTGGGTGACCTAGAGAGGGGAGAGGTAGAGTGGCGAGGGAGAGATAAGAAAATAATAGAGATAATTTGACAATGAAAGCAAGAGGGGTAAGTAGGTACAGAGAGGTGGAAAGAGTGAGAAATATCTAGAGAAGAGAGACATATAGAGGTGAGAGACCTAGAACCTAAGGAGATAGTGGTTAGAGAGAGAGCGGGTGGATAGTGAGATAGGTAGGGAGATGTACTAATCAAGAGAATGAAGAGAGTGGAGAGAAGTAATAAGAAATGGAGACAGAAGAGAGAGTGAAGGAGACAAGGATAGAGATGGAGGTAAGGATGAAAGGTGAGGAAGATAGGGAGAGAGGGTGGGAGAGACCTAGAGATGGGTAAAGAGGAGAGAGAGAATAGAGGGAGAGAGATAGGTCTAGAGGTTGGGGAATACAAAGAAAGTGAGATAGAGAGAACTTGAGAGAATGTTAATAGGATCATGATGATTACTAAAATATGACTAAGTCTAAAATTATATATGATCTTCTAAACCCTAGAATGTAAATTATAACTCTTATAAATCTAACACTAGTCTCAAACATCCTAACAATATATACATGAAATATAACTCAAAGTATTTATACTTAAATGTCATATTTCATTTATATATTCATGTTAGGAGATTGAGTTTTACTTAAGTTCTTAAAATCTGAACAAAGTCAGAGAGAGAGAGAGAGAGAGATCTTATGCATAAAATTTGGCTATCACCAAATATGGCACTCATCCTGTTTGTCACATGCCATATATCTAGTCTTGATGTGACCAAGCTAAAGGATTGACATGCCAAACCTATTGGCATATGCCATATTTGGCATACACCTTATATGACAAGTGCCAAAGTTCTTAATAGGGGCTAGAAAATAAAGTGGAAACTTTTTGGTCCCCAATTTTAGTGTACTTACCCATATATATGATATATGTATAGATGTATATTGTAAAGGATAAAATATGGATGAGGTCCTAGAACAATGGTTTGCACATGAAAGAGACCCCAAAACCAATGTTTTATACATACATGAAATTGTATTGATATGAAAAGTAAATATAGATGATTAATATTGAAATTAAGAAATAAAGATACTTACCTCCGAAAAAGAATCAGCTGAAAACCCTATCAAACGATCTCAGAAACTATTGATTTCCTATGTTCTATATCGAAACTGCGAGATCTACAAAACCCAAAAATCTTTTTCTGATCTGAGGTCAGGTCATCTTTGACCCTCATAAAAGGTCAAGGATGACCTCAAGATTTTGAAGGTCAACTTTGACTTTGTTCGCGGATCTCAGAAGTTTGGCGAAAGGGTATCCAGATCTGTACTTTAATTCATCATCCTACACCTGTACCTATAAGAAAGATGGTTTTTTTTGTTGGGGGGAAGGGGTTTGCCTTAGTCAAACCCCAATTTAGGAATTAACCTTGAAATTGAATTGAAATTGCTGGAATAAACAAACTAAATGGAACAATTCACCTTGCTTGAGTTGAAACGCTTGTGGAGGATTCGAATCCTTGAATCCACAAGAATGGATGAATGTAGAATCAAATGTAGGATGTCTCCAATCAATTGTCTTTAGATCTTCAACACCAATCTTGAATGGATCTTGGAATAAGAAGAGGCTTGAATGGAAATGGAGGAATCTTCAACAAGAGAGCTCCATAGAGCTTGAATCCTTCAATGGCTACTAATGGATCTCCTTGATGAATTGGATCTTGAATGCTTGAATGCTTGATCTTCTTACTTGCTTGCACTTGAGAGCTTGATCATGAAACTGGATGGAGAAAATGAGAAAGGAAGGCTCCCTTTTATAGTGATCTAGGGCACAAGAGGGGCCTTGTAGAAAATAATAATTAAGGGCCCATGGCAAAAAACTCTAGAGAGGTGCACATGGAGAGGAAATTAAATTAAAGTCTTGACACAAAACTCTAGGAGGGGACCACCCTTAATATAGAAATAAAATAATTATTTAAGAGCCTTGTCACAAAATTTGAGGTAAGGCCAACCCCAAAGTTAATTTGAGCATTAGGCACAAAACACAAGAAAGGCTAATCTCCAATAATAAATTAGGAATCCTATACAAATCTCGAGAAAGGTCCACCTCAAATATTAATTTGAGAATTTGACACTTTATCTGAGAAATAGTGGCCCCGAAGAGGGAAAAGACAAGATTTTGATGAAGCCTCGAAACCGAAAGCTAACCCCGAGGATCCCGGACCCTAGGGTTAAGGACGAGGTCGACCTTGACCTAGGTCAGGGACGAGGTCGACCTTGACCTAGGTTAGGGTCGAGGTCATCCCTAACCTAGGTCAAGATCAAGGTCGACCTTGACCTAAGAGGTTGACCTTGACCCTGAGGTCAATAATTTCAAGTTCACAGTCCAAAATGCTAGGAAAATGCCATGAAGAAGTGAAAAATGGGGCAGAACAGGGGAAAAACCTAGATCCAAGTCAAGTACCCATTCAAGGCATTCAACATGACCCCAAACCACTTACTCGGAGGGCTAAACATTCTTAACATGGAAGTGCTTCCATTTTAAGACGATACATATATATAATAAAATAATCTTTCACTCATGGTCTTCTATTTCAATAAAATGAAATGCACATTCCTCAATTACAAAATATTAGCCACCAAGGCTTTACAAATTTTCAAGATGGAGCTATAAACTATCCTTCTACACTCCTTATGACTCCTCTTTATTTATGAAAACAAGAACT
Organism: Chamaecyparis obtusa; assembly: GCA_027943335.1. NCBI lineage: Eukaryota > Viridiplantae > Streptophyta > Pinopsida > Cupressales > Cupressaceae > Chamaecyparis > Chamaecyparis obtusa. The sequence goes on along the minus strand of BSBK01000061.1, from coordinate 987,055 downwards.
CAACTCCAAATGGATTTAAACTCTAGCCCAAGTCTCCCTTTTATAGAGTTCTTATGTCTCTTAGAAATCCCACTCCCTCTCTTGATGAAAAACACATGGCTATCAATAGAAGCAATAGATAGCCAATACACGACCTTTCAATTTTCTTGAGAGGCCACCTAAAGAGATGCCTTTTCAATTATCCTAAGTGGGTTCTTAAAAATGTGTCTTTTCCTATTTCTATGTAACCATTCAATAAATAGGAGTGTGCACTAGTAAATTTGGCCTCAAATTTCGACCAAGAATTGGTCGAAATTTTGACCGAAATTAGTCGAATTTACGACCAACATTGTCGTCGGTCTTTTTTTGTCAAATTTTTGACGTACTTATAATCAGTCAAAATTTTGACTAAAACATAAGTCAAAAATTCGACTGAGTCCATGCTCCAAAATTGTCGTCATTTTTTTATAATGGTCAAAATTTTGACCAATTGTCGAACAAATTTCCACCTAAGATTGATCGAAATTTTGACCAGTGGCAGCAAAAATTTCCACCAAATGTTGGTCAAAATTTTGACGAAAACATCAAATGTTCGACTGAGATGCTATATGTTCGACGGATGAGATGGTCAAAATTTTGACCATTCAATTGGTGGAAATTTTGTTGTTTAGGTCAAAATTTCGACCATCCTTTGGTGGAAGTTTTTGGTGGCATTGGTCAAAATTTCAACCAATGCTATTTATTTATTTTTTTTAAAATGTTACATACATAAGGTGCATTTAGAGTTCTTTTCATTAACCTGTGATTCATGAGTAGTGGTTTACATGAACCCATCTCTCATGAGAATGAATGGAACAGTTAGCACTCATTGGCTCTAGGTGATGCTTACGGAGGTGAAGCACTGAGACTTCCTGGGAGGTCATCCATTCTAGTACCACTCCAGCTCGAGCACGCTTAACTACGGAGTTTCCTCCATGGTTAAACCCACTCTGCTTGCATCCTCATTTGCAAAACCTTCACCAAGTTTTATGCCTTATGAACCATTCATTAGAAAGCCCCTTAAGCTCATCAATTAATAAGTAGGAGATATTTTCCACAGCAAGTCAAATTGTGATATTGCTATCAAGATTCAACTGTGTAGTTTTTTGAGTCAAACTCATTGACCCGTGATTCATGAGTAGTGGTTCACACGAACCCATCTCTCATGAGAATGAATGGAACACTTAGCACTCATTGGCTCTAGCTGATGCTCACAGAGGTGAAGCACCGGGACTTCCCGAGAGGTCACCCATCCCAGTACTACTCCAACTCAAGCGCACTTAACTACGGAGTTTCCTCCGTGGTTAAACCCACTCTGCTTGCATTCTCATTTGCAAAACCTTCACCAAGTGTTGTGCCTTATGAACCATCGATTAGAAAGCCCCTTAAGCTCATCAACTGGTTCGTAAGGCACAACACTTGGTGAAGGTTTTGCAAATGAGAATGCAAGTAGAGTGGGTTTAACCATGGAGGAAACTTCATAGTTAAGTGCGCTCGAGTTGGAGTAGTACTGGAATGGGTGACCTCTCGGGAAGTCCCGGTGCTTCACCTCTGTGAGCATCAGCTAGAGCCAATGAGTGCTAAGTGTTCCATTCATTCTCATGAGAGATGGGTTCATGTGAACCACTACTCATGAATCACGGGTCAATGAGTTTGACTCAAAAAACTACACAGTTGAATCTTGATAGCAAGATCACAATTTGACTTGCTGTGGAAAATATCTCCTACTTATTAATTGACGAGCTTAAGGGGCTTTTTAATGAATGGTTCATAAGGCATAACACTTGGTGAAGGTTTTGCAAATGAGGATGCAAGCAGAGTGGGTTTAACCATGGAGGAAACTCCGTAGTTAAGCGTGCTCGAGCTGGAGTGGTACTGCGATGGATGACCTCCCGGGAAGTCTCAGTGCCTCACCTCCGTAAGTATCACCTAGAGCCAATGAGTGCTAACTGTTCCATTCATTCTCATGAGAGATCCATTTGATAAAGCTTGGTGAAATAACTTCAAACATTTGAAGCATCTATTGGATTCTGTCACCCAAAAGGAAGATGGATTTCCCAATTCAAAAATTCCCAGCCACCATCTTTAATAAATTTATCTGGATCATCTGAAATGGTCTTCAAAATTGGCTGCCAATTCAAGTTCATTCTGCTTTCATAATACTTTATATCAATTGAGTTTAGCCATTCTTTGATGCCATCAAGAGAAGATTGAGGAATAACATCAATGCGGAGTACATCCCGCTTGAAGTCTTTGAAAACAATAGCCATATCAAATGCCTTTTGCCCAAGTCCTACTCTCTCAAGGCTAACTATCTCAATCTCACTAATGGTTATTACTAAGAAAGGCAATTCCACCAACTCTACCAAATAGTTTACGGTAGGAACAATAAAAGCAGAGGCTTTGAAAGGAACTCCATGAAAACCTAGCTCTCTAAATGGTATATCAAACTCCAGTTCAAAATCTTTTAGATGAGGCTGCTCCCATAGCTCTGTTACTCATTTAACAAACCCTTCAAACTCTCCATTGATTTGATTTTTCTTGTCCCTCTCTTGCTGCTCTTCCTCAATTTCATCAGGATCATACATGGACCTTCTTGCCCCTCCTAAAGTTTGGACCACGTCCATTACTTCCACATAAAACTGGACATCCTTAGTCTTCTTAGTTCCCACCATAATATGGTTATGCAAATGAAAATGAAGCAAAGTAATCATCTCCTTCTCTGCTGGCTGGAAGAATGCGTGTTTAATATTTTGATACATGATATCAGCTCTCTCTTCTGCTCTCATGGTTGAATACCGAAATCCATTATAGTGGGCCTCCAGAGTTCTAGTCATCTTTCTTCCTCTTCCACCAAATGCCGGCCCAATCCACAAGTCTGCCAACCTAATTGGCTTTGTTTTTGAAAGCTGAAGTTTCTTCTGAGTCACCAGTGTAGGTCTCTCTGCCTTTTCAGACTTTGTCATAGCTACAGACCGTCTGTGGGATTTGATCATTTGTACCACTTGGTTGATGATGCAGGGGCATCCAACAGGGCACCTGAGCCCAGGAGTGGAATGGCATTCAGAGATGTTCAATTGCAATGTTAGACTTAATATTCAAAGCAAAATTCATAATCAAGTCTAAAGGTCATTGTAATGTAATAAGGAATAATTTAGTATGTAAGCAAGATATGGACGTACAAAAAAAACCAGTGAGCTGTTTAACAAATCCCCAAAAGAAATCGATATCAAGAATGTAGCGAAAAAGATGTGAGTAGAATGGAAAAAGATGTGAGATGCATGAACATCAAAGATTAATATGGCTAGAAGATAGAAGCAATGAACTATTCATGGGTTCCAAGCACTTAAAAAATGTGGAGTTCAGCCAGCCTGTAGTAGCAAGCTAAAAAAATTCTTTCAAGTCATTGATTCAGTTTGCCATGTTTATTGACCTCAAATTTGGTCTTTTCATTAACCTGTGATTCATGAGTAGTGGTTTACATGAACCCATCTCTCATGAGAATGAATGGAATAGTTAGCACTCATTGGCTCTAGGTGATGCTTACGGAGGTGAAGCACCGAGACTTCCCGGGAGGTCATCCATCCCAGTACCACTCCAGCTCGAGCACGCTTAACTACGGAGTTTCCTCCATGGTTAAACCCACTCTGCTTGCATCCTCATTTGCAAAACCTTCACCAAGTGTTATGCCTTATGAACCATTCATTAGAAATCCCCTTAAGCTCGTCAATTAATAAGTAGGAGATATTTTCCACAGCAAGTCAAATTGTGATATTGCTATCAAGATTCAACTGTGTAGTTTTTTGAGTCAAACTCATTGACCCATGATTCATGAGTAGTGGTTCACATGAACCCATCTCTCATGAGAATGAATGGAACACTTAGCACTCATTGGCTCTAGTTTATGCTCACAAAGGTGAAGCACCGGGACTTCCCAAGAGGTCACCCATCCCAGTACTACTCCAACTCGAGTGCACTTAACTACAGAGTTTCCTCCATGGTTAAACCCACTCTGCTTGCATTCTCATTTGCAAAACCTTCACCAAGTGTTGTGCCTTATGAACCATCGATTAGAAAGCCCCTTAAGCTCATCAACTGGTTCGTAAGGCACAACACTTGGTGAAGGTTTTGCAAATGAGGATGCAAGAAGAGTGGGTTTAACCAGGGAGGAAACTCCGTAGTTAAGTGCGCTCGAGTTGGAGTAGTACTGGGATGGGTGACCTCTTGGGAAGTCCCGGTGCTTCACCTATGTGAGCATCAGCTAGAGCCAATGAGTGCTAAGTGTTCCATTCATTCTCATGAGAGATGGGTTCATGTGAATCACTACTCATGAATCACGGGTCAATGAGTTTGACTCAAAAAACTACACAGTTGAATCTTGATAGCAATATCACAATTTGACTTGCTGTGGAAAATATCTCCTACTTATTAATTGACGAGCTTAAGGGGCTTTCTAATGAATGGTTCATAAGGCATAACACTTGGTGAAGGTTTTGCAAATGAGGATGCAAGCAGAGTGGGTTTAACCATGGAGGAAACTCCGTAGTTAAGCGTGCTCGAGATGGAGTGGTACTGGGATGGATGACCTCCCGAGAAGTCCTGGTGCTTCACCTCCGTAAGCATCACCTAGAGCCAATGAGTGCTAACTGTTCCATTCATTCTCATGAGAGATGGGTTCATGTAAACCACTACTCATGAATCACAGGTTAATGAAAAGAACTCTAAATTTCTGAATTGGGAAATCCATCTTCCTTTTGGGTGACAGAATCCAATAGATGCTTCAAAATGTTTGAAGTTATTTCACCAAGCTTTATCAAATGGATCTCTCATGAGAATGAATGGAACAGTTAGCACTCATTGGCTCTAGGTGATGCTTACGGAGGTGAAGCACCGGGACTTCCTGGGAGGTCATCCATCCCAGTACCACTCCAGCTCGAGCACGCTTAACTACAGAGTTTCCTCCATGGTTAAACCCACTTTGCTTGCATCCTCATTTGCAAAACCTTCACCAAGTGTTATGCCTTATGAACCATTCATTAGAAAGCCCCTTAAGCTCGTCAATTAATAAGTAGGAGATATTTTCCACAACAAGTCAAATTGTGATATTGCTATCAAGATTCAACTGTGTAGTTTTTTGAGTCAAACTCATTGACCCGTGATTCATGAGTAGTGGTTCACATGAACCCATCTCTCATGAGAATGAATGGAACACTTAGCACTCATTGGTTCTAGCTGATGCTCACAAAGGTGAAGCACCGGGACTTCCCGAGAGGTCACCCATCCTAGTACTACTCCAACTTGAGCACACTTAACTATGGAGTTTCCTCTGTGGTTAAACCCACTCTGCTTGCATTCTCATTTGCAAAACCTTCACCAAGTGTTGTGCCTTATGAACCATCGATTAGAAAGCCCCTTAAGCTCATCAACTAGTTCGTAAGGCGCAACACTTGGTGAAGGTTTTGCAAATGAGAATGCAAGCAGAGTGGGTTTAACCAGGGAGGAAACTCTGTAGTTAAGTGCGCTCGAGTTGGAGTAGTACTGGAATGGGTGACCTCTCGGGAAGTCCCGGTGCTTCACCTCTGTGAGCATCAGCTAGAGCCAATGAGTGCTAAGTGTTCCATTCATTCTCATGAGAGATGGGTTCGTGTGAACCACTACTCATGAATCACGGGTCAATGAGTTTGACTAAAAAAACTACACAGTTGAATCTTGATAGCAATATCACAATTTGACTTGCTGTGGAAAATATCTCCTACTTATTAATTGACGAGCTTAAGGGGCTTTCTAATGAATGGTTCATAAGGCATAACACTTGGTGAAGGTTTTGCGAATGAGGATGCAAGCAGAGTGGATTTAACCATGGAGGAAACTCCATAGTTAAGCATGCTCAAGCTGGAGTGGTACTAGGATGGATGACCTCCCAGGAAGTCCCGGTGCTTCACCTCCGTAAGAATCACCTAGAGCCAATGAGTGCTAACTGTTCCATTCATTCTCATGAGAGGTCCATTTGATAAAGCTTGGTGAAAGAACTTCAAACATTTTGAAGCATCTATTGGATTCTGTCACCCAAATGGAAGATGGATTTCCCAATTCAAAAATTCCCAGCCACCATCTTCAATAAATTTATCTGGATCATCTGTAATGGTCTTCAAAATTGGCCGCCAGTTCAAGTTCATTCTACTTTCATAATACTTTATATCCATTGAGTTTAGCCATTCTTTGATGCCATCAAGAGAAGATTGAGGAATAACATCAATGCGGAGTACATCCCGCTTGAATTCTTTGAAAACAATAGCCATATCAAATGCCTTTTGCCCAAGTCCTACTCTCTCAAGGTTAACTATCTCAATCTCACTAATGGTTATTACTAAGAAAGGCAATTCCACCAACTCTACCAAACAGTTTACGGTAGGAACAATAAAAGTAGAGGCTTTGAAAGGAACTCCATGAAAACCTAGCTCTCTAAATGGTATATCAAACTCCAGTTCAAAATCTTTTAGATGAGGCTGCTCCCATAGCTCTGTTACTCGTTTAACAAACCCTTCAAACTCTCCATTGATTTGATTTTTCCTGTCCCTCTCTTGCTGCTCTTCCTCAATTTCATCGGGATCATACATGGACCTTCTTGCCCCTCCTAAAGTTTGGATCACATCCATTACTTCCACATAAAACTAGACATCCTTAGTCTTCTTAGTTCCCACCATAATATGGTTATGCAAATGAAAATGAAGCAAAGTAATCATCTCCTTCTCTACTGGCTGGAAGAATGCGTGTTTAATATTTTGATACATGATATTAGCTCTCTCTTCTGCTCTCATGGTTGAATACAGAAATCCATTATAGTGGGCCTCCAGAGTTCTAGTCATCTTTCTTCCTCTTCCACCAAATGTCGGCCCGATCCACAAGTCTGCCAACCTAATTGGCTTTATTTTTGAAAGCTGAAATTTCTTCTGAGTCACCAATGTAGGTCTCTCTACCTTTTCAGACTCTGTCATAGCTACAGACCATCTGTGGGATTTGATCATTTGTACCACTTGGTTGATGATGCAGGGGCATCCAGCAGGGCACCTGAGCCTAGGAGTGGAATGGCATTCAAAGATGTTCAATTGCAATGTTAGACTCAATATTCAAAGCAAAATTCATAATCAAGTCTAAAGGTCATTGTAATGTAATAAGGAATAATGCTATAAAAGCAATGTAATAAGTGAAAATCCCATGTAATGAGTCAAAATGTCATGTAATGGTCATATAGGGTTAAGGTCTAAGTGGTTTTAGGTTTATAGGCATTAAATGGGTCCTTGACAAAGAATAGTCTCAATGACAAAGACAGAGGATCAGTCTTCAAAAAAGGAGCATTGATTGAGGATACATTACCTTGAGACTGAGATCTTCAAAAGGTTGCAGTCAAATGGAAGATTACAGTCTCAAAGGAATATAGGAGAAATGTTTGGAGACAAAACAGTGACAGAGGCTTTACTCAAAAAATGCATCCAAGAAGGTGAGTACCTGGAAGATGGTTTGCTTCAAGGAAGTTAGAATTCTATTTCCTTAGTTTGATTGTTACAGTAGAGGATAGAGAGCAGCTATTACAGGGTTCTTTGCTCTTGAGTAATTTGAACCTCAAAGGCAGAGCTCTTCTCATCTCTTTAACATTACAAGTGGCTGTTTAAAGAAGATTTCTAGGTTTGGATGGTCCATAGTAAAATTTCCCAAAGAGTGTATCGAGTCTTCCCACATAACGTTTTAAGCTTGATGGGAACATAGGCAAAAAAAAAGTTTCTAATTAGATTTTAACAAAATTTTAGCCCTTCCATTATATTCATATTATTTAACATCTTCATAATCACCACTGTAGCTTGCAAGGTGATTCATCAAATTAAAAACAAAGCCTCCATGGCTTCTTACAACCTTTGAGTATTGTAAACTATAAGTAATATTCAGTAGAGAAATATAGCGTGGTAAGTGAGGACATTCTTCATTATAAGAATGAAATGATAGACAAGGGTAACTCTCAGGTTTAGTCTTTAACCATGCAAACTATAATTGTAGAGACCGGCCTGGTTATTACCGTTGACATTCAATTATCTATTGAGCTTACGAGCTTGGAGAAGAGAACTGTAAACTGCAACACCCTCACCAACTATAAGAAACAGCCAATTTGGTCACAGAATTTCAGTGAACTTTTCCTTTTGAAGATTCTCCATGAGATCTGACCCAGGGTTGCTCAATGCAAGCTAAAGATCATGTATACTCCTTGTTAGTATAATTCACATTGTTTACAATACAAAATAGATTTTTGTTAAATTTTGTTATAACATAAAGATAGTCACACTTATTTAAAACTTGTAAGCTTGGTGAGCACTTGGATTTTTATTGATTTATATGTAGGTTCTAGGCCAGTAATGAAACAGTACACAATTTAAAAAGGTCAAAGTTTAGAGTTTACTGTTTAAACCAAAATTCTATGAAGTGTTGATATAGTTGACATGTTTTATACAGAGTACATACTGTTGAACACGTTTAAACAACACATTCTAAGCTTTCATTTCTTTGGTTGATTTATTAGGAATGCTTTTACTTAATTCAATAAGACCCACTTATTAAATTTATTAGGAATGCTATTACTTAATTCAATAAGACCCACTTATTAAATTTATTAGGAATGCTATTACTTAATTCAATAATACCCACTTATTAAATGATTTTAGATGAATGACATAAACAAATCAAAACTTAAAATAAATTGTTTAAACCAAAATAATATTTTGTTCAAACCAAAATTATGACAATAGTTACCTGAAGGCCTTTCAGTTCAATTATTCTCTTGAGCTCTTTGAGCATTTTGATTCCACTGGTGTCAACAGTGGTTACAGATGCATAAGTGAAAAAAGAGAATGAAAAGCAGCACCAAAGTACAATACAAACCAAACTTGCTAGAGTTTGACCATATACAGCTGTATATCTAAATCCCAGAATAAAGGAAACATGAATGGTTGTATATGATAAAATTAGGGTGCATTTATTCCATTTTATTCTACTCCATAGTTTTTTTACTAGAAAATCGATTACAAGTGAAGGGAAATCCTTTTACAAAAAAGAAATGATGCATCAAATATGTAAGCTTTCAGAACTTATGGCCCATATCTATAATAACATACTACAAAGTGTCTTCCTTCAGCTTGGCAAGATGCTCCTCTTCATCCATTATCCATCTCATTATCCTGCGTACATTGTAAACTTTATTAAGGTCCCCAATAAACAATCCATGTAATGAAGACTGTGGATTAGAGATGTGTCAAAGCAGAAGAGCTCAGAAGAGAAGGGTTATGGTGAATGGGTGCTCATGACATTGCTATTGCTTGGATTACTCAAAACATCAAATAAAAAATAATATATAAAGTTATAAACTGTTAAGGGGAGGGAGAACAGTAGTCGTATGGACTATCTTCTTCAATATCAAATACCATCATGCAATTCATTAAAATATTATGCTTAACATAATATATTCTAAAAATGACATTTTTGAAATTCTACCAAAACTTAATCTAAAAATGACTACTATTCAAAAGATGAGTTATTCGAAAGATGGGTTATTTGAAAGACTGGTTATAAATAATTGAATCAAGCATGACTACATTCAGGAAGCTGCATGACTGAATTCAGGAAGTTGACCCTACACATAGGACATTTGTTATGTCTATTAAAAAATAAGCTTTTAAAATAAACATAGACAAATCACCTTTCTCTTAAGTAGCTTGAATTGGAAAAATAGATTCAAGCTACAATGCTTTGAATTCAATAAAAACTTAGAATTAAATAATATTTTGTAGCTTAGCAATTTAGGAGTGCTGGAGTGATTACCAGTTGTGATGTAGCAAGATGTGCATGAACCTTCAATGTTCATCGTGTCAATGGCAATCATCTCTTTATTGCCATCAATATTGTAGTTCTTGAACAGTGCAAAAGTTCTGCCAACTGCTATTCCTTCCTGTATGGGAATAATTCAAATCAACTAGAGGTAATAAATTACTAGCCAATGAACATAATTATAAATCTTTGATGAGCTGATCTTTTAAACTTTTTTCTTGCAAATTCCACCTTTTAAGGAAAAACACAAAATTGTTAGATATAGCCACTAAAAGAAAAGACCGGAATGAAAGGAAAAATACTGTACCAATTAATGATATGAAAACAAAATAGTGGGATAAACTTAGTTCACTTATGATGTTCCACCTTTTACGTATGGTGGGCCCGAATATATGCAATGTTAGGTCATAAAGTTTCTTATAAAACATATCATTTCCTGCAAAAAATGTCATGGGATAATCAATCCAAAACTTGTTATGAATAGGTAAATGCATATTACAATATAAAAAATAATTATTTAAAGTACCTGGAATCTAAGGACATTTTATAGGCATTGATTCATTATTGCCAATCAATAATGACGTCTGCGTCGCACCCGTGCTAGTAACACGGGTAGATCCAAGAAATGGTGGTGAATTATCACCAATACATGCAGATTGATCAGTATCTGGTTTACCAAGCGGTGCCACCGGGGTATCTCCTACTCCAAAAAAATAATCCACTATGTGATGCACCCAAGATTAAAGTACACCAGATATTGATCAATCTGCATGCATTGGTGATACCCACTTGATGTCGCCTTTGGTCTCATCATCATAAGAACATGACCCCCCATTAGCAAGGAAATATTGCATGTGTTTGTCAAATTTTTTTCTAATCTTTTGCCACATCAACCTGCACTGAGTGGTCAACAACAAGATCCATAGGTACCTGCAATCATAAAGTTGATAAATACCAATAGTTGGCGTAAAGAAGAAAAATACCATAAACAATAGCATTTAAAAAATGACTAAGAAATATATATCTGATCTAGAATTTAAAGTAATAAAGATAGAAAGAGCAGAGATAAAGCAATCGTGATTAAATAGTAATCTTCAAAAACCTATGTTGTTAATCTTTCCATCATACAATGTATTAGGATTTATTGAAGAATATAAACACACAAAAAAATTGACAAGAAAATAATGTAGCACATAGACTTAGAGTCCCTAAATCTTCAACAAAATATGGAATGCAAAGCCAACACAATGAATTTCCATTTCTCAAGCATAAGAAATTCAAGCTTATTTCTCATGGAACAGCACAAGACAGAAACAAAGATGTATAGGAAAACACAGTGTGGTATCAATGTACTAATCTACCCCATAGGCACAAAAGAGACATACTAAAATACACCCATAGTTCAATTATTAAGTGTTATTTTTATCTTTTCAAATATTTGAAAAATGTATGGCTATCAAATACAAAGCTTTGTGCTTAATAAATAAAAGGTAAGGTTTTGAACATGTAGATCCACTTGTTATCTGAGGTTCGAATACATCGTAAACTCAAGCGAATTAAACTGGAACTCCTGGAGGGGAATTGGATTTCTATTTCAGCACAAAATAGAAACATGATGAGAAATGATGAAAATGTTTTATTTTTCACTAAGCATAAGATATAGAAACTAAAGAAAAAGTGCCACCATTTATACTAAAATGAACTAAAACAGTCTTTCAAAATATGAAGGCAACAACAATACTTACGGATAGGGACCATAAATCTTTACTTGACGAATATGGGTATCCCGTCCATTTGATGATTAGACAATACAACAAGCTGCAACATAAATGTTTACACAAATACATTCTTGAAATGAATTAACAAAGGAAAATCTGTAAGTCTAAGAAGAATACTTAGACTTACATCATCATCATCATCATCATCATCATCATCATCTGCTTCTTCATCATCTTCAGTATCTTCTTCTTCCATAACATTATACTTTATCGGCCTTCCTCTTGGATCATGTCTAACAACAAATAACCAACCTTGTTTATGTGGAACCTCTGAGTAAAACACTTGCTCACACTGGCTTGGAAGAACATAGGGCTCATCTCCAACTGGCTCAAATGATCTTGTATTAATCATTGTAAATCCATTATCATGTTGAATAACAGTTCTATCTGGATCATTTTGATTCAGTCGTAGCCTGTACCATTTGATGAAAAATAGAACTACTTTGAAGGAGTTAAAGTCGCACTCAATTATATCATCTAAGATGCCATAGTATTGATTTTGAGATTGTTGAGGATGTAGGTCATTTCTAGATGATATATTGGTGACCTCAAAAACTGCACTTATCCCAGAATCACAAGTTTTCTTTGTATCATCCAACTTTTTTATACGAAATTTGTGGCCATGATAGTACATAGCTTTGTGGTGCTTGACCTGCAATTTTTAAAGTGTGTAAATTATTTGTATCATGAGTTGATATGAAACATACGAGTCATGATCATTAATAAATTTTTACATACCTGTCCACCTCTTAAACCATGTGCTAGATCAATTACCATTGGAGTAACATTGGGATCTCCATTACGATGAGCTTCTCTAACCAATGAAGCAACACCTTCCCATGTTAATGAACAACCATTTTGTTGACATCGTTCAATCCATACCGTCATCCAATCAAGATTGTTTGCAATATACAAATGTATTGCATCCCATTCTCGACCAGCTGTATCAAAAACATCTTAGATTTATTGCATCCGACTCTCGACCAAATTTATAAGAATTAATTAACTACAATAACATCTTAGATTTACCTCTCACTGTCCTCAATCTACCTTTGCCCATCAAGTGCTCCCCTTCAAATTTGTTAATGGAGTTGGGATCCCAAATACGATCTACATGGATCTTTGCTGCAAACTTAGGAAGATATTCACTAATGTACACCATGGTCTAGTATACCATATATCCCTCTACCATAGAACCCTCAGGATGTGCTCACAGTCGAACCAAGTCTTTCAAAAATTTCAAGTGCCTCTCAACCATCCACATTGACCTAGTTGGTACAGGTCCGCACAATTCAATCTCCTCAACTTGATGTAAGAGGTAATGTTCTTGTGCATTGAAAAAAGTTGAAGGTAGACACTTTTGCATTTCACACATAAGAAAAGGAATTTTTCTCTTCCAGTATTTTATATCTTCTTTATTGATTTCTTTAGATGACAACCACCTCATGTATTTTCCAAGATCATATATAACTTGTTTGACACCGTTGGCAAAGTGGTGTGGGAGAGATAGAGGTAGAACATACTGCAATATTTGTAAAATGATCTCGTCAATATTTTATAAAAGAATGCAATGAAAACCACATGCAGTATACAAATATATAGAGAATACAAAGTAATATGAATTACCTTAATAAATATATGCCAATCGTGTGTTTTCATCCCTGGCCCAAATTCACTTTTCTTTGATATGAGATCATTTATGTTCGCAGCAAATCCTGTAGGAAATCATATTTTCTTTATAATTTCTTTTATAGCATTGCTCTGCTGCTCCGACAATAACCATGGAAGAGCACTTGTATCAATCTGGTCTCCATTTTGATTGGATTGAATAAAATTTTTCATTGCATGGTCGGATTCTTCAATGTCACTACAAATTTTGATGATTTGGTCTTTGTCACGCCTTCCATCCAATATTTTCCATAATGTCTCTGTTACATTCTTTCCAATATGCATAGGATCAAACAAATGCATGATTGGGAGTTGCTCATAGTACGGCAACCTAGTAAATTGCGTAGGATAACTTTTGAGTCCTTTTGGAAGTTGGTCATTGATGCCTTGACGACCTTCACAAGCATCAATTACATCATCAGTAAACAAAACACAATATCAAAAGATAAATTTGAAACAAAACCCATCAGATGGAATGACATTACCTCAATGATTTATTTTATTGTATGCCAACTTCCATAGGCGAGGTGTCATTCTCCATGGCTTTGATGTAGTCTCTTCTTTCCCATTGAAAAGATGTTTTTCAGTAATTCGGTACTTATGATTTCTGTGGAGAAAGTGTCTATTCTCATCGAACACCTGCTTTCTCAAACTTTTTGAATGACGAGATTTTGTCTTTGGACCACAAACTGGACATGCAAATTTTCCCTTTGTTTGAAGACCTACAAGATCATGTCTAATTGGATTAAATGTGTTAACTTTGTGTTAGCACTATAACATACCAAAAAAGAGGCGTTATGAAGAGAACATACCACAAAAATGTGTTAGCCCAGGGGCATCATGTATTGTCCATACAAGCATTGCATGGAATTGAAATTGTCTTTGTCCTATTGGTCTAGAGATGTCATACATAGTGACCCCATTCCATAACACCATCAACTCGTCGATAAGGGGCTCAATATATACATTGATATCTTTAACTTGGTACTTACCTAGTTGAATGAACAAAAACATTACATAATTATTATGACCATTTTGATGGATTATTAATAATAAATTAATTTAGATGACCATTAAATCAAAAAATACCTGGAACAATCAGTGACAACATTATGTGCTCCCTCTTTATGGACAACCAAGGAGGAATGTTATTGTTGATAACAAAAACAGGCCACACCGAGTAAGTAGATCTCATCTCTCCAAACGGATTGACACCGTCCGCTGCCAATGAAAGCTTGAGATTATGAGGTTCTTCTTTAAAGTGTGGCCATTTTTCTTCTATTTCCTTAAATGCCGAGCCATTTGCAGACATTCGCATAATGCCATCTTGACTTCTATTGCGTGCATGGTAATCCATAAATTGTGCCAAGCTATTTCACTTGAATAATCGTTGCAGACGTGGAATAATGGGAATATGTCGAAGAACCTTGCGAGGCACCTTTTTTTGTTATTCGATCTGATTGATATCTACTAATATGACAAATAGGGCATTCTGTTGCAAATTCATGCTGTTTATAATATATAATATGATCATTCAGACATGCATGTATTGTTTGATATTCCATTCCAATATCTTTCATAATGGCAGATAATTCTCGGTACAAGCGAGGTAGGATGTTTGATGGTGGTAACAAACACTCACCTACCAACCTACGACCAAAAATATAATTTGTTAATTTAAAGAATATTAATTGCTACACGATTCATCCAATATTAATTGCAAGGGAATTACGACTAAAATAATGAAAAAAGATGACATACCTTAACATACGTGTCATTGTTACATTGGATAAACCATTCATAACCTTCAGGTTCACCAACAACAATACAGCGGCAAGAAGAGTTGTTTCGGAGCCTTCATATAGGGGCTCATGTGCCTTCTCAAGTAAAGGTACATCAAGCTCTGCATCAACATCATCATCATCTTGATCATCGTGATCATATTGATCTTCTTCATCATTGTGGTCTTCTTCCATGATATCATTACCTTCTACTTCTATGTTCACACCTCTATGTTCCCTCGTTTGGAAATCCACATTCTCCAGATTGTCATGGTCCATAACATGAAATTGAGGGACGTTGACCTATATGAAAATGATGACCTTATATTAACCATGATCATGTTGTCATCATCAAATCATGTCTTATGTATTTTATAAAATATTAAAATACATACCAATGGATGAAATTCGTTTCCCCCTTCAATGTGACCATGTTGCCTACAATGTTCCTCAGCTGTTTTGATTAGATATCTTTGAGTCTTTAAGCCCTTACAAAGTTTGCAAGGACAATAACATTTTCCATCACCCTTTCTTTTTAAGTTAGACCATAGTCTAGCAATTGTCTCCCTATTTGTTTGTGCGTTGATATCGTCAGACATGGTCTTTCTTGAATGGAATGACTCGTTGGTGGAAGAAGGATGATTTGTTTGCAACCTGCTGATAAAAATCATTAGTGAACAACCATTTTCTCAACCATTTTAATATCGAAAACATCATATGAAATATCTTTATCATTTAGATTTTAATGCTATATTTTAACTTTTAATCAAAATTATGTGTAATATAAGGACCCTATATCACCATTTTACTGAGAGTCAAGCATCAAGTCATCGGTAAGTTAACACAACTTGATATGAAGATCTGAAGATATTTGATACTTCCATCATCACCCATGACATAACTCTCAAGCCTAACATAAAGTCATTCATACAAAAGTAGCAACCTGTTAATTTGTTGATAGAACCCTTAATCTTCAAGGAAGTTCAAAAGTTACTTGCTGCAACGATAATTTTTCCTATCTGCCACTCCACTTGGGTGGAAAATTTGGTGCATGTACAGAAGAAGCAAGAGGAGATCTGTGTTAATTTTTGTAAGCTTAAAAAGGTTTTAGATTGGACACCCTAAGCCTCTGCATCAATTTTATGAGTTCACCTTTCAATAATGTTGAAGTGAGGTATTGGGCCCTTGAGAAATAAGCTTTCAGCTTGGTTAGATAATTCAAGAAGTTTAGACAATATATCTTGAGAAGCAATATATATGCCATTATGCCTGACCAAGTGGTCAAGAGATTGGTTATGTAGTCAGATTTGGGAGAGCGTCACGAGAAATAGATGGCTATTTTGCAAGAGTTTGATTTAGAGATGCATCCTATGGGATTGGTTTAGAGATGCATCCTATTTGATTTTTGAATTTAGCCACTAGCAGTTCAAAATTTGAAATGTATGGGTCTTTGACCACTTGCATTCTTCAAAGGTGGCCACGACCTTCCGAATGTAACAAACTAATCAAATAGCGTTAAGGTTTTCTTTTAAACCTTTGTATATAAAGCGACGATGTCGAGTTTTCTTCCTGGTTCTTTCCTGATTGAGCTCTTTTTGAATCAGTTTTTATAAATATAAATATATATAGTGGTTCTTCCACTTTTGTCTAAACAAAATAAAATAAAACAAGATACCCTATAAGAAAAGATAATCATCTCTATCTTATCTACATTGATTCTTAGAAAATAACATACTACACAATAAAAAATAACCAATAAATGATAATAATCTCCTTCTTATCTATGTTGATTCTTATCTCTTTTATATATAATTAATTTTAGAGAATGAAATAGTATGCAATAAACGATAATCACCCCCCTTATGAAAAACAAGATAATCATCTAAGTTCAATATTCTAAAAAACAAGATGCCACTTGCAATAAAGTGACCATCTCCCTTCTATGTATGATGATTCTATAATTGAGTAAACTCTAATTCACAAGTAAAAAAATTCATACTATAATTTAGAAGGTCTAATTCACAAGTAAATAAATTCTTGGCAGCTCCTACATAACAAATTTTTAAAAATATATTGCACATTGAATCAATTTAAACCCAAGATGTATTTAAATTAAATTAAAAAATATATTCAAATTTAGATAAATCAACATGATAGATCATCAATATATCACTAAGTCTACAATAAGCAACATTTTGTTACTTAATTCTTCCTTTGTTAACCCCATCTTCTCTTCTGTGAAACATAATAAACAATCACTAACAAGCTTCTAACATCTTGTATGTTTCCATCTTCTGCAATGACTACAAAATATCTCCTACAAAAAATTCACACAAAAAACTCAAGTATAAAAATTAGAAGCACTTTGAACCTAGATATATATTAAATACTTTTGGAGGAGTTGTTTAAAGCTAACTACACATGTAAATGTGTGCACGATAAAAATGTGATATAAATAAACATACCTATTTTAGTGGATGTTGACATATAGTCATAATAATTAGAAATATTGAAAATGAATGTCTTCAAAGATTTTATCTTTGTCGTATACCTATGCAAAGATGGATGCAAAATATTGAAGCATATCGAGTATGCAATCTATTTGTCAAATGTTAAAAAAAATAATAGATCTTTTAATCTCAAATCTATAAAACATCACATATCCCAAATAATAACCAAATACAAATTATAATTTTTTTTCAAATATGGGACAATTTACTCTTAGCTTTTTTGGATAAGTATCTTGCTGATTTTTTGGTTCCTCATGCCTCTCTTCTTTTTAAATCCAAAGACCAAGAAGGTAAAAAAAAAGAGAAGAAAAACCTACATCATCTCCATTTTTATTTTCTCATTTAAATGAAAATGAGGACTTTAGCATTCTCACCCCACTATTTGGAAATTTCTAAGTAGGGAGTAAGTGACTACTCCACTAGACTAAGCAGGATAAATGGATGCAAACACATGAATCCTTCCATCAATTCATAGATACATTAATTGTTACAATATTTTCAACTTGAAACTAATTAAATAATTTAATATTTTATCTTTCATTTGTAATAGAGCTCTAGTCACCTCCATCAATATATTAATAATTAGAAATAAATTTTCACACATATACTTTGTGCTAGCTCTTCAAATGAGGACATTGATATGCCTGCAAAGATCATAAATATAGTCATTTCACATATGCTAACAAATACTAAGCAAGGTTCTTATAAATATGTCTGTAATCAAAGATTCTTGCCTCTATTATTTGATAGGTATATCTGCCTTTCTCATCATGCCCAATGAAATGAGGACAGTCTCTCTAAAGACAACATGATAATGTACACTCACTGTAAGGATAGTCACAAATGAGGACAGTCACTGTAAAGACAACATGATAATGTACACTCACTGTAAGGACAATCACAAATGAGGATAGTCACTCTAAAGACAACATGATAATGTACACTCACAGTAAGGACAGTCACAAATGAGGACAATCACTCTAAAGACAACATGATAATGTACACTCACTTTAAGGATAGTCACAAATGAGGACATCTTATAGTGAGTGTACATTATCATGTTGTCTTCATAGTGACTGTCCTCATGTGTCATAATATTAGAAGTTCACAAAATTATTTTTGTGAACTGTAATATTATTTTTGTTTTGTAATTTTTGTGACCTTGTGTAATTTCACAAAATGAGAAGTTCTCACATTGACTGTCCCTTGTGTAATTTCCACTTGAATGAGGACAGTCACTATAAAGACAACATGATAATGTACACTTACAGTGAGTGTACATTATCATGTTGTCTTTAGAGTGACTATCCTCATTTGTTGAAGAAGAAAAGCATTAATGTGGTTCAATAGCAATACATTCAAGTGGCAATTACACAAGGGAGAATCACTGTGAGATGTCCTCATGTGTGACTGTCCTTGTCACAAATGAGGACATCTCACAGTGACTGTCCCTTGTGTAATTTCACAAAATGAGAAGTTCTCATAGTGACTATCCCTTGTGTAATTGTCACTTGAATGAGGACTGTCACTATAAAGACAACATGATAATGTACACTTATAGTGAGTGTACATTATCATGACAACATGATAATGTACACTTACAGTGAGTGTACATTATCATGTTGTCTTTAGAGTGACTATCCTCATTTGTTGAAGAAGAAAAGCATTAATGTGGCTGAATAGCAATACATTCAAGTGGCAATTACACAAGGGACAGTCACTGTGAGATGTCCTCATTTGTGACTGTCCTTATAGTGAGTGTACATTATCATGTTGTCTTTACAGTGACTGTCCTCATTTGTTGAAGGAAAAAAGCATTAATGTGGTTCAATAGCAATGCATTCAAGCGGCAATTACACAAGGGACAGTCACTGTGAGATGTCCTCATTTGTGACTGTCCTTACAATGAGTGTACATTATCATGTTGTCTTTACAGTGACTATCCTCATTTGTTGAAGGAAAAAAGCATTAATGTGGTTCAATAGCAATGCATTCAAGTGGCAATTACACAAGGGATAGTCACTGTGAGATGTCCTCATTTGTGACTGTCCTTATAGTGAGTGTACATTATCATGTTGTCTTTAGAGTGACTGTCCTCATTTGTTGAAGAAGAAAAGCATTAATGTGGTTCAATAGCAATACATTCAAGTGGCAATTACACAAGGGAGAATCACTGTGAGATGTCCTCATGTGTGACTGTCCTTGTCACAAATGAGGACATCTCATAGTGATTGTCCCTTGTGTAATTTCACAAAATGAGAAGTTCTCACAGTGACTATCCCTTGTGTAATTGCCACTTGAATGAGGACTGTCACTATAAAGACAACATGATAATGTACACTTATAGTGAGTGTACATTATCATGACAACATGATAATGTACACTTACTGGTGCAGAGCACCTGAATTCCATCAGCAATTCCATCAGATGTTATCAGACTTTTCACATTCTATCCAACTTGGACTCCTTGCTTGGCAAGAACACGCGCTGTTTGTAGGTTCCTTGTATGGGATAGCAGAATCTTTGAATGGTTTTAATAAAGTAATATAAGATGTTTTGTTTGTAATAAAGGTTAAAGGATTGATTTTATAATCTCCTTATAACCCATCGAAACGTATGGACACAAGACCCCTTGGTGCACTTATAAACCTTGGGTATCGATTGGTCCCTTGGATGAAATTTTGTTATCTAGGTGTCTTTAGGTGTTTTAAGAGTGTTTGAAAGTCTAAAACATCAAATAAGGTCTTTTAGTCTTCCAAAACAAACTTTTTGTCTTACCCAACAAAAGTTGTTTTAAAGTTGTAATGCAACTTTTAAAGTTGCTAAGCAATTTTGAGTTTGAATTGGTTAAACGGCTACAACCATAAAAATGGTTAAGCCAATGGTGGGGAGAGCCTATTTAGGCTTCCAAATGACTGAGGAAATCGAAGAGATCCTCATTGTATTCAAATTGCTTTCAAATCAATAAAACTACTTGTTTCAGAGTAATTTTCTGTGCAAATCACGATGACAGTACGGTGTACGGATGTGAAGGGGTGATCAAAACCTGTCTAAAAGTTGGAGCATCTCCATTTTATGCTTTTAGAATTGGTTTGATAACTTCAAGTCATTTTATATCAGAGTTATTCAATTTTCTTGTCTGTTGGTCTGAGAAACCCTTATTTTCAGGGTTTAGCCATTCAAATGGCCCTAACTTGAATTTTGACTGTTGGAAATTCTTCTTCCTCGGTACAATGCAAGTTAGGGAGGTCCTTTTTCATATTCCAAAAGCTTTGAACCAGGAGGTTGAGGTTACACCATTTGGGAGCAAGCCCTAGGTCAAAAGCTTCTATGTTTTTGACTAGGAAAATGATATATAGTGAAAAATCAGAAGGTTACGGTGTGTGAAGGACCTTAAAACTTGGTTTTTGTGGACACCTAGGGTGAGGAGAACAACCTAAAACTCAGTGTTTGATCCCAAGTACCCATTCCTCATACTTTATTTGGAAACCCAATCCTAAACCGCATGCATTAGGCCTGTGGACCTAACAAAGGAAGTGGACTATTGGAGTGGAGTCAAAAACTGAGATTTTGAGGTTTCATGGTGGAACTGAGGTTTTCTTGGCCTAATTTAACTTCTTGACAATTTGAGTATTGTTTTATGGCTCAATCGGAGTTTGAATAATGAGACTGAATGCTGGGATTAACTCTCTGTTCTATATGTTGTTTCTCTTCGTATCGATGTAAAATGTGGCATCGGATTTTGGTGTATATTGTAGCCTCTTGTTAGGGGTGGTTGTAGATTATGGTGTTGTAGTGACATTGTAAATAATTAAACCCTAGTTGAAACGGTTTGGGCTGTAAATTGGTTTTGTTTGCAATGAAGGGTGAAGAGAAGCATTTGTGTCAGCTTGGTAGAAATTTTTTGGAGAGAGCTCAAATGAAATGAAAACAAGGAAATAAATATGGTTTCCTATCCTCAGGAAGGAGATTATCTAAGTGGGTATGGAAGAATAGGATTAACTGTGGCAAGAAAGACAGAAGCATGAAATGTAGTTGTTTGTATAAGTGTTGTTCGGGCAAGGCAGCATTGCATAACTATGAGAATTTTCGTAAGAGTTCAGTTCCCACGAGGGTGATGTATTTTTGGAATGGCTCATGGAATGATTTTTTTGTCCAAGTTTTGGATTCACTTAGAGATGAGTTTTTGGCTGGCATGCCCACTGTAGAGTTGGCAATAGATGGCTCTCCATATCTTGTTGATTTTTTGCGAATGCTGCAAATAGATTTGAGGGCCGGCTGTCAAAGGTCCATTGCTTGGATTGATGAGAATGGTTCATGCTTTTTCCCCAAAGTTATCATTGAGGGTAATGCCGATGAAGAAGTTGCCTCTAAAGTTGAGGTCGAGATTGAAATTCAAATAAGTCCAACCGAGGCCTCAAATGCTAAGAATTGTGATAGAGTTGCTGCTAGTATGGAGGTTTCCAAAACTGAGCAAGTTTGTATTCCTAGTAATTTGAAGCCTGTGGCTGATGTGGTATCCATGAATGTTCCTAAATTAGATGAATTGATCAAGAAATATTCAATCAAGGGCCCCACTGGCGCAAATGAATTGTATAGAGATTTAAGAGATTCAAACTTGTTTAAGGATACAAAGCCACAGCCTGTAACCGAGTTACCTATAAAGACTTTCCAAGAAAAGCAGTTGCTTCATAAAACATCAGCTAAGGTTTGAACAGGTACAGATGCAACTCAGTTGGAGAATGGTTAAATATTGCGTGATGAGGTTAGGGATGGTGTCATTAATCACAATTTGCTTTCTGAATCCCAACAATGTGCTAGTTTTGTGGCTCGTGAATTTGAACAGGTGGGGGACAAATTGATCAAATTAGTGGATTGCGATACAGACTATGTAGCTGTGAAAAATTGTTTCCTTACTGGCCTAAATAAAATTGGACTTGCAACCAATGTTACTGGTATTTATCAAAATTCACATACAGATAGGCTGGGACAGGCTCGGCTGCAGGTTTTCAACAAACAGGTTGAGATAACAAGAAATTCTCATGGTAATGCAAATGTTAAATATGCATGGCATGGAGCATCCGATACAAGCATATCATCAATTATACTACATGGTTTTAGCAATAACAGATTAATGAATGGTGGTTCGGCATATGGTGTTGGTGTTTATCTTGCTCCAGAAGATTGCTCGTACCTGAGGTAGGAAAGATTATATTCAAAGATAATCTCTTTGGTGGGGATTTCTTTTAAATGTTTAAGTTCTAGAATGTTCTTTTCTTTAATACACTTTTTTTTTTTCTAAGAAGGAATGTTTGACTGACTATTATTTTCTTATTCTTTACAGTGTTCCATTTTCAGACTTGGACATTAATGGGGAACAGTATGCTGTGTTGTGCCGAGTTATTTTGGGGAATGTCGAGGAAGTTCCTCTTGGCTCTCATCAGTTCCATCCGAGCTGTGAGAACTTTGATTCTGGCATTAATGATATCACCAATCCAAAGCATTACATTATTTGGAGCACTCACATGAATACACACATTCTGCTAGAATATGTTGTCAGTTTTAAGGGTCCTCACCAGTCGCCTGGTATTGTTGAATTGTGCTTTTTAATATCATCTCATACATGCTAATAAGCAATCTGCAATGTGGACAGTTGTATTTGTTGTATGCCCAGAGTAAAAATGCTGCCTAAATAATGTTTTTTGAATGTTATAGCATGTTCAGATGGATTGGAAGCAAATGAAGCATCTGAGTCAGAGACATATTTTTTAAACTTTTCTTAGATCATCATTAAAACATTTAGAAAATCTGCATAGTTCTTCTTGTTCCCACTAATCAAGACTCAGAATTTTCTCCAGGGAATAACAATAACTATTTCTTTAATTGATCAAACATTCATCTCATATGGGTATCTATAGAAGCATCATAGATTTTTATCAGATGATGTGCAGACATGTGTGTGAAGTGTGAAGTACAGACAATGCATTTGAGTTGTTTGACAAAATACCTTGAATGGTATAAGTGATGTATTAAAGATCAGTTGAAACTAGGGCTTCAGAAACTTTCAAACAAATGCGATTGGCAGGTATGGAAATAAATCTTTTGCCAATTTTTTCCCTGCCTATGTGAGCAAACAGTGTTGGAATCGAAAATGAACGTATATCAGAGTATGTTGGTAGGAAGATTTTTGGTAGTTACTACCAATGACTTAAATGTAAAATGTGGAAGCCTGAACTTGGCACACGAAGTGTTTGTTAGAATGCCTCGAAGAGAAATTGCCTTATGGAAGGAAGTGAGACAATTTCAGAATGTGAGCTAATATGCAAAGTTTTGGTAAAGAACATCCATTGAGGCATAACATGCTAGAAGATAGGCATTCAGAGTATGAAATCATGGATGAACATCACTATGCCAGTATAGCAGTGTTGTAACAATGTTTGTGTGCCTGATAAAGTGAGATGAAAGGATGTGTTTTTTTTTTCTGATTTTGTAGTTTCAATTTCCTCTGATAGACATAGTAAGGATACATTGACAGGGCACGACACTTTCAATGAGTGTAACTGGCTGAGTATGTGATTCGTTGGTGCCATTTTGTTTTCTTCCTCTCATACAAAGGATTATTACTGTGCAATCATAGGAAAAGAGTGTGAATTGTTGATGTGTCATTTGGGGGAGATAAAATGCAGAAATTGTGCATATATCTATACAATAGTTTTGCAAACTGGGTTTTGCAAGGAAACTCTCAAGGCCTTTGAAGTTTTGAGACGGTGAAAAAGTAATGGTAGGAGAATTTTTGTCAGATATTATATGGTTTGGATTGCTCTGTTCAATGTGCTTACAAAATGTGTAATCATGGAGAGTGTAAATAGTTTGCTTGATAGCATACTCTAAAGAAACACTGTCACATGAATTGTCATAATTGTGGAGATGCACAATTCTAGGGTATTGGATTGTGTATGAACACCCATTAGAAAATGTACAGTATAGAAGACTTTTATCTAATGATGAGGTTCCAAGTATATTGCTAAACGTAAATGTTTGAGGGTAGCTCAAAGGGGATGCTGTCTCATGGACTATAGTGTTTGTAAGTTGCACAGAAACAGGAAACCTAAAGGGCAGTGATCTTCAAATCATGACAAGGTTATGGAAAGGGCATGAAAGGATATTGTTTCCCTGATTATTTTATGAAGAACATTTACAAGTGTGAGACAATGTACATGTATACTATAATTTGATGCCAAAGGTTAATGAACAGAGTATGCTGGATATAGTGAAGGAGTAATGTATGGAATGTTATCATGAGAATGTTTTTAATAATAAATATTAAGCGGGAATTTCTACAGGCACTTTACCTTCTGTCTGCTATCAATGAAATACCAATGTAGTAATGTTGCTCACAGTTTTGCTTGACTGTCGCAAAGACCGATTTCACACTTAAACATTTAACATCTTCAACAAAACTTGATACATAAGTCACCGTAAATAGAATCTTTCCTTCATTAACTCGACCATGGATACAATGAATTAAATCACGTTCGATAAAAACAATGAATTTAACATCTTTCCTTCATTAACTCGACCGCGGATACAATGAATTAAATCACGTTCGATAAAAACAAAGATCTTCAAATGGAGCGTCTGAGTCAGAAAATTCATACACAGTTGTCCCCGCCTTCTCGCCCACTCCCGCCCGCTGTCGCCCGCGCCGAAAAAGAAAGGGGAAAACTTAAAATGAAATGCATCTTTCTTTTTTTTTTACGTTTTATCCCCGTATTGGTCAAAATTTTGACCATCTATTGGTGGTCAAAATTTCGACCAACACGGGGATAAAAGGAAAAAAGAAGAAGAAAATTTTAAGACCATTTGCACTTTGGTCTATAAATTTGGTCGAAATTTGACCTCAAATCTACTAGTGGTGTGACTCTCCCTCTTCCTTGTTCCCATGTCAAGTGTATTTCTATGATTTTATAAATATGAATGATAGAGAAAGGTGTCTCATATTGAAAAATATAATTGACTTTACACACAGGCCACAAATATTAAATACTTTCAACCTCCTATGTCATTTTGGACACTTTCTTAAGTACATGGAGACCTATAGATTTGCTTGCATTTATTTTTAATTACCTAACTTCAATAGAAAATAAAATAATATATTTTTTTGGGAGATGCGAGATTTCCCTACATCCCTAGATACTCCTACATCACTAAAATGAATTAGGACATAATCTAATTAAAAGTTCACATTTAAAAATTAAATTTCATTACTACACACATGAAAATGACTTGAAACAATGTTATACTTGTAAATCTAAATGAATATGATAAATGATAATTTTAATAAACTAATTTGAACTCAAAGAATCGATAATGTCATGCTTCAAATTCGAGTAAAAGCCAACAAAGTTCCGCTAAAAATGACTCGCTTGCAGAAGCTTTTGCAACATTGAGGAAATGCCCCATGTATGGTTTTCTATAATGCCACCGAAACCCTTTGCTACAATTCCTTTGTGTGCCACTCACACACCCTGCATTCCCAGGCCCCTCACCGCCAATCTAACAAGGGAAGAG
The DNA here is from genome assembly GCA_027943335.1 of Chamaecyparis obtusa. Classification (NCBI taxonomy): domain Eukaryota; kingdom Viridiplantae; phylum Streptophyta; class Pinopsida; order Cupressales; family Cupressaceae; genus Chamaecyparis; species Chamaecyparis obtusa. Next base: position 960,862 of record BSBK01000061.1, on the reverse strand, counting down.
ACTTCAATTTCTCCACCACAAGGTGGTTCTACTTCTGGTTGGCACATGGAAGGTGTCTATCCTTCAACAGGTGGTGGCTCTAGCTGGTTGAACATCGACGAAGACTCTGGTTGGTCAATTTCCTCTAAATGGCTTCCACAACTTTTCTTGGCCATTTCTCCTACTAGGAAGGAGACAAAAAAAGAGAAGATGTTTCTACAAAAGAGGGGGGGTCCATTCTGGACGACATTATCAACCCGTTGATGTATGGGGTCGCAAGGATGATAGGGATCTCCTCCACCTCCATCGGCCACTACTTTATCTACTTAGCAACTAGTCAAACCATGTTTATGATTGTGTTGCTTTTTCCAAAATTGACCTACATGACTCTTGTAAAATGATCTTGTATCATCATTTTTTTTGTAAATAATATATTGCATCTTCAATATATAATTAATTAAATGCCTATTCAAAAAAATAAATCAATAAAATTAAATAAATTTACAAAAGATACCTAATTTAAAATTTAGATGAATCACATGGATATGTGATTTTCACCATTACTCCATGCAAGGCCGGCTTTTGTCTAATAGTTCATGTTGTCATCCCTTAATTTCGAAAATAATATCCCTCTTATCGCTTTTCATTGCAATTTTTTAATATTCTATTGTGCTCTATGCGGCATTATAAGAGATATAAAATTAAATACTTTCCCTTTATCGTGTCGTGAACGGCTACTTTGGGAATTCCAACTTCTGATATGTGAATTACAATTAAATTAGGTCCCTGATGCAATCCCCAGCATTATAAAGTATTGAGATTCTCAATACAAATACGTAACTAATGGATAAGAATTGTGGGTATCAGTGGTATACATCCTTCTGCTTAAAACAATGCAGGATACCTGCAAAATGAATATTAAATACATGCTTACCTACTTTCAAAGATTTAACTACGTCCAACAATCAATATAATACCCAAACGAATAGTTGTGTGTGGAAGCTATTGTTTATCGTTACACTACTATATTGTTCGTCAATGGGTAAAGCCAGATAGAAAGAACAACTATAGAAACTCTCGTTAGATGGCTTGACAAGCAAAGCAGAAGAGCCTACAAATCTCTCCCTTCTTCACATATGATTTGGGAGTTGTGCTTTGAAAAAAGTAAAAGTAGGTAATGGCTTGTGATTCAAGAAGCTTCCATTTTGTGTTTGTCCATGGAGCCTGCTTTGGCGGATGGTGTTGGTACAAAGTTGCAGACCTCCTTATGAAAGATGGTCATACTGTCTCTTCCCTTGACATGGCTGGCCAAGGCATTGATCCCACTGATGCAGATCACATTTCCACAATAGAGCAGTACAATCAGCCTCTCACAGACTTCTTTACTGCTCTTCCTTCCAACCATAAGGTGTGTATGTCAGTCAACAGCTATTGCTTGTCACCTTTATTTCCATTTTCTGTTTCAAAATTGTTTACAGGCCATTCAAAACCAGTATGGATATCTACATTAGAGAGGCAATTTGGATGTATAAAAGATAAGAGTTTTTTTAACATCGTCATAGTCTATCTCTTAGTGTTATTGTAAAGCTAATGTAAATGTCAATCTTAACCTTAACATTCTATATCTTGTTTATCTCGTCTTGCTATTGTAAATGTTGATGATAACGTTCTCTTTTATTACTATTGTAAAATTTGTCTAGGACCATAACAAGTAGCATGACAATAGTCTTCACAAGATTTGTATATCTTAAATACTACTATCAAAAAAATGTTGCAGACATAGCAATTTGAATACGTGAAAATAGCAGTTTATATCAACAAACTTAAATATTAAACTCTACCTCTTAGTGCTATTGTAAAATAACTTGATATTAAGAAGTAGTAAAACAATAATCTAAATGTGAAATATTAGTTGACAATAATCTAAATCTTACATGACAATATATGCATAGGCATCTTAAATACATTTATCCCAAAAATATCAAGAAATATCAATTTAAAGACAAGATTAAAAAATGTATTAATCTATTCATATTATTAAACTCAATCTCTTATTACTACTATAAAATGGACGCAGCTAAGCTCCCTACAAAATGTACTATTGACCAAATTTAAAAAATCAGAAAACACAACAGATTTTGGTGAAATTTTCAGCATCTGTTCTTCATGATCTTATATTTTATGGTCGAAAACCATAAAAAATTTGCAAAAAAAATCATTATATTTTTTACAAATTTAAAAAAAAAAGTGATACATTTTAGTAAAAAGCTTAGCCGTGCCATAAAATAACATGAAACATGACAGTGATCTAAATCTAACGTGACAATACTTGTATAGGTGATATTGGTTGGGCATAGCGCTGGTGGTTTCAATGTGACATACACCATGGAGCGTTTCCCACATAAAATTGCTGCTGCTGTTTTCGTTACTGCGGTCATGGCCCTCAGCGGAACGACCCTCTTTGACAGTTTGAATGAGGCTTGTTACCAACATTCTGCCTTCAATCTTGTATTGTTTGATTGGCGACTCTTTCTACTTTCAATTTCAGTGTTTCATATTTCTAATTATGTTGGTGATCTCCAGATTTTGTCTCGAATTGGAAACTTGGGAGACTCCACATTTTCCCATGCGAAGGGAGAAGAGAATAAACCCACATCCGTTAAGTTTGGTAAACAGTTTTCACAAGAACATCTGTTACAAAACACACCCTCTTCGGTAAACTATTGAAATCAACTATTCCTGGGCTTAATCGCATAATAATATAATAGGCTTAATTTGCTTGATTGACTGACTGGTTGGTATAATGGAATTCATGCAGGATATTTGTTTGACTGATTCTCTACTCAAAAGTTTTCCTTTGTGGGAAGGAGCCGTTTGCTACACGAAGGAAAGTTATGGACAAGTTCCCCGAGCATATGTTGTGGCCAAAGACGATAAAATGTTATCAGAGGAATACCAGAGAAAAATGATTGAAGAGAATCCTCCACAAATGGTATACGAGATAGAAGGATCGGATCACTCTCCATTCTTGTCCAAGCCTGATAGACTTGCTCACATACTTCTGCAAATTGCCAATTGATCATGACTGTGGCTAACGTTGTGCCTCATTTTCTTTGCAATTCTTATTTCTTTAGATTTAACCGATGATTAGAAATTTGGTACAATTTTGAAATTGTGAAAATACAATAGATTTTTATAAAAAATTGAGAATTGATCTTCATGCATCTTTGTGCTATAAAATTTTTAAAAATTAGTTTAAAAAGTGTGTTTAAAGCATCTATGAATTTTCTTTTTTTTAATATATGTCGTTTTGTATGTTTTGTAGGAAGAATAGTGAACAGCTTGTAATAACAACCTAACCAAAATTGTATGATGTTTGAATGAAAGCGTGAGCATAATAAAAGCTATAATTAACTGGTTGATTGTGTAGTATAATTTTTTATTTATTTTTAAACAAAAGTGGAGTATCCATCATATTTTATTAATAATTATCTGATTCAATAACTTTTCTGTGGAAGAACCAGTAAGAAACCCCGGGATCGTAGTTATATACAAGTATATATTCGATAGTATTCAGTTTCATCTACATGAGATATCTAGATGTCATTTAGACATTTTTACAAAGTTTGGTCTATATATCAGGAAATTCCGGTTAAATGGTATGCGCATTTTGTCTTCACATTACAAAAATCACTAATGACCCAATGTTCCAAAAAATTACATGACGAAGTTAATCATTATCTTTAACAAAAAGCCTTCAAAATTTTTAATAGAGTTCAGCACTATAATATCTATTCTACCATGTCCTCCGAACCCCAACCCCCATCTGGAGTCACTGTCACACGAGGCGACCATCCCGAATGCTCAATATCAACACCCATCATTAATGTTGATGAAGCCAGCTGCGATGGATCTTCCACAGGTGTTGTGCCAGTAGGCCATCCAGAGGCGCACACCGAAACCTGAAAACATGATGCATCGTGTTCTGTTGTGTGTGCAAGTTGATCACCCATCAATGCATTGCTATTCGTATCCAAAGGTTGATCGTTGAGGTCTGGCATCAATTCCATCATCTCTGACAATTGCCCACTTAAAACTGTGCATGAATGCAATAGATTTTCTGACTGAGATGGCAGAGTGTTTTGAAATTCGAGTAAATCAAGTAATGCATTCACCTTGATTTTGATGAGGTTCACCATATGAAACCCTAGACACCAGTTCACGGAGCGGAGAGTGCTTTCTGCATATCTTGCATCCTGTTTCTCCAAGGAGCGTTTTATGCTTGTATAGACCAGCATGCAATCGTGGTTTGTGAGCAGATCCTGGTGGGAAAATAAACCTCTGACTAATCCCAGACCGTCCCATAAATCATTATTCTATATCGCCTTCCTAATCTCATTGTTCAGCAAATAACTTGGGTTAATGACTTTCTCCACCAACGAGATGAACAGTGGCACTGATTGAATAAGGTCTAGTGCATTTGACAGGAAGATGGTAATTAGTTGCGCTGGAAAGAGGACTTGGTGAATGTGCGGTGCCAAGATTTCATCCCCTATTACTATGCGGATAGCAGACCGAATTCTCGGAGAGTGGCATATAAACATGGTATCCAAAGAACCCTCTTCAATAATCGCAGGCAGGGTATCTTCCAACCCCGGGGCATGTATCTTTAGTCTGTAATTTCTTGGCAACACATCATGGTGATATCTGCCGCATTGTCTGCACTTCAAAATCTGCCCAATCCTCAGCTCCATTGTTGCAAATTAACTAACCAAAATGACTGATGTGTGAGTGTGAATGAGGGGATAAATAGAGTCATAGGTGTACTCCTAGCGTTCAAGCCCTAAATTTCCCTATCTGACAAATCTCCACGAATCTCAGGGATGAATTAAGCTGATCTCAAATCGTACATTGGGAATGAGGATTACCCACAATATATTTTGTGAATGTACATACTCGCAGCACCCAGTCAGACCGCACATGTAAATAGTTTGTTAAGAGCATAAGGGAAAATATATTGACGGCATATCATCTATTGCTCTTAATATTGCCATTAAATGGTACCGATCCCACATCCTGTGAAATACTACCTCTGTGTACCCGATATCCACCTTGCCCATTAATAATTTAAATTGCCAAATTCGTAATCTATTTTGATGTGGAGGCTGTCATATCCGAACAAACTAAATCCTGTAATTTGGTGTCCTGTTTAATGGTTTCAGCAGGTTCAAGAGACATCATGTTTTGGCCATCGCATGCTATGTTAGCAAGGTAATCTGCCACTGCATTGCCTTCACAAAGGGTATGGGATATGTATACTTCCTCAAATGAGTCCAACAGGAACCAAATTTGACGGAAGATATATCCTAATTGCCAGCTGTGTGTTTCCCTTTTTATGCAATTATTGATAATGATCAGTGAATCCCCTTCTACTTGCAGTCTTTTAAAACCTCCTGCTTTCGCCAATGTGAGGCCCATAAATAAACCATGCACTTCCACCATATTATTCGTGCCACAAGGGAGAGGGCAAAATTTTAGTGCTTTGACAACTCCATGATGATCTCAGATACATACGCCTGCTCCTGAGTCTCCTGGGTTACCTCTTTAGGACCCGTCAAAGTTTAGTTTAGTTTAGTAGTATAATTATTATTATGACATATCAATTTAGTTCATGTAAGATAATAGATTCTTATAAGCCATGTCTAATCCAATCAAATAATAGCATGTACTTATCTTTATAGGATTATTAATTCTTTATTTTGTGTAGTTAAATAGATGAGTCATGACAATGATTTAAAGATAGGCTAGATAACATTTTATGATCAAAAAATTCTTGTAAGTTAAATATATCATTATTTTATCATGTAAATAAAATTGTGATGGGTGACGTTTCGGAAGTATTTAGTAGTCGGATGGGTGACTTCTCGAGAAGTCTCAATGCTTCACCTTTGTGAGCATCACCTAGATGCGATAAGTGCTATGTGTTCCATTCATTCTCATGAGATATGGTTTCTTGTGAACCACTACTCATGAAACATGGATCAATGAGTTTGACCCAAAAAACTACACAATTGAATCCTGATAGCAATATCACAAATAAAATTGTTATGAAGTAGTTTATAAGAAAAAAATTCTTTTACATAATAAATTACTCAAGATTGATATCTTGCACAGATATTTTATTTATTAGAATAAATGGAGAAGGGCCGAAATTCCATTATAGACCATAAACAACTTGTCAAAACAAAATATTAAAAAAGTAGTAAAGAAGAATTACACAAGAGGCAACTGAAGTTAGGATTGGGTATAACCTAAGTGAGAAGTGAAATTTGTCTCATACTTGAGGAATTAGAACTATGTTTAGTAACTAGCACAATAGAGATCTCTAGAGGGGTAGGGAAGCACACCTTTTTATCTTTTGAAGACCCAACAGATAAGTCTACTAGGATTACCAAGGAGGAGTTAAAAGCCCAAAGGGATGGGTTCAAATTAGATTCAAGGATTAAAGTAGCCAAAGAAGTAGTAGTCGAGGTTGAAATTTAGAACTGGCATGTTACACAAGAATGAGGCATTGGAAATCCTACAATTAGGATTGAACATGGCAGTGAAGGCCAAATTATAACAAAAAAAGATGAAGGATCAACCGCTAGTAGAGTGGGTTTGTTATGATTGGCAGTCTTTAACATTGATTCTTCCAAAGTAGTCAAACTTGAAAGAGGAAATTTGAGCTTCACCTGTAATGGAAATGATTAAGCATAGGAAATAAAAAGGAATGAACCTTTTTATACCTTCCTTTGAGAGTAACATACCTCATTAAAAACTCAACAACCCTCAGCAAAAAACTAGAATGGTCTTAAAATTTATAGCCATTCTAGAGTTGATTCTGATTTTTCCCTTCTTTTGAGAAATTCCACATAGTCTCCTTGCAATAGCCCTTAGTTTTCTTTAAAAATTACACACTATTATTGAGGATACCATCCTCCATAGAAATGGTATTTGTTCAAACCTAGAAAGCGGTAGCATGCATCGTAACAACCCCCTTTTTCCATGAACTAGCAATGATTTGAATTATGAAATCAAATTACAATACCTGGTGTGATACCTACGATATTGTTAAGTTCAATGAAAAAAACCATGAAGATTAACAACAAGATTGCAAGCCAAAAAGTGATCCATTCTATTCAAAATTGGAGTTTATACAAATCTGATGGATCCCAGGGGTCACTAGAACCCCTTGGAAATGAAATGAAGAGTCCTCATAATGTTTATTACAAATAAACTATTAAAAAGTTATCAAAAAACTATATATAAAAATATGTCCACTTGGAGAAGGCATATCTTTCTAGTCCTAGCTTCGAATTGTGAATCATTTACACCATTGGAAAGGTCTTCAATAAATCTCAAACCAAAACTGTGAAGTCACATTGAAGTGACCCCTGGCGTCCAGGTCCTAAAATGCCCCGAAGACCTTCAAAATTGCACTTTACTAAAACATAGAAAATACTGAAAAATTAGATTTTAATATTTTCCCAATTCCATCCTGGACTATTCTCTGTTTGTTCCCCCCCCCCTTGAGAGGCAATGGTCCCCATTGCACTAATCTTCTGCAATAGATAAGGAAATTATTCTTCAATTTGTTCTTTAGTTAACCACTTGCATGCCTTGATGAGAATGATGACCAGCTTGAGCCACCTGATAAAGAGGAATATTCTGATTTCTCATACTTTAAAATGACTTTAGTAACATGGTCACACTAGAATGGAGCACTAGTAAATGGATTTAACTCTACAGCTTGAATGTGTTCAATAGCTTGGGAAATGTTCAACAAAGGAGGAAAATAGGGTCTCAATAATTCCACATTGAAAACTAGATACAGTCCCAAAAAGGATGGAAAATTAAGTTCAAAAGCATTCTCACCAATTTGTTTCATAATAGTATATGAGCCATAATGAAGAGGATGAAGCTTCCTATTTGATCCGTGAAGGCACTCTTTCTAAAGATGTAACCATACCTTGTCACCAATCTAAAACTGATGAGGAGTTCTATGTTTATCATGTCTTTCCTTATACTTTTGATTACTCTACTCCAAAATTTCATGAACTTGTTATTGTAGGTGTCTAATGTTATCAATGAATTTTTCTTCTTTATCTACCTCCTTGTCACCATTCAATGGACTATCAGATTGCAGAACCGGTAGTGTTGCAATACCCAAGGAAAACCTCAAATGGGCTATACTATGTAGTACTATGGAGTGCACGGTTGTAGCTGTGTTGCACATATGGTAAGATTTCATCCCATGTGCGAGAATGTTTTGAACGATACATCTGTAAGATATGAATAATCATTTTATTCACCACTTTTTTCTACCCATCTATTTGGGGATGGAATATTTTGGACTTTGTCAACTTGGTGTCCATTTTAGCCCATAGTGCAAACCAAAAATTGTTGATGAACCTGCTATCCCTATGAGACATAATGTTTTTTGGAAAACCAAAATGAACCCAAACATGTTCAAAAATTAGCTTGGTAGTCTCTGTTGGCAAGTTGACTAATCTGGTGTATATGACTTAGTATAGTGTTGTCATTATGGCAACAAAGTCATATAGTAGTTTGGAGTCAGTGCACTTGATGAGAAGATCAGAAATTGGCTAAGTGTTCAAGACTAGATAGTATACAGAGAACCTGAAGATAAGAGTATCAGTGCACGTGCGTATGACCAAGTTATGGTATGCGCCCTAGGAGTTAAGTTGGTAACATCATATACATGCTTAGTCTATGAATGCATGATCAGATATGCAGGTATGACAAAGTTACAGACAATTGAAGTTACATAGCCAGTGTGTGCCAGAGAAGAACAAAGTAAGCAGCCGACTGTTGGTATTTTGATTTGTGGTTATATTCTTATGTTGTAAAGGTTATGAGCCCATTATAATTAGGTTGCCAACATGTAATTATTTTTATTTGTAAACACGCTTGAGCCAATTCAATTGGAAGCATTGTATGTATTCAGTTAAAGGGACGACTTGGTTATTTGTTATGTATGCGCATATAAATATGAGATGCGCCCATTGTAATTAGCATGAGAGTTGAGAAAAAGTTGAGATAAGCAGAGAAGAAGTGTGTGAAGAATTGATAAGATGTATTAAATCTTTTCAAGAGGTCAAAGCATCAGCACATCAAAGGAACTGATCAGACAAGCAGTGCCACAGTGACAGTTCATCCAGTAGATATAGTGTGTATCTGAGATCAAAAGGTTGCAGCCTTCACCACTTGAGCAGTGAGCTCTAGGACAGTGAGTCCACACCCCTAATAGGGTTTATTGTAAAAGACTCCTAACAGGGTCTGACCCTTGACAAGGTCTACTATACTAAACATATTGTAAAGAAACTCCTAACAGGGTAAGGGATCTTCTAACAAGGATCATAAAATGCTAGTACAATATATTAGTGGGTGTCAATTCCCACCAGAGTTTTTACCTATTTGGGTTTCCCCGTAACCATATTGGTGTTATATGTTGATTTCATGTTTCATGTTTATGTGAATGTTTATTTCAGTACAAGTAAGTATTTAAGCTCAGTTTGAGATTAAGTAAAAAGATAAAATACAGTGAACACTGATTCATGTGTGTGTGAAAATTGTACCTGATCTGTAGACACAACACTCAGTAAAACATTAGAGGTTAGCTATAATCAAAATTGTGCAAAATTGAAAGCTATCTAACCAAGCGATTTACTGCCTTCTAATAGGTGCGAGATTAATGTTCTCAGATTGTAATCAAGATCAGTGACCTAGACGACACCTAAATGAAAGATTTGAATGCAATTCTAGATATGGGATTGAATGCAATTATTCTATTTTTTTGGATTTTTCATATGCAATAAGAATGATAAAAACTGATATGATATGAATGCTATTGAAAACTGATATGCTATGCTAATCTAACAATGATATGAAATATGAATGCAAAAATAAGATTGATCTCACAAAGATGTCGATTCGCAAGAGCTTTGATTCTTCAATTCCAATTCTCCAGCGTGATTGTGCAAAATATGAGATGATTTGTGAAGAGCTGAGCCTTTAATTTATAGAAATCCAGGGCTTTGGAGGTGCATGGGAAAAAGCTATAAATCACTCAAATAACTCAACTTGATTTTTGAGTTATTTTTAAATAAAAGATAATTAACTCACAAAAATATGCAAAAGCTAAGTTTTAACTCAAAATAGAGTTTAGCTTTAATTGATAATTGATAGTTGTCTGCTTTTATGATTGTGCATGTTTTATTTATGAATTAATTTAATAATAAAGTGATTTATTTCCAACTTAACTGCTTTTAAAAATAAAACAATTGATTTATGGGTTAATCAATTATTTAATCAAAATTTTATTAAAAACTATATTATTAAATAATGACAACTTGCTTTAATTAATTAAATAAGAATTTAATCAATTATTCATATGATATTAGACTTATTGTCAAAATTAAATAATATAATTAATAATAGATATAATTAAATTTAATTACACAATTAAGTGGCAAATATTAAATCTAATTAATTAAATATGAAAATATTCAATTAATCAAACTTTAGGATAAATGTGATTTATTGCCAAATAATTATAAAATTAAAGAAAATTAAGATAATTAGGAATATTACTAGGAATATTCCCTGATGCAAAATTTAAGATAATCAATTAGATTTGATGATGTTTAGATGTGCCTTAGATTAGGACTTTGATGTCGATTTCATTCGAATTGAAGATGTAGGAGATTAATGAACTTATAGCCCATTTTTGGGGTATTACATTTTGCCCCTCTTTGAATTACTGTGCGAAGCGCAGTGGTTCAAAGATAGTCTGTGTTTGATAAAGATATGAAACTGATGTTTGAAATTGATAATTGATATGAGATAGAAGCTGATTGATATTGAATTGATATGGAGATAATAGGTCTTGAATGACCAAAGATAATGTTCACTGTAGCAGCAAATGAACCTATGATTGCGAAAAAGTGTCAAAATGCCTGATTCTGAACCTTAGGATTGATAAGAAGTGAGTGACCCGTTCTAGACTCGATTGTCTTAGCAGAACTAGCAAGTATCACGTCCAAACCCTTCAGTTGTCGAAGAACCAAGGAAAGAACACTATGATCTGATGGTTGCAAAAACTGATACAGTTTACAAGATTAGGAGAATACCAGATTGATATGGATTGATGAATCTGATATGCCCCAAGTGATGATAGATTTGCCCCAAGCGATGAGGACTTTTGATGAATCAGTGACTAGACGTGATTGTTATCTTGATCACTGATGAAAGATATTGATAGATTTGATCGATAGAATTTGATTTACAGACTTTGAATGATGTGCAATACCATGCCCCCTTCGGGATTAAAATTGAAATCTGACAAGAAAAGTCAGCGTTATAGTTTAGAAGCATGTTAATTGATTTGAGAAGTGTGGTTATACACGTCCGAGAACGCATTCTGCATCGTTTGGAGGTCCTGGAGACCGAATTTGACTAGGTTTGACCATGAGTTGACCATGGTTGACCACGTTGAAATTTTGATAGTTTGATGTAAGATAATCAGTTAATTTGAATACTAGATTTCTGTGATGATAGAAGATCGACTATGCAAGTAGTTAATAATATGAATGATCTCAGATTTGAATTTTGATCCCGAAAAAAGATTCTATTTGCTATTTCATTGGAGGAACCTTCGTGTGAGATTCAGCTCTTGTTAGACTTGAAGATGCGATTTGAAGAATCATTTAAGCATTGAAGTTCATTTAATCATTGTGAGATCATGTAAAGATGAAAAATGCAAAGAAGCATGCAATATGAAATGCAACCTAAGACCTAGGACCTAGTCACTGATCATATGTCGATTTGTTATCATCATTGAACTTTTAGGTAACCGGATAAATCAATACAATGCCCACTAGCCATGAAACCATAGACATATGAATATCGATTTGTATGCGCAAGAATCAATACAACACCCACTGGACAACAACCATGGATATATGAATATTGATTTTGTTTTCGAAATGTCGGATTAGATATAAGCACCAAGGTACAAACGCCAGGATGACCTGAATATCATGTCCATTTTGATATAGCAATTTGTACAAGCATCAAAACATAAACGTTGTGATGACCTGAGTATGCCTTGCATTACAAACACATCAAACAGTCAAGAGATCATTCTAAATCCAATGTGAATTACCCGTAGTGACCCTTTATCGTTCACATCCTTAGGCAAGATTGCGTTCACAGTAGGAGAAAGAACTTACTCAAAAAGACAATAGTGAGATCAAACTTCCTTGAATTTTTTTGGGTATCAATGGTCGAGGTACGCATGGCCATCCAATTCGAGATAGAGGCTCTTACAGTCGGACACCATTTCAATCCAGAAGTTCCAAAGATGTTAGATTTTCACATACAAGCAGAAGATAAAGAAAAGATTATGCCCCCAGTCATCACTCTCTAAATCCTGTAAAGGACATCATTGAAGAGCTCGAAGGGACACAATTTGCAAAAATCTCAATGCGAATCAGTAAGCATACAAGGAGATAAAAGCATGTAAAAAGCATAGATTGTTTTCAGTTGAGTTTTGATGTTTGATTGTTGTTGATGCAAAATCCTTTCTGGAGACGAGACTGACTGACTGACTCAACTTGAAGCTTCAAAGGACTCTGAGTGGATATGACACGTCTAAGATACATGGGAGACCATAGGATATGACATTGATTGCCCCCAAGTGTGAACATTGATAGGATGCAAACGCTTGAGCTGGTTGGTGTACAGGCCGACTTATTGAAAACTGGAAATGCAGGAACAAACCGGGAGATATGTACAAACTAAAGCAAGACTGAAATCTGGGAAAGACCAAGATTGTGCTGATAGATGGAGCATTTTGGAACAAGTGGTGCCCGTTTGCCGAGTTTTCACCATCTTGGTAGAGATTCTATTTTTGCTACCGAGGTGCCTGTTTCCAGGTTTTCACCAAGGCACTTTTTTTTTTTTTTTTTTTTGTATTTTTGATATTTTTTGATTTTTTTGTACTTTTGATATTTTTTTATTTTTTTTGTGAATCATCAAGGTGCCTATTGCTAGGTTTTCACCAAGATGTTCATTTTTTCAGGACTTTTTCAGATTTTTAAGATTTTTTCAGGACATTTACCAAGCACTGAATGCCTTAAGCGTAGAATTTCTTCAGATGGAGAACGTTGATTGGTTCTCGGAGCTGTTCTCCTTTAGTTGTTGAGAGCTGATAGGCACCAGAGCCAAAATTAGCAGTGATAACAAAGGGACCCAACCAATTGGGTTCGAACTTCCCCTTGCGTTCTCGATGTGATTGATTTTTAGGATTTTCTCTCAACACTAGATCACCAACCTGAAATTCTCTATGTCTGACTTTCTTGTTGTAGCCTCTAGACATTCTTTTCTGATACACTCTGAGATGATCATACGCTGCTTGTCTGCGCTCATCTAGCAGTTCAAGTTCTTGTAACCTCGACACTCTGTAGTCTTCATCAGTGACAAGTCCATGCATTCTGATCCTGAGTGATGGGATTTCAACCTTAATAGGCAGTACCGCTTCAGACCCATAAACTAAAGTGAAAGGTGTAGCCCAAGTAGGTGTTCTGATACTTGTTCTGTAGGCCCATTCTGATACTTGTTCTGATACTGGTTCTGATACTGATTCTGATACTGATTCCGATAATTGTTCTGATACTGGTTCTGATACTGATTCTGATACTGATTCTGATACTGGTTCCGATGCTTGTTTTGATACTAGTTTTGATACTTGTTCTGATAATTGTTCTGATACGGGTTCTGATACTTGTTCTGATAATTGTTCTGATACTTGGTATACTTGATAGCATCTTTTTCCATTTGCAAACTCCCAAGCAAGATCATATCATGCAGTCCCAATGTCTAGCAAGGTGGAGAACAAGAGGGATTAGCAAGCTGGTGGAAGAGATGGAAGATAAGAGAATGAAGAAAAATGAAGGGAAGAAATCCTCAAGGGGAAACTCCTCAAGAATACTCAAACTAGGGAAAAATTGTCATGTAAAGCGCATTTGGACAAGCAATGAAAGGCTAGCATAGGATAAGCACAAAATCATAATGCCAGAGCAGAATAGGATGTAGTCCAAAGGAGTAGACATGTCAAGAGGCTTCATAGCATTGTGTTTTACTCTTTCTTTCTTTCTTTATTAGATCAAGACCAAAGGGGAAAAGGATAGCGATAGGCAAAAATGAATGGAGGAAGATGGATATGAAGGCTATACATGGAAGGAATGAAAGCAAGATCACCGTAAGATAGCTCACAAAATAGCCAAATGTTCGTGTATAGGTCAACCTTGTCAAGATTAAAGAAAGAAGGTGGGATGGATGAAATATGTAGAAGAACTACGCATGATGCCTGATTGCCAGGTTTTCATCATGGTACTTATCCAAGGTGCCACAAGGGAGTGGTTTTCACCATAGGATGAATTTATTTCTCTTTACTTTTGCTACCAAGGTGCCTGTTTCCAGGTTTTCACCAAGGCACATTTTTAATTTTATTTTATTTTTCATTTCTGGAAGAAGGCAGCTTTTTAGATAGGGCTCCTTGAAAGGATAAACCATGATATGCCAAGGATTCAAGATGACACGCTCAAAGATGCTGATAGGGAAAGGGAGATGGAAGAGAAAAATGGAGGATAAGGTTTTATGTAAAGCGAGTGAGGTTGGAAGATAGGAGGAATAGGAAAATGAGGAAAAATGATAGAAGGTAAAAGGATAATGCATGGAAGGATTGTAAAAGGGTAGGTGGAAAGGAAGGCAAGATCAACGTCAACACATACCTTGAAGGGTGGTGAGAGGATGGAGGAATCTTGAATGAAGGAATACGTGAAGGAATATGGCGAATGGATAGCAGAGGTTGAGGTTTGGGCGCATGAAATGGAAGAATATTTTTGGAAGGAGATGTGGTGGAAGCCTTTGGAAGCTTGAATGTCAACTTCACTTTTTGCTCAACACCAGACTCTTTCAAGAGAGACTTTGGAATCCATATAGCCTTAGGATTTTTATTTCCTTTTGATGATCTAGAGAGAATATCTTGAATGATGGATTTTGGAACCCATACTTGTCTTGTGGTTTTTTTCTTAGATATTTCTTTTGACTTTATGCTTCCATGTCTATGAGAGGAGACATGGTGATATTCTTTTTTTGATGGATTCTTGTATTGCTTCTTTTTCTTGTATTGAACATTCAAGTTACTTCCAAAAGACTTGAGATTTGTGGAAGAGGGAGGATATGACTGGTTTAGATGGGTGGGTGGATGAAAAGGATTCAAGGGTATGCATCTATGTTGATCTTGAGGAAAGATGGGAGATGGAGGGATGTAAGGACCCAAGATGGATGCCAAATTAGGAGAGTTAGGAGGGGAAAGTGAAGGGACATAAGGACCCAAGATGGAAGGAAGGCGTGAAGATCTTTGTAGTGGTGGAAGAGGTCCAAGGATGGAAGTGGAAGACGCAAAAGGATAATCAATAAGTTCATCAGCATCTATATGACAACCAAGGATATCAGCATCTTTAGAGTGAGCATTAGGATCTTCAATAGAATCATGGACATCTTGAATAAGAGCATTTTCTTTGATAGGATCATTCAAAGCTTGCGAAGACTTAGGAAGAGTAGAAAGTGGAAGTGAACATGGAGTGGTAGAACAAGAAGATGGAAGACTTTGATCTTGACAAGGATCTTTGGATAGCACAAGCACATAATTTTTCTTTTGATTTTCAATAGGCTTAACATTGGAAGGAACACTATTTTTAACAACCTTAATGGAAGTATCATCTTTGGAAAGTGCAAGTGTAGTAAGGTTATTTTGATTGTCAATAAGCTCAACAGTGTAAGTAGTAGCTTGATCTTGCTTAGGTGAAGACTTAAGACATGGTGGAATGCATGAAAAAGGGGGTACAGGATCAAAAGAACCCTGAGGCAGATAAGAGACATTGGGAAAAGGAGTGGATGACATGGAGGGTTCTTGATCTTGATCTTTCTTTATGTTCTTTTCTTTATCATTTTTAGAGTCCTCTTGACATGGAGCCACTTCTAAGGACAAGGAAGCATGTTGGGATTGTATGGATGACTTTGGAAGAGATGGTGAAGGACTAGCTGAAGTAGGCATTATAGCATATGAAGGCTTAGGCTCTTTAGGTTTATCATTATTGAAAGTATTTGCAGCCAAGTGAAGGTTAGCTTGAGTTTCTTTAAGAGGTAGCCCTAGAGGATAACTATAGGGAACCACATGAAAAGTATCAGGGCTTGTGTCAGATGAAGGTTCTGTGAAAGATTTGAAAGACTTAGAAGCTTTAGGAAATGTACGAGTATTGGAGGAAGTAGGGGATGGAAGGGAACCATCACAAGACAAAGGTCCAACATTAACATGATCTTGCTTGAGAGTGTAATCTTTATTTTCAGCCTAAGAGTTCTTAGAGGAGAGATCCTTATAGTATGCATGTTTATAATCAGCGTGGTAAACTTTCTCTTCCTCAAGTGAAACAGATGGATCATCTGGGTATTGTGCATAGAAATCATCAAAGTCTCTTTGATAATCAGAATCATATGGATCACTCTCCTGATCTATCCAATGTGATGGCCCATTTGTAGTAAGTAGGAACGAACGACGAGGAGGACTCTTAGGAACAGAGGTGTCATAGGTATCATTACATTGTCTGTCATCATAGTCATCATAGTCTCTAAAGCTGGATGTGTCACTCTCTGTGGAAGAGGTATCATATTGCTCAAATTTTTTCTGGGGGCATGGTGACATGTACAAGTCTTTATCAAATGGAAAAGAGTATAAAGATTCCATGGAGAACTTTTTAGATTCCTTCTCTTTCTCAAGTTTGTCAAGCTGGACTTGCATAGCATGTATCTGTTTCATTATAGTGGCGATCAGAGTTTCTTCCTCTTGTTTACTGATTCTTTGAGACATGTGTACTGATTCTCAATAGCTATTGCTCTATTCCTGACACAATGATATTTTAACAGATTCTGGAACTAGGCTGGAAACATTGGATATCTTGCAATTTGACAATTTCTGACAACTCTCTCAAATTTTTCCAAACGACACTCTGCAGACTCGTACGACACTGGGTTCTTAATCATACGACATATGGGCTTTACTGAAATGACATTTGACAAAAATTCGTACGACTTTTGACTTCCTGAAATGACTTTTGACTCCAGAAAAGATTTTACGTCAATTTTTGCAAAATGTAAGGTTTTCAGTTTTGGATTGTTTGCAAATTGTACTGTCCAGATTTTGAAGGTTATACCAGATTTGATCGTTTTTAATAGCCAAGTAGATAAATAAGCATGCAGAACAGCAAGCAAGTGATTCCAAGCATGTCTGAAAACAATGAACAAGGGCAAAAGCAACCTTGCACATGAACAATCAAGTGACCAAATTGTGCTAATCCCTGAGAGTACTAATTGTGTATGTTCTGAAAAGTTTTGCAATAACACACATATACCTGAAAGTGAAAAATTGGCCTCTCTAGGGTTTTTTAGTAATGGTTTGACTCTGCAACTTTTATGATTCAAAGGGGTGAACTCCAATCCCGGCGCACCAGGGTTTTGACACAGTCCGAGAACTTAATCTTCAAGAGCTGCTAGGGAGATCTGACAACCCAACAATGAACCATACCCGTGGAGATTTCTTCCACAAGGACATTTATATAGCGGTTGTCACTACCATGGCAAAAATGGCTATTATCGCTTGAGGTTCCGTCAATGCAGTTTGCCCTGTGAAGGGATTGTCCGCTACGGTTAACCCTCTCTAAAGATGACTCACAATAGTATACCACAAGGGGACTTGGCTCCAGATTCAAGGTTTTGACACCTCTTCACTTTTAACCCAAACAAAGCAAGCAGATTAATCCGACACGCTAAGACAAAGTTTTGTTCCACCAAGGTCTGTGTTATCAACTCCACGTGATCTATCAACCTCTCCGGGGAGAGAATGTATCAATCAATAAGAGAAGACGCACTAACCAATTTTGATTCACCAAAGCTCGTGATATCAACCCCACGTGATCTATCAACCTCTCCGGAGAGAGAATGTGTCGATCAATAAGAGAAGACTCACTAACTAAGTTGAATGTGAAACGCACTAAGTATCCTCCCTACCTACAAGGATTCTATTGTCAAGAAGGATTTCGCTAGGAATCCAATCTCTCAAGAATCACAAATAGTGTTCATAGGGCCTAATTACTATGTGAGCACAGATGTATGTTCCGAAAGCAAATCTACCAAAAGCATCCAAAAAGTAGAAAGAGGAACACTTAACGTTTAAAGCGAATATGAGATGAGTCCACAAGGTGGAACACTTAACACCTCACACAAGCTAAAAATGAGTCCACAACTTAGAAAACAAGGGAGTTCCTAAAAGCACAAAAGGGTTGCCAAGTGGAACATTTAACGCTTCTGTCCTGTTGACCCCTCCCCTTTATGGCGCTGAGATTGCAACCACGGGGCGGAAATGAGGGGCCGGTGGATTAGCGAGTCCAATAACCCAAGATAGCAATCAAGATCAATCACAAGTATCCTAAGACTACGTAATGAATCCTTAAGGGTTCACAACCTAGTATCAATTATGCAAGTGTGTAGAAATAGATCAAAAGCATGAAAAGATGCACACAAGCTTGACACATAAGAGATTTATTTTAAGTCCCAAATTAAAATATTATTAGATGAAGGAGAATACCTGGGATCCAACGCTCTGCAATCCAGAATTTAGCACACATCCGAAAGTACAAAATCAAGACCAATCAACAGCAAATTGTAAGCGTTAGAAATCAATAATCTGAAAGTACAAATCTGCAAATTATGTGTCTCTGTAGCAAAATCTCGCGCAAGGCAGAATGCGGTCTCGCGCGAGGAAACACTGTCTCGCGCGATGAAGAATGAAGTCTCGCGCGAGGAAGTACTATCTCGCGCGACAAAAATATGAAGACTCGCGCGAGGAAGTGGAGTCTCGCGCGATAAAATATAAAGTCTCGCGCGAGGAACTGTAGTCTCGCGCCAGAAAGTGATTTTTCGCGCACAAAAAAAATGATACCAGTGAAATTTCGTGCGACACAGAAAGAAATCTCGCGCGACGCAAGTGAAATCTCGCGCGAGAATTTGTACAGAGATGTACGGAAGTACGGACAGAATGATAAAATCGATGTGTACGGACAACTTTGATAGAAAAAGTGCCCAAAAAATTATTTTTTTTCTTTTTTGCAGGCAAAAAAGAAACAAAAAATAACGTCCTACAGAGTATACCAGGACCCTTGAAACCCTTATCCTCAAAAGATAGAAAATTGATAGAAATGAAGGGAAATCCGTTTCAGGGCCCCACGGTGGGCGCCAGAAATGTGTGTGTGAAAATTGTACCTGATCTGTAGACACAACACTCAGTAAAACATTAGAGGTTAGCTATAATCAAAATTGTGCAAAATTGAAAGCTATCTAACCAAGCGATTTACTGCCTTCTAATAGGTGTGAGATTAATGTTCTCAGATTGTAATCAAGATCAGTGACCTAGACGACACCTAAATGAAGGATTTGAATGCAATTCTAGATATGGGATTGAATGCAATTATTCTATTTTTTTGGATTTTTCATATGCAATAAGAATGATAAAAACTGATATGATATGAATGCTATTGAAAACTGATATGCTATGCTAATCTAACAATGATATGAAATATGAATGCAAAAATAAGATTGATCTCACAAAGATGTCGATTCGCAAGAGCTTTGATTCTTCAATTCCAATTCTCCAGCGTGATTGTGCAAAATATGAGATGATTTGTGAAGAGCTGAGCCTTTAATTTATAGAAATCCAGGGCTTTGGAGGTGCATGGGAAAAAGCTATAAATCACTCAAATAACTCAACTTGATTTTTGAGTTATTTTTAAATAAAAGATAATTAACTCACAAAAACATGCAAAAGCTAAGTTTTAACTCAAAATAGAGTTTAGCTTTAATTGATAATTGATAGTTGTCTGCTTTTATGATTGTGCATGTTTTATTTATGAATTAATTTAATAATAAAGTGATTTATTTCCAACTTAACTGCTTTTAAAAATAAAACAATTGATTTATGGGTTAATCAATTATTTAATCAAAATTTTATTAAAAACTATATTATTAAATAATGACAACTTGCTTTAATTAATTAAATAAGAATTTAATCAATTATTCATATGATATTAGACTTATTGTCAAAATTAAATAATATAATTAATAATAGATATAATTAAATTTAATTACACAATTAAGTGGCAAATATTAAATCTAATTAATTAAATATGAAAATATTCAATTAATCAAACTTTAGGATAAATGTGATTTATTGCCAAATAATTATAAAATTAAAGAAAATTAAGATAATTAGGAATATTACTAGGAATATTCCCTGATGCAAAATTTAAGATAATCAATTAGATTTGATGATGTTTAGATGTGCCTTAGATTAGGACTTTGATGTCGATTTCATTCGAATTGAAGATGTACGAGATTAATGAACTTATAGCCCATTTTTGGGGTATTACAATTCACCCCCCCCCCCTCTCAGTGTTCCCATTCCTAACAATTGGTATTAGAGCTTTGGTCCTCAACAAATAAGTTTAACCACTTGAGGTGATCATAGACAAAGCATAAATGAAACATCTGAAAAGAAATCTTGAAGCTTCTCTTGATGACCTGGACAGATCTGAAAAAGAAATTGAAGAACTAAAGGAAAATTCAGTGATGCTCAAATAGTCATCAAAAGGTTAAGAAAGGATTTAAAAGAATGCTCTACTAGTGATTTAGGGATAATGATCAAGAAGTTGAATGAAGAAAATTCATCCTTGAAAGAACAAATTGAATAATTGGATGACAAGATGATCAACAACCAAGATGTCTATAATGAACAGATCAAAGAGAACCTTCAACTGAATGAAGAATTGAGGCAAACAAACATGGAAATTTTGGAACTAAGAAACAACAAAGAAAGCTTGGAATCTGAATTAAAAGAGACGAAGAATCACATTGATAAATTACACACCAGTTTTGATTTAATAGAATCTCAGTTATATGCAAGAAGACTTAAAGGAGATACTAGTTGTATTGGATACAATGAAGCACAAAACCAGATTGACAACATGGGAGCAAGAATGAAAGCACCTGAAGACTTCACAGATACTAAGAAGACTAAAATTTGGACTAAAGATCATGTTGAACCATCCAAGAATGAGTGCAAGCCAGTAGATCAAAATCGTTATGCATGCAACAAGCATGGACATATAGCAAGGAATTGTACAGAGGTAAGACCTTTCAATGCTATTATTCATGTAATAAATTTGGTCATAGAGCTATGAATTGCAAAACAAGTCAGAAGAATAGGACTCACTATAATTAGAAAAATCAAAATCAGTCAAATGTAAGAAGTTCTCAGAATGTTACATGTCAGATATGTAACTATAACGGTCACTCAGCTAGACAATGTAAAATGGTGACCCATGTCAATGCGCCAAAGAATATAAGGCCTCTAGTCATTTGTCACTCTTGTAACAAGGCTGTACACATCTCAAAGTTTTGTAGATCAAGGATGCAAGGTTAGGAAAGCCCTAAAAAGCCCGAAGAACCAGTATTGGATCCTGAAGGAGAAGTCAAGTTTGTGAAAGCTTTCGAGGATGCGAGCTTGATTTGGTTAGAAACAAAGAAGGATAAGGTTGATGAGAATGTATTGGATGCATCCACAATGGACACACCCTCTACATCTGGATGAATGGCCCTCAAGGTCATAGGGGAGCTAATTTAGCTCTAGAAACCTATGTGGCTGGCATACTCACTCTCAAAGTATGCACCTCTGGACTTAACCTTTTGAATATTAGGAGAACCTATGTGCAAGAGCGCACTAGCTGATTATTAGCAGAATAAAAGTTAGAAAATTTCAAGTGATAGCCTGGTTTACATGTCAAGCATTAATGGTAAAATTTCTGCTTTAAAGTCACAGAAGTTTGTAGATCTCTCATTGCATTCGAATTCAGAGCAAGTGGAGAGAAGAAGAGCACTTGCATTTGGTTGAGAAAGATTGTAGATTGATTCACTAGTAATTGATAGTACATTTGATCGGTTGTAGAAACCCTAGTTCATCGCGTCGATTCAGAAGCCCTTGAGATCTCTTGGAAAGTGATATACAAGTAAGTAATGGCTACTCCCATTGTATTTGATGTGGCGGAGAAGAAGAGATATGTGTTTAAGAGGCATCCATTCAAGTCCACATTAGATGACCTAGAAGGTGAATTTTCCTGCACTCCCATGGGCATTATGCACGTAGAAGATATTAGGGCATACATTTATTGCAAGAAGGAACCATTAGGTTTGGACAGGATAAGGGTGCACATGGAAACAATGTTAAAACCTAATAAAACCTTCATGGATGAGTATGCACAGTGGAATAATCATCATATAGTGGAATATGCTACGACATATGAGTTCTACGAGTCTGAATGGATCAAGATTTTACTCAGCAGAATACATGATGACCTATTTTGGATAGGTGAAGTACCAATCAGGATTACAGGAGACCTAATTCATGAAATAACATGCCTCTCAAGGACAGTCGTCATTCTTCCAATGGGAAAAGATGTGAGGAAGATTGTTGAACAAACTTGCAAATCTAGAAGTGATAGGTGTGGAATGACTATAGAGCCTATAGAGAAAAAAGATATCAAATTAATGTCCATGATACTGGGATATAGGTTCTAACACACCAGCAGAGTGAACAGTGTGTTAGCGGCCACCATTCTAGTAGCTATAAGGTTGGTAAAAGAGAATGGAGAGTTTAATCTGTGTGAAATCATGCGCACACAGCTAATAAACAACATTAAGGCCATCAAGCATGACAAGACTAAGATATTTAGGTTTGGGTCCCTAATAATCTACATGTACTTCCATATTCTTGGAAAGGTGTATGATTTGTATCTAGACAAATATGTTCCCACAATGCCACAGATATCTCTCAATGCATGTACAAAGAGTACTTTGAAGGACTACATGACATTGGAGTTGAAGACATTTAGAGCCAAGATGTAGATGAGATACAAAATTCCAGAGAAAATAGTTGAAAAGTACTTGGATACTATTTGTTTCATGGTTGAGACTAACACAACATGCATGAAGGCTATTGAACCAAGGACAAAGTGGATTCATCCACTTCAATATGAGGTTGAATAACCAATCTTAGAATCTTATGCTCAAGTTCTATTGTCAGTACCTAAAGACCCCAATGAACCTAGATGGGGGACTTATGATGAGAAAACAAGAGAAGTGGATGTTGTACTAAACAGTGCAACAACAAAAAGAAAAGTTGCCAAGGTTACTTCAGAAATCTTGAGAATCCATGGGGTATCACAAGTAGACTTAGACAAAGCAAGGGAAGAGAAGATTGCCTTAGAAATAAAGAACATAATACCAATAGAGACAACATTTGAGGATCCAAAGATGAAGAAGGTGAAAATAGAAAGAATGGATGATAAGAAGGGTAAAACTAATGTTACTCCTTCTGCACCCATAGTAATAGTTGACCTTATTGCTCCACCTAAGTATAGGGTAATGCCTAAGAGGAAGAAAGAGATAAGCACTGATCATCCATCCTCGCGAGTAACAAGGAACAAGAAGAACACTCAAGCACCCCCAGAAGTAAACTTCAAACCTAGTCTAAGTGTGTTGAGTACAAGGATCATTGATGAAGGCATGGTAGATCAAGTAGGGAAGTTATATGAAAATTATAGTGAAATTGACAAGTCAGAAATTTATGGAATGATTGTCAAACATATGCTAAAGTTCAAAAGGACAGTCCTAGAACTGAAAACTATGATTCCAAATAATGTATGGAACATCCTATAATTCCAAAAGAGACAAGCCATTGAAGAGGACCTAAGGATAAGGGAAAAGACCTTAGATGAAACCCTACCTGTATGCTCACTAGATGAGAAGAAGTTATTGCTAGAATTGGTGAAGCCACATCTTAGAACCAAGTCAAGAACTTTACATATAATGGACAAAAACTATGAATTGTGTCTAAAGAGATAGAGAAAGACTTTGAAAAGGTATTCATGAATAGGCACATGTACCCATCTACTGTGCCTACAACTCAAGTGCCCTCAAAGGAAGTCAAGGTGGCAGATCCCACTAATGTACCTATGGCAGGTCCCCATGACTCAGCGCCTATAGTAGAAACACATACAGAGGCAGATAAGTTTGTGCTTATGATAGAAGCACATAAGGGAAATACAATTTTCATTAACAATGTTGAGATTGCAATGGCGGCCACAGATATTGATCTGGATAAGTTTGAAGAAGCTTTTGTAAGTACTCAAGAGGCTGAGAATCTATGTAGTAACATTCCTCCCAGTCAACAAGAAGTACTAATTAAGGATGTGACAGATAAGATAGAAGAGAATAAGGAAGAAGAAAAGAAAGAAGAAAAAAATATGGAAGAAGAAAAAGAAAAAGAAGAGGAAAAGGGAAATGAAACAACAGATGAGCCATCTGTTGAAATACTAAGCAAAGTAAAGCTAGAAGTGATGGATAGCACTCCTATCACTCCCTCAACATCATTGTTTTCAAGCTTGACACCTGAATCGACTAGCTTGGATTCATGGGGAGAAGAAGACCTGATTAAGTTCAGTGTCTTAGCTATGGAGAAGGCCAAGGAGAAATAGGTAATAACCTGAATCCCCTCCTTGTAGAATCAATAAACATCCTAAACAACTGGCTACTAGTAGACAAGAAAGTGTCCAAGGTACACTTTGTTGATGATGTGAGTGCAGTTATTTCACAATTTAAGACTAGTTTTGCCAGCTTGGAAGAATCTGCATCTCAAGTTGCAGAAGAGAAGTACATGAAGAAAAGGCTAAGTGAATTGGTTAGTAACTTCTCACTTGACCTCGGTTCACTCAAAGTTGGACAAGCAACTTTGAAAGAGTTTGCAGAAAAAGGAAGGAAAATCATTGTTGACTGCATGGATCAGGACAAGTTAACTGATGCCCACTTCAAGAAGATACAAGAAGAAGAATCTATGATAGAGAAAGTAAAGAAATTAGTGAAAGACTCATCCACTGATGTAAATATGTGCAATAATGTATATCAAGGACAGATTAACAAGATTAAGAAGGTAGAAAAGGAGATGTCCAAGATAAGGGCAAGGAAAATACAGCTAAGGAATGCTCTTGCACCCTCATTAGATATACTTAATCAAGACATCAAGGAGATCGATGCCACCATGGTGACATATGATCAAGGTCCTAGCATAGACTTGGAGAAGATGGAGAAGCTACAGTATGCATTATGCATCCATCTCCAGATTGTAAATTCATTGATCACATTTTGGAAGAAGGAGATCCAAAATCTTCAGATTGCATACCCAAATGTACTTTCAGTGTAAGTACTTGTACAGATTTAGTTTTGTAACACCTTTTTCATTAATGTCAAAGAGGGAGTATGTATAGAATATGGGTTATAAATATGTATAAGGGAGATATAAGATAGAATTTTATGTATAAGGGAGATATAAGACAAAAGTTTTTATATAAGAGAATAGTTAGCAACTATGCCATATTCCTTTATTGCCATCAATGACAAAGGGGGAGATTGTTGGAAAGTTGCCTAATCTAGTTTATATGACTTAGTATAGTGTTGTCATTATGGCAACAAAGTCATATAGTAGTTTGGAGTCAGCGCACTTTATGAGAAGATCAGAAATTGGCTAAGTGTTGAAGACTGGACAGTAAACAAAGAACCTGAAGATTAGAGCATCAGTGCATGTGTGTACAATAGAGTTATGGTATGCACCGTAGGATTTAAGTTGGTAACATCATATACATGCTTAGTCTATCATCACATGATCAGATATGTGGGTATCACAAAGTTACAGATAGTTGAAGTTACAAAGCCAATGTGTGCCAAAGAAGAATAGAGTAAGCAGCTGACTGTTGGAATTTTGATTTACGGTTATATTCTTATGTCATAAAGGCTATGCGCCTATTGTAATTAGGTTGCTGACATGTAATTATTTTTTTTGCAAACACGCTTGATCCAATTCAATTCAAAGCATTGTATGTATTCGGTTAAAGGCCCAACTTGGTTATCTATTCTGTATGTGCATATAAATATAAGATGCACCCATTGTAATTAGCATGAGAGTTAAGAACAAGTTGAGATAAGAAGAGTATAAGTCTGCAAAGAATTGATAAGATGTATTAAATATTTGCAAGAGGTCAAAGCATCAGCGCATCAAAGGAACTGATCATACAAGCAGTGTCACAGTGACAATTCATCCAGTAGATATAGTGTGTATCTGAGATCACAAGGTTGCAGCCTTCACCACTTGAGCAATGAGCTCTAGGACAGTGATTCCACACCTCTAACAAGGTTTATTGTAAAAGACTCCTAACAAGGTCTAGCCCTTGACAAGATCTATTGTATTGTAAAGAAACTCCTAATAGGGTTAAGGATCTTCTAACAAGGATCATAAAACACTAGTACAGAATATTAGTGGGTGTCAATTCCCACCGGGGTTTTTACCTATTTGGGTTTCCCCGTAACCATATTGGTGTTATGTGTTGATTTCATGTTTCATGTTTATGTGGATGTTCATTTCAGCACTTAAGTATTTAAGTTCAGTTTGAGATTAAGTAAAAAGATAAAATATAGTGAACACTGATTCACCCCCCCCCCCTCTTAGTGTTCCCATTCTAATAGTCTCTTCTATAAAAATCATCTTTTTACATACCACCATTATATCTATGTTAGAAAACCTATCTACTACAGCATATACACAATCATGCCCTAGCCTGGTAGTTGGAATCCCAGACATAAAATCCATTAAAATAGACTACCATGGCTTATCAGGAATAGGTAACGGTAAATATAGACCCAACTTACGGTTTGTTGGCTTTGCAATTGCACAAGCTTGTATATATGAAATGATATCCTACTTCATTTTTTTCCAATAGAAATACTTTTGAAGGATAGCAATAGTCTTATCAATACCAAAATGTCCTACAACATGACTTTAGTGAGCTTCCCATATCATTTTCTTTCGTTCTTCGGTGGGTACACATATATGACCAACATGGCAAAGCAACCCATCTTGCAAGTGAAAATTGGAGAAAAACTTTCCTTCTACCAAATTACTATAGATGTTAGCAAAATCAAGGTCAGTACCATATAGTTGTTCTCAAGTGGATGATTGATGACCACATGAATCCAACACCATTTTCAAACCTACAATTGGAGGCCTACTCAAACAATCTGCCACTTTGTTGCTACTTCCTTTTTTATGATGAATGTTAAGGTGAAATTTTTGTAGATAAGTTGACCAACTTTGATGTCTACCATTTTGCAACTTCCCTTGTGTTTTCAAGAATTGAAGTGGAACTTATGGTCTATATGTATAACAGATTCATTTCTCAGTATATAATGTTTCCATTGTTTGTAGGCTTGAACAATAGCATACAACTCCTTGTCATAGGTGGGGTACCTACGTACTATATCATAAAAGTTTTCACTATGATAGGCAACGAGATTCCCATGTTGCATGAGTACTACACCAAGAGTATAATTAGATGGATCTATTTCTATCTTGAATGATTGTTGCAAATATGGGAGGACCAATACTTGTGTTGAATATAATCTTTTATTTAGCTCCTTAAATGCTTGTTGCTTTGCCTCTTGTTGGTGAACAAATTTTGCTTTCTTTCTTTAATTTAATAATTTACTCTATTACCTCCTTAGAAGAAAAATTCTTCACACAACAGCTGGGTTAGTATAAATTTATCACTTCCCTTTGAAATATTTTACAAGGTACAACTCCCTTCAACATATATTCAACGAATGATTATTTTATTACATAGCATGTACTTTTAATCGGAAAGAACTTAAGGCTTCCTATTCATTCTTGGAGAAGAGGCACATATAGAATCATTTCAAATCATCAAAGATAGGAACTCAAAGTTTTATGATATCATCAACCTTTTAGAAAAATAAAAACAATCAACAAAAGAAGAAAAGTTCTTTATCAAAACATGTACTTCAATTTCAAAGATAGAGCAACAGAAACAAAAGTTTCTATTAATTCATCTTAATACAAAGCATCAAATAATAAAGGAAAGATGATCTCCAAAGCCACAGATTCAACATGAGAAAAATGTAAGACTATGTTTCACATGAATTGATATTCTCAAAGAAATACCATCCCATGAAATTTAAACACAAAGATTTAAACTTTGAAACACTATATCTTTTAATGCAACAAAGACATCAAGATTTCTAGTTTTCTTGCTTTCAAAAATGTATCATCTGAAATTCTCTTTCCAGAAAACAAGTACCAACCAAAATAAAATATTAACTATCTCTAAAATGTTTGAACCCCTATAATTGTCTTTCTATGCTACTAAATAGACATCCAGATGAAAAATAGGGGAGGTCTCCCTGAAAACACGACCTCCCTTAAGAAGTTAATTAAGTTCAATAGATTTTTAGGACACGTGTGCTTCAACAAGATTTTAAAACATAAAATAACTTTTAAAGAAGATAATCAATTCCACTAGTAAGTTTCATGTCCTCCTCCTCGTCAGATTTGTGGGTGCTTTTCCAAGTGGCATGACCGGTTATCAATTCCTGCACCATGTTTGACTTTGGATTCTTCAAAATGAGGATCTTGGTTATGGTGGCTTCCTTCTCCCACTTTAGCTTCAATACCTTCTCAGTATACTTTAAATGGATTTGGTCCAAGCTTAGGTATAGCATTGATTCAAATTGAGCCAACTATGTTATGTCTGTTGTAGTGAAGTCCTCTTTGTTCTTCTGTGAGTCAATGTATGTCTTGAATGCATTGATGGATTCTTCTATTTTCAGCCCCCAAATGCCTAGTTGCCAGTCGAAGGTTAGGTTCACTACCTTGTTTCCACTTTCCAGATGTGCTTGTATGTCACCAAGTTCATACTCCTAGCCTTTCATATTAGCTATCATGGTTTTGAGGATAGACATTCTCCAGTGAACTTTCTTTTTCATAATGAAAAATTGGCATTCATTTGGTACCAGTTTAGTGGTTGTTTTGTTAAAAACTTGAGAGTTCCATACTTTTCTACTGCCATCATTTTCTTAAGTATGAATCCCCATTTATTCTCCTTGTTTTCCCAATGCAAGTTTTGGTTTTGAATTTCCCTGATCAGGGTCTGTGCATTAAGATGTAAATTCCTTGAATCTTTGATGTATTTGCATCTAGATATTTAATAACATTACCAATCCAATCATCTACTACATTTCTCAATGATTTGCCTCATTGGATCTGGCTCAAAAGCTTCTTATTTTTGGGAGATGCAGGATCAAAGTTTTGTGGGGCTTGAGCTATTGGAAGTGGACCGAAATAATTGAAAGTATCAATGAACTCAACCAAAACTTTGACAGTCCACTTCAACTCCTTTTTCTCATTGCCATCCTTCTCAAATTGGGTGAGTAATTCCTAGGCAGATTGTTTAGAAAGATTATTGTTGGCTTCTTAATCCATGGTACCTAGCTGCACCTTGGTGACTTCAAAATCCTCCACAAAAGGATCCTTGTCTTCTTCCTTTGGTTTTTAGGCTGCAATTTCAACCGTCCACATGCCATTTTTCATGTGAGGTGTGAGTCTAGCCTTAGTTTTGGTCTTCTTGGGCTTAGATGTCTTATCTATATATTTAGCAACCATATCTTTGATCAGAAGAGATACAAGAACTAGACTACATTTATTTTTTATAGCAATGGTTAACCACTTGGGAGTTGAGCTTAGTACAGATTTTTCCTCCACTCCTCTAGTAGGGGTGTTCAAAGTCTTTATATTTAAGTTCCCGAGCTGAAAAATGTATGTGTTCATTTCTTCAATTTCTAGGATTTGGACATGTGATTCTCCTCCCTTTTCTTTGTCAAGGTCAACAAGTATTGATGCATCACTGTCCATCTTCTTCGTCTAGTATCTTCTTTATTCTATGGTGAACTTTGGTGGAGGTTGAGAAAAAGTTGAAGCAGTTGAGGGCTTCTGACTTGAGGATTTTTTACCTTTACCTACATCATCAATGGTATAAGAGGAGTTAGGAATAATTCATGGTGAACTCAATGGGGTCTTTTTATTATTGACAATATTGGGCCCATGGAGCTTCATCATTTTTCTTTTCTTAATCCAAATTTTTTGTGAGCTTTAAAACTCCCCTGGTTCCTTGATGAATATTGTCTTCCTCTTCCTTGTCCCAATTTACTTCTACCACCACCATCTCATCGGGTTCTGATAATCCTAGTTCAAAGAGATCAGAACTGTCTTCTTCTAAATCCTCAATGTTTATCTTTATCTACAAGGTCACAATTTGAGCAAGAAGCATCCTTGAGTTCCCTATTCTTATCACCTCTGCTTCATTTCGACAATCCTCCCAAAAGTCTTCTAAATGTGGGATAGGTAGGTGAGATCTTGAACCTAAACTCTTGGCAAAGCTTTTATTGTTATAACCCTTCCTTTTCGTGTAATATTGAAAATCAAAGCTCTTTTGATCGCTTACAATGCTTACTGCATCTGACATTAAACTACATTGCAGGGTTCCTAATTTGATGGGAAACAACACCTCCCATTTGACCTTTGATTGAAACTTTTTGATCACCACTGAAAGCTACCTACATATCTTTACTATTACAAAGCAATCTTAACAGAACCTTAGAAGTTTAATAGGTTCTTCTTCGAAACCACCAATCCTAATGTAACCAAAATGAGGGAACTGGATGTAGAAATTGTCATACCTTTTGACCAAAGCTTGGGCATCTTCAAAAATCCTTTTGTTACCCATGCCAGATAGTTCAAAATAAAACTTTCCTAGAAAAACATTGTGAACCTTCCTGAAATCTTGTAGAGCTTTTTCCTTTTGAAGTATATGGTAATAATCATATATGGTTCAATACCTTCCATAAATGGTTCATTTGGAATGCCCTTGATTTCCCCAACACAAGAAAGACAATAAATTAGATAGGAAGATATAAAGAAATTATGTCCTGAAAGTTGTGCCATGTTAAGTTGTTCCCTCATCAAGTCTGTGATAAGCTCACTCCTATCCAACTACTGCCTCCCATCTAAAATAATCCACACATAATAGTAAATCCATTTCCCAAAATCATATGCCTCAGTTGAACCTCTAGCTCTATAAAGCATGAGCATAATATCATTTACATGGAGTTTCATATGGTCTTTATTAGGATGTTTAGGTAGCGGAACCACCTTTTTTGGATTTCAATAACCAGTATTTGGATATATTATTCCTATGCCTCTCTTTGTCTTTATTAAATTTTATAATGGCTTGAATGAGGGAGAAATATATGAAACTCTCTTCGAGAATCTTAAAAATTGATGCAATCATCTCCCTATTTATGGCCAATAGGGTTTCACCATTTATTCTTTTAATGGTCTATGAGATAAGGTCATATCTTACTATGCATTCTCTAACTAACTCAGGACAAGGAGCTACGGGCAGAAAAGCTATTGCCTCTAGCAAACCACTACTTAAAATTTCAACAATGTAGGGCTCACCCACATTACTGGACAATCTTTCCTTGATTTCATCTAAATTTACCCCACACAAATCAATATCACCGATAATTGAACCTTCACATGCTAAACTAAAAACATTTCTAAAAAGATGCAAGGTTGACTTCACAAATTGAAACAGAAGTAGAAAAGAACTGAACTCATCTCAAATTCGCAAACCAACCTCACTACTGCTGAAACGTGTCATGCTTCTCCAATTACTTGAAATAATAGAGACGGGGTTAAAAATAATTACCAACTCTATTTTAAATAGTGAGAAGCTAAATATGACATTAAACTTGGCATTAAGTCCCATGATGCGACTTTATAGAGATTTGACACTCACACAAGAGTACTTAATGCATGCGGGTGCCACCTCTACGAAGCTTTATTTTTCATGATTACCCTTTTTCATTTGGTGGCGCTATGATGTCACTTATAGGTAGGACAAGATATTTGGATGATCTGACATTAATTAACCATCATTTCATGAATCATTCACAATGTTTGATGAAGGCTTTGAATCCCTTTACACCTTCTGAATAAAATTCATCCCTATTCGAGAAGTTCGCGGAATATTCCTAAGAGAAAATTCTTCTCTAAACTCAAATATACCTATTGAACACTGTCGAAGTACTTTGAACAAAGTTCAAAGTGGTTCAACACACATAAAATTTATGCCTTTTTTCTTTTGCGTGTTCAATATTTTCTTCTTTCGGTAGCTACAAAACACTTTAGAAAATTGTCAATTTTAAAAGTCTTGGACACGACTCGGGTGTATTGGACCTTCTTGAACTCCCTTGAACTTAGTTCATAAAGGTTCAAGAGGTTCAATAATTCCAAAGGAAATGGGCAAAATATTGACAAGGGCCTGGAATGACTTGAAATGACTGATTTTTGGTTGAACTAAGGGTTTTTGAGGAACACCTAAACCAAGAAGACAGAGGATACTTGAACTTGACAAGAAAAATAAAATGTGAATCAACTTTAAGAACAAATGGTGGGCTAACATCAGCTCCAGCTGGGGACTGCATTTTGTTAAAAAAAAATGCAGAGAACTTTGAATCTCTGGTTTTTCAAAATAGTAAAGGGGGACACAAAGACACACAACAAAACCTGGAAAGAAAGAGACACACAAATAACCTAATGTGTACAAGAAAGGCTCTCAGAAGAACTTTTAGAGTTTGAAAAGTTCAAGTCCTGCCCATTATAAGTAAAAGGTAGGACTATTCCATCTGGATAAGTTTTAATCTAAAATCATTTGAACCCAAAGCTTCTGAAATTTTGAAAGGACCCTTCAATAAAGACCCAAATCTTTTGTGTGCACCTTTGGTTCTCTTCTTTTGTCCCAGAGGAGTACTTTATCACCAACTAGAAAATTTCATAGTCTAGTCCTCATCTCAATGATTTTCTCAACTCTATCATGATGCTCTGTAATTCTATCTGTTAATTTATCCCTTTCCTCATCCAACATGGTTAAGTACATAACCCTTTTCTCCAAAGAGATCTGAAAGAAAACATCTTTAATAACCATTTGTAATTTTTCCGCAGCCAACTCCAAGGGCAGGGAAACCTATGCACCTATACCATATACTAATTCATACAGGGCCATCCCAATCACTCGTTTCAGAGTGGTTCTATTTTCCCATAAGGATTCATATAAATTTTTATGTCAATCATGAGCATTGTCATCCATCAGTTTCTTCATAGTAGCAATTAGATTTTTGTTGTTGGACTAAGCAATCCCATTTCCCTGTGGGAAATAATCTGAAGAGCATTCTAGTGATATGTTATGTTCATAATAGAAGAGGGTCACCTCTTTAGAATAAAATTAAGTAGCGTTATCAGCCACTATTTTATGAGGTACTCCAAATCAAACCAGAATGTAGTTTTGAGAAAGTCATACACTGTCTATGAATTCACCTTCTTAGTGGGTATGGCTTCTACCCATTTTGTGAAATAGTCTTTTGCTGTCAAAATGTAAATATATCCAGCACTAGAATGGGGATTTATAGGTCTTATAAAATCAATACCCCATTGTTTGAATGACTCTTCTACTATCACCGGTTTCAATGGTAATGCTACAAATTGAGGTTTCCCTTTAAACAACTGACATTTTTCACAACCCCTTTCATATATGTATATGCATCTCTGAACATTCCCAGCCAATAGAAACAATTTCTCAAAATTTTGAAGGTAGTAACTATAGATGAAAAATTACCTCCACACACTTCCTCATGAAATATTTTTAAAAGATTCTCTTGTTGGTCTTTTTCCATGTACATATTAAGAAAGTACCATCAATCCCCCTCTTATATAATACTCCTTGTGCCAATACATACTTTCCAGCCTTCAATCTCAAATTTTGCCTCTCCTTTGATGTCATATGTAATGGACAGTCCCCATATGTGAGGTAATAAGCCATGTCAGAAAACCATTGATCCTTTAGACTTACCAACAAAACTAAAGGAAAATCCTCAACCTCACCTTCATGATTTCTAGCATCTTTGGCTATGAGTTAACATAGTCCATGACCCCTGACCAATTTTGTAGGCTTGATAGATAAATCATATTCCTGAATCTTGGCTACCCAATTCTCTCTTTTTCTTATTCCTACTTCTTGTTGAGTCAAGATGGCTTTAGCCGCTAGATCGGGTACATATACCTTTGAATGAGAATGAAGTATATAATATTTGAATTGTTTTACTACCTTCACTACCACAAACACTTGTTTTTTAGAAGGAGAATACTTTAGTTCATGCTTTTTCAAAGGAGTGTTCATGAATCCAATGGGAGCTTCTTTGCCAGTATCTGACTTCTATGTTAGGATTCCTGAAAATGTATGCTCTGAGGAGTAACAATAAATGACAAAGTCTTTCTTGTAATCTGGATAAACCAGAGTAGGAGCTCATTCTATGGCTTCTTTAATATCATTAAAATCCTTTTTTCTCTCTTCATTCCATCTAAATGTTTTCTTTTCACTCATCATACCTACTATTTGTCTAGTTATTTTAAAAAAATCAAGGAAAAAAGCTCTTAAGAAATTAATTTGCACAAATAATGATTTTAAACCACTTCTAGAGATGGAAGATTGAGTTATTGGATCATTCTCTATTGGAGTTGATGAAAAACAACCCATAGCTCCCAAGAACACCTGCATGCAAACACCTATCATAGAAAGAGAGAGAAGCAAACAGCTATGGAGGCCTAAATGTATGGATCCACGAGAGAGGAGAAATCCTTGATGTGCAAAAACAAAAGTTGCAATCAATAATGAAATGTCAAAAAAGGTTACAAAGTGTTATGAGATCCATCCTTATAAAAGGAGATCAGAAACCCTAAAAAGGTAAAACCCTAGGTTGCATAATAATAATTAATAAAGTAATTAATTATTATATGCCTAAAGTTTAGCTTAAGTAGAAAGAGGTAATAAGTGACTAAATAATTAAATCAATATGATTCAATTAATCAGTAAACACTTTATTACTCTAACACCCTCCCTTAAGATAAACTTTGGGAGAAGCTAAAAACCTAGAAAGAACTACTAAAAGAAAATGGGTCCCAGCAACAAAGGCTTGATCAGGTACCCAAGTACAAAAGAGAGTCTCTACAAAATGGAGAAATAGAGAAAACCACATGGGAAAAACTCTACTCCAAAAAGAGACAAAGACTAGTCTAAAGGACTGAAGAAGCCTCCAAAACTAGGAATGTTCTAGAAAACAGGAACAAAGATGAACATGTACAACATCACTGAAGCATGAAACTGCAAACTCTGTCAAGAAGAAACTGATGATCTAAAGATCCTCCACAGAAATATGACCAGGTAGAGAAGACTATAATCTGCATGAGTGCCCTCAAATGACACTACTCAAATCAGGAGGCAAATAAAGGCAAACACCTAAACTCAAAGATATAGATGGCATAAACACCAAAAGTCTGAAGAGCTGATCAATCAAAGCTGGAAGAGTGCATCCAAAAATAGGAAAGAAAAGAGTGTCCATATGGTAAATGATCCATCTCACCGGAATGCATAGGTACCCAACCACTGCAACCGCTTAGTACATAGGATCAAATACTAAATACATAGCTCACACAATCAAACCAAGGAGGCAGTAGAACCAATAGTAGAAACCCCCCATACTACTGACAAAGCAGTAATGATAGGTACACTGAAAAGATCATCCAATATGAACTGCATGATGAAGAAGAATCTAGAACATCGAATGTGCAGAGAGAGTACAAACACATATAGAGATAACTGAGGCTAATGTCATTGGAGGAATGCTCACATGAAAAAAGAAGATGGAAAACAAAGGCAAACATCAAAACCCCCTGGCACTTTATAATGGAGTGAGAATACAAAGAGCACGAACATGTGCAAGATCCCATACATGCAATAGAATGACACTTTATCTCAATGTGTGTGCATCAAAGAATGCTACAAAAATGAAGTATACACTGCTCAAAGAAGATCAAAGGCTGCTAAAACAAAAGAACAACCTAAGACGAGCCATCCCTCAAAAGAAAGAGATCCCAGGACCTGAAACAACCAAGATATCCACCAGACTGCAAAAAAGAAAGAATCTAAATAAAATGAACCTAGAGAAAACTCTATAAAAATGACTCATAGCACTGAAAATCTCTCTGACCAATCTTTCCAACAATATATCATTTTCCAAAAACGGAGTCCGGATGTGCAAGATAGAGCTCCCAGAGTGCAGAGATTAAGATCTGACTTTGACAGAGAAAAACACCATGAGAAAAATAAAACTAGGAAAAATAACCTCTAGATCTAGAAAGAGCTCAGAATCAGTTTTCCGACGATATCTCATTTGCCAAATTTTGACACCGTATGCTCAAGATATGAGCAAAAAACCAACAGCTATGCCGGAGGGCCCAAAGAAGGTGTCTGGAAGGATCTAAAGATGGGTGACATCAGAAAAAGGATAGAATCACACATAAAACCATCAGATCTGATAAAATCTTAGAAATAGCTTTTTGGCAATAACTCATTTGCCGAAAACGGAGCTCGGATGCAAGAGAAACGGATCCCAGAATGCAGGAGGTCTGAAACACCAAGATAGCAGAGAACATTTGACTTTGACAGAAAAAAATAGAATAAAAATGGAAAAATCACAAAACCATACCAGAAAATCCAGATTGGGCTCGGAAATAGCTTTCTGATGGTATATCACTTGAAGAAAAAAGAGCCCGGATGAGAAAGATAGAAGTCGATAACCAACAGGCAGTGCTAGAGGGAAGGAAAAATAGAAGCCTTGACTTTGAAGGACTGGTGCGAAAATTAGAGGAAAAACCCCCAAAATCTGAAATTCAATAAAGATGTTCCTTTGAAGCAGCTTTCCAACACTATCTTGTTTGCCAAAAAATGAGACCGTATGCTTGAGATATGTTCAAAACAGCACAGGAGGGCTGAGATGCAAGAGCACAAAAACACCTCTACCTTTGATTGAAATAAATGCAGCATTAATGGAAAAATCAGGTAAATACTCTAGCAAAAACACATCCACCTCAGAATTACCTTTCCGACAATATCTCATTCACCCAATTTTGATCCTGGATGCCTAAGATATGCTCGAAAAATGAACTCCTCATCTGAATTGCCTTCACCATGCAACAAAGCCAAAAAAAAGCTTGAAAAACTGGCAAACTGCTAGCAGTTTGACCCTAACCGTGCGGACTGGCTGATGGTTACCCTAGCAGTTACTGTGGTGTCACCATGAGCCGCTAGGCGGTAATCACGACGGTGACCACGGGATCTCCATGGGCCATTGGTAGGGAAGGTGGCAGTGACCGCGATGGCGATGCTCGGATGGAGCCCGGGTGGCCGCGCGATGGCACCGCTCAAAAAAAAATAAATTATTTTTTATTTTTGAAAATCATACAGCATTGGAGTGTGTGCCAAGCCGTACGACCTGGTATGCCAAAAAAAAATTTCCACAGAGGCCAACTTGTCGAAAATCGACAAGTCTTATATGAATTTTGACTATCTCGAGCCTTCCGAATGTAATTGTGACGTCCGTTTGGGCTAGAAGTGCTTCAAAAAATAGTGATCACCTCAGGATCTGTGCCAGGGCCAATTACAAAAAAAATTTCTCATAGATTCCAACTTTGTCCAAATTGGACAAATTTTATATGGATCTGGGGGTTCTTGGACGCTCTGAATGCAAAGGTCCATTTGAAGCCAAGATGACCAGAAAAATAGATCCCCCCAAATTTGACAGGAAACCCTCTCTGAAAATGTAGATCTGATGAAAATGATTGAATCTCTTAGGAAGAGGAGAGGGGAAAGAAGATCTGAAGCTCTGATACCATGTTGGAGTTGATGAAAAACAACCCACAGCTCCTAAGAACACCTGTATGTAAACACCTATCATAGAAAGAGAGAGAAGCAAACAGCTATGGAGGCCTAAACGTATTGATCCACGAGAGAGGAGAAATCCTTGATGTGCAAAAACAAAAGTTGCAATCAATAATGAAATGTCAGAAAAGGTTACAAAGTGTTATGAGATCCATCCTTATAAAAGGAGATCAGAAACCCTAAAAAGGTAAAACCCTAGGTTGCATAATAATAATTAATAAAGTAATTAATTATTATATGCCTAAAGTTTAGCTTAAGTAGAAAGAGGTAATAAGTGACTGAATAATTAAATCAATATGATTCAATTAATTAGTAAACACTTTATTACTCTAACATTCTCACCCTATCTGGATCTAGCTTAATCCCTTCTTTAGATACAATATGTCCCAAGATTTTTCCTTCAGTCACACCAAAGATAGAATTTTTTGGGTTTAAAGAGATCCCCTGGTCTCTACATCTTTTTAATACTACTTTCAGATCTCGTAGATGATATTTTCTCCTCCTATTGAAAATTATGAGATAATCCAAGTTTACTACAATGATTTTGTTTTGTAGATCACCAAAAGATGAATTCATGGCCCTCTAGAAAGTGGATCGGGAATTTATCAATCCGAAAGGCATTTTATTATAGGCAAATTCACCCCAAGGAGTGATGAAAGTTGTTTTGTGTCTATCTTCTTCTGCCACACTAATCTGGTTATAGCCAGAGAAACCATCTAACATTGACATCATTTATGATCCAGCGATGGTTTGTAGCACATGTTCCATCACCGACAACACATAATTATCCTTTAGGCTTGCCTGATTCAAATTTTGAAAATCTACACAAATTCTTATTTTGGCATTCTTCTTCCCGACATGAACTATGTTTTTGATCCATGTTGAGTGGTGTATAGGATATGTGATCCTGGATATGATCATCTTCTCTATTTCTTTAAGGATAGCTTCAAAAACCTTTGGAATATAGTTTCTAATTTTTTTGGTGGAATGAGGTAGCCTATGGTTTCAAAGGAATATGGTGGTGAAACTTTCCATTCCTAAAATCCTTCAAATCATCGTAAGTCCATGCAAACACATCTATGTAACTTGACAGCAACTTTTGGAAATTTTCTTTTTCATGATGGTATAGTGTCTTTCCTACCAAAATCCACTTAGGGCTTGATGAACTCCTAATGTTTATCTAATCATACTCCTTCGGAGCCTCTCAATGTGGATCGTTTTCCTCAAAAAAACTATCATCTTTCCTCAAAAAGAGGTTTTCAAGAGTGACCATTCCTTTTGGGATCTTATTTCCTTTCAATTGTAGTATGTCACTACTAGCACCTCAATCTGAAAAAACCTCTTTACATTCATTTAGGGATCCTTCAAAGTACATAGAGGTAAATATTTTAGCACATGTTACAAATTCATTAATCTATGAATCCCCATCAAAGACCTGAAAGTGTTCATTATTGTCTGGAACAAAATGTCTGTAGATCATCTCTACTCTAATGAATAGGAGTAAGTGGCTAAAGTTGTCTATAGAAAGGATTATCAAGATGGTAATATTTTTGATTTGTTGATAGCTAGAATAGATAGTTGAATACGCACATAAGTGTACACCGAGAAGAGTAGAGTTGAAGAAAAGTGTGAATCAAGTGAAGGCAAGTGATGAGATGAAGAGTAAGTGTTGATCAGCCAAAGAAGAAGAATTTGAAGAAGACAAATGAGTAGAAAGGAGATCTGAACAACCAAATTTAGTTGCATATTTTATCAGGTCATTTCACTATTACTTTCTAACCATTGTAGCAGAAAATATCTTAATTGAGTGGATTTAACAATCCTATTTCTAAATCATTTGTATGGTGGAATTCTATCAAATTTTCTAAGTCCTCTAATAAGGCCATTCATTATAAGGTAACAAATCTAGTTGATCTTTGGTGAAAATCCCCTAACAGGGTCACATCTATAAAATGTGTTTTGTAATCTTTAACAGGATTGGCTCTTAACCGAGCTCGCTTTAGAAGAGTGAATTATTTTGTGGGTGATAATTCCAGAAGTGGTTTTTACCCAAATTGGGTTTCCATATAAAAAACTGGTGTTAATATGTGATTGAATGTTTTGCATGTTATTTTCTGATTTTTATATGCATATTGTTGTGATCGATTAAATATTTAAATCTGATTATTAAGATTAGTTGTTGAAAAGGTTTTAAGGGTGAAAATTGTTAAGGGACCTAAGATAAATTATTCACCCCCCTCTCAGTTATCCAACAATTTACCCCACACAAATATCATACATGGAAGCTGAAAATGATGCAATTATCACAATATTGAGGTCTTTGGCAGCTATTGGAAAATGACCAATCCAAATTCACCAAGGCATTTGAGTTGTTTGTTCATCGAGACAAAATGGATGAGGCAAAAGGACTCATTGTTCTGCATGTGTACAATAATTTTTTGTTTCACATTGCTAAGTATAAAACACCTAAAGAAGTATGGGATAAGATTGCAAGGTTGTATGGTAAAGTCAACCAATTCAAAATCTTGCAGCTAGAAGTTGATCTCACTTCTCTTTCCCCAGATGCATTTCCCTCTATTCAGTATTTCCTTCCACAGTTTAAGCCAATTTTGTCTCAATTGAAAGGTTGCAGTCATGTCAAAGAAGATAAGGATTGTATTTTCTTGATCATGTCTAAGCTTAGAGGTCCTTTCCAAAAAATTTCCTCTACCTTATATTCTACTATGATTTCTATGGGAGAATATCATAAGATGTCCTCATTTGAGGAATTTTGCGATAGATTAACTAGGGAAAAATCCATGTTAATTCATATGGATGCTCTTCCTAAGAGTCATACATTAATGGTTGAATCTCCTAAAGAAAAGGATAAGTATAAGAAGCAACCATAGACTGATTCATCTTCATGAGGTAAGCCTCCCTATAGGCCTCCTTCTAAGCCTATGGTGAATAATTATGAGAAGCATAAACCTCCTTCTCCTTCCCCACCTTCTAACTCAAGAGGGTCATCTTCTAGGTATAAGAATAAATAGGATAATTATTCATTTTGGGGTAAACCAAGGCATAATAACACACCATACTCTTAGAGGCTAGCAACATTAGAAGAAGCTATTAAGAGGTGCGGTATTGAAGTTCCTAATTCTTCTTCCTTGGGAAAAAGACAAGCCTTCTCAGCTAAGGCTTCATCATATACAATTTCTAGTTGTGACTCATTCTATTGATCTTCTTGATTCTCTTTCTAATAGTCCTACTTCACATATTACTATTGGGAGCTCATCACAAATGCTTTTTCTAGGGACAACATCAGTTAAGATGCACGACGGTAGCATTGATGATGTTATTTTTGTTCCTAATATTTTACAGAATATTATTTTAATCTATCAAATTTTCAATCATGGTGATGAAAAATTTGTTGATTTTTCCCCTAATCATGTGACTATTAAAAAGGTTCAAGATCCAAAAAAATTCATTGCTCTAGACATAGTTGATCATGAAGACCACTTGTATAGTTTTTATAGATTTGATTCTTCATCAGGATAATCTCATATTGCTCATGCAAGTTCTACAAGCATGTTTTGGCATGAAATATTTTGGAACCTAAATTATAGATATCTTCAACAAATGAGCACACATAACTTGGCAATTAGTCTACTTTAAATCTCTTGTTCAGATGGAGTTTGTTCAGGTTGTGTTCCTAGAAAGCATCATAAAGATCCCATTCCTAAGGGTATGGTCACATGAGCTTCAACTCCCCTTGATTTGGTGCATAGTGACCTCATGTCATTTCCAACACCTTCATTTTTAGGGGCCAATTATGTGCTCACTTTAATTTATGAATTCGCTAGGCGTACATGGGTGTATTTTTTCAATAAAAGGATGAGGTCATTCACCATTTCATGAAATTTCTTGCATTTGTGGAGAAGTAGTCAGAATATCCCCTCTAGAAGATCCACACAAATAATGGGGGCAGTCATATTAATAATAATTCAAAGAATGTTTTCATACTCAAGGCATTTTTCATCATCATACAATTCCATACACTCCTTAGTAAAATAGTGTGGTTGAGACGAAGAATAGAACCTTATGGGAAATGGCCAATTACATTCTTTAGTCTTGATTTATGGCTCTAGCATTTTAGGTAAGGGTTGTTAATTATGTCAACAATATTTAGAACTGTATGCCTCACAAGGTAGTACTGAATATGACTCTCGAGGAAGCTTCATCTCATGTCAAGCCTAGGGTATCATTTTTCAGACTATTTGGTAGTGATGCATGGACATTCATTCATGTTAATCAACAAAAACCAATGGAGAATAAAAATTAGAGCTCCATTTTTGTGGGCTATTGTGAGGATGTGAAGGGATAAAAATTGTTTGATTCTATCACTCGAGAGGTACATTTTTTTCATGATGTTTAGTTTGATGAGTTAGTTACTTCAAAGGATTCTCCATCACAGGCCTCTCCCTCTCCTATTCCAAGTTCTTCTTATGAAGATATTTTTCCTTCTAATAATGATGATGATGCTAATGCTCTTGATGTTATTATTCCTGAGGATGGTATTTATCTAGTTGTTGACATTTCTCCATCTTCTCCTACAACTCCAACTCAACCTATTATACCCTAATGGGATAAAATAGTTATTGAGGATGATGGATCTGTTGTAGGTGATCCCATGACCACTTATCGTACTTTTTCTTAAAATTCAGGTATTATTTTGAGTCATGTAGTCTCTAGAGGTCCTCAAAAGTTTTTAGATGCTTCAGGTATACTAGAATGGGATAATTCTATGGCTAAGGAGCATTCTTCTTTGATGAAGAAGAATACTTGGTATTTGTTTCCTCTTCCCAAGGGAAGAAATTTGGTTCGGTGAAAATGGGTGTATCATAACAAATTTGAATTTGATGGTTCTCTTGATAAGTATAAGGATCATCTAGTGGCTAAGGGGCTTTCTCAGGTTGAAGATATTGATTATTTTGAGACCTTTTCTCCTATTTCCAAGATGGATTCCATTCTTATTGTACTTTTTATTTCTGCATTGAAGGGCTGGTCAATGTATCATATGGGTGTGAAGAGTGATTTCCTACATGGTGATCTTCAAGAGGATATTTATATGGAGAAACCAATGGGTTTTGTATATAATTCTTCACTTATTTATAGGATTAGATGTTTAGTATATGGTCTCAAGCAAGCTCCTAGATCTTGGTATGAGAAGATGGATAGTTTTTTCTTACTTTTGGATTCTCTAGATGTCATTCCAATCCTACAATTTACATTCAATGACATGGAGTGGATCTTCTCATTCTTGTTCTTTATGTGGATGACTTGATACTCA
Source organism: Chamaecyparis obtusa (assembly GCA_027943335.1). Taxonomy (NCBI): domain Eukaryota; kingdom Viridiplantae; phylum Streptophyta; class Pinopsida; order Cupressales; family Cupressaceae; genus Chamaecyparis; species Chamaecyparis obtusa. The sequence continues at coordinate 917,530 of BSBK01000061.1, read as the reverse complement.
CTGAGAGTTCTCATGCCATGATTGAGAAAACTCAAAGAACCTTGATGAAGTGATTTGATATGACTAACCTTTGTTTGTTACATTATTTTCTTGGTCTTAAAATTCATCAATCTTCTGTACATATTTCAATTTTTGAGCATAAGTATGCTCTTAATTTTCTACAAATATTTGCAATGGCTTATTGAAATCCAACCCCTACTCCTTTTCATTTAGGTATTGTGTTGTCTACTAAGTGCACCACTTCATTAGTCGATGTTACCTTGTATAGACCATTAGTTGGCAAGATTTTGTAACTAACATGTAGTCATCCTGATATTTCCTTTGTAGTTAGTCTTGTCTCTCATTTCTCTCAATATCCTCATGAGATCCATTCGCAGGAAGCTAAGTGCATTATGTGGTACATTCAAGGAACTATATAGTTTGACATTCACTACACATCAGGTGCTACTAATATTGTGGGTTTCAATGAATCAAATTGGGCTTGTAATTTTGATGATCGAAAGTCTACCTATGGATTTTTATTTTGCCTTGGTTCTATTCCAGATGCTTGGTCTTACAAAAAGAAAACTACTATTGCATTATCATCAACTGAAGCTGAGTATCGAGGAGTTATCTTAGCTAGTCAAGAGATTCTTTGGCTTAAACAATTGATGTCTTAGTTTGGATTTCCTGTTACTCATCCCACTACTCTTTGGTGTGATAATCAAAGTGCCATACATATTTCTCACAACCCTATGAAACATCAATGCTCAAAGCATATTGATATCCACATCCACTTCATTCAGCATCTCATTTAAGATGGTGTGTTGTTATTAGAGTATTTGCCTATGGAGTATCAAGTTACAAATATATTCATTAGAAACCTTTTTCATCTACTCTCTAACTTCAATTGTGATCAATTTTAGGGGTAAAGGAAGTAGTCCTTTGGGGTCCATGAGGAGTTCTCCTTCCTTCCTTTTCTTTTCTTTTTAGCACTTTATTTTCTCTCTCTTTTGGAGAGGAGTTTTATCCCACTAGGTTTTCTCCTTTTATCTGGTTATGAGAGTTTGCATTGTAGTTGTACATGGGTGCCTAATATGGCTTTGTTTTGGGAACCCATATAGATCTCTACTACATTGGTGTACTCCCTAAGTTTCACTTAAGGGGGGTGTTGGAGTAATATTATTTTCGCTAGTTTACTCTTTATCTAAGTTTACTTAGGTAAACTCATTAATGAGGTAGATGGATATAATTGAGTCTAATTTGGACTTTATCATATCCTAGAGGATATTGTTGAGCTCTATTAGAACTCAACTTCCTCCAGGTTTCGACACTTATCTAAACCTTGTCCTTACTTCATATCTTCTCTTGCCTATTTAAGAAGATCTAGTTGTTCATTTGAACTCACCTCAATTCAATACATTTCATGTGTTGTATCTCTCTCTTCTAATGAATTTATGAAGACTTGGTTCTAGGTATAGGATAATTTATCCTAACAAGACTATGTAACATTTTCATCTTCACTTTCATCTCATGTTCTTATTTGAAACCCTCTTCTCAACTCTTCTTGGATTTCATTCTTTTTCTTTCAAAAATTATAAATCCTTCATCTATGACTATAATGTATTTGTTACCATTTTTCATACAGGAAATGGTCATAGTTGCTTCATCAACGACAATGCCTCGTAGGAGTACAAGAGAACAATCTAAAGCTTTGGTATTATATATCTGTGTGTGTGTGTGTGTGTGTGTGTGTTTCGATACAATTACATGCATTTTTAGTTTTTTAGTGTTTCTCAACTATATATGTTATAAACTTGTATTAATTTCATTTTATATATCGCAATCCCCTTCATGACTTCCCATAAAACCTCTAACATTTCATTTTGTTACGAGTCCCAATGGTCAAAGATGAGTTCCACCATCATAGAGGGAAGAGGTAAGTTTGTCTATGACTTTTAACAATATAACTTGTTCAAGTTCTTCTTCATTATTTTCTAACTTTTCATCAATTTTGACTATGTAACATTTTCATCTTCTCTTCTTAATCAAAACCCTCTTCTCAACTCCTCTTGGATTGCATTCTTGTTCATTTGAAATTCCTAAATCCTTCCTCTATGATGATAAAATTTATTATCATTTATCATACAAGAAATGGTGATAGTTTTTTCATCAATGGCAGTGCCTCCTATGAGTATAGGAGAACCATCTGAGGCTTTGGTATGCATGTTTTTAGTACATGTATGCATTTTTTAGTTTTATAGTGTTTATTAACTATATATACATCATTAACTTGTATAATTTATTTGTACCTACTACAGTCCCCTTCATGACTTCCCACATATATTTTATCTTTCCATTTTGTTATGATCATGATCCTCCAAGAAGGGGTCCATCACCTTTACTACATAGCCCAAGAGCGGAAGAAAAACTTGAGGTAATCAACAGTTAAATTGCAAACAAATTACAGTTCAATATTTAGTTATTTTAATGTTATTTTGACAACTTTAATCTATTGTTTGAAGAGGCACTATTTGGAAAATTGTCAGTTGTTTATTTCATAACCTTTAGTCAATGCCTTGGGTAGGTTAATTAGATAATAATGATTAAAGATCAAATACAATATGTACTAATGTGATATGTAATATAATATCTCTAGATATGCTTTGAAAATAATTCTTTGATCCTTGGAATATCTTAAATACTTCAAATAATTAGATATGGTCCTTATATTCTCCACCTAAAGAATAGTTCAAAACTATATGCAAGTCTTCATTAACTTATAATAACTAATAAAGAGAGGGCGTTAATCTACTTTAAAATTTTGAATTTAAAATTAATTTTATACTTATGAATTTGAAATAATATAATAAATAATATTAAAATAGAAATGAGATACTACAAAACTAGTAAATCCATAAAAGATACCTAATCTAAGATCTACATTGTACAAACCATACACAAGAATAACATGGATGTGTGATTTTCACCATTACTCTATGCTAAGACGTATGTTGTCATGCCGAGAGAGCATATTAAACAAGTGTTTAGATGATGTATTAATTATAAAAGACAATTATATTTTTTTAAATGCTACCAATATGTTTCTACATCTGCATCAAATTAAGCATATATCACAACTTTTAGTAGTGATCATTTTTTAATAATGATTATTAAAATAAAATAAAATAATAATCTCACATATTATAAATAAAATAGCCTAATATCACATGTATCAAACCCCCCAAATATCATAAATTTGGTGCGAAAAATTGGGAACATTGAAAGCCTCCATCACAAATAAAACAAAACTTAGTAGTTCAAGTAGCCCTTATTGAAGAAGATTATAGCATAGCTCTGGAAATAAAAAGAGAGTATAGGATGCTTATAAAGGTGAGAAAACAGATGGTGCAACTTTCTATATTTTCCAATGCACCATTTGATATTCTCCACCTTTTTAAATTTTTCTTTCAATGCATTTGAAATTATTTAGCATTTATTTTTGTTCTTAATATGTATGGTGAAAATATAAGTAACAATACAATTAATTAAAAAATATAAGAATGTTAAACTTTCACAGATGTTTGTATACTACATTGAACACTCTTTTTTTCAAATGATTTAAATTGGAGATCATGAGAATATTAAGAATATGATAGACCTCAATGAATGTTTCACACTACTCTAACCACATAAATTTTGAGAAGATTAATTATCCTTCCATAGGCATTTTGCATTTAAGATTCGCATTGAACAATATGAGATCATAGCTCATATTAAAGAATACTACTACCGTCAACGGTTCCTCTTTGAAAGGAGACAAAATTCTTTTCTATTACCTTAAATGGTCATTACTTCCAAAGGATGAGTACCGGACTAATAAAAGATAGCACATATTGTACATCTGCTTGGAACCAAATTTAGCATGCAACCAATGTGCACCATTTATAAGATAAAATTTTTGCACCATTTATAAGATAAAAAATTTTGAATTAAAATTCAGATTGTGGTTGATATAAAATTATAAATAATTTCAAAGCAAAACATTCTGCTATGCTTGTTCAGTGAGTAACCAACATAAGAGAATGAATAAACATTTGAACAAGTACACTACTTTGGTTAATTAAAAAATCTAAAATCTTAATAGAAAGATGCATAAAATTGTAGTCCCCAAAAATGTGAAACAAATTTTCTTACGTATTGCAGAGCTTTGAAGAGCTTAATTAAGAGACAAGGTTTACATTGAAGAGCTTTGAATTTGTAGTCTGGGTTGGCTAGCTGAAGACTTGCATAATTTTTATATTAAGTTTATTTAAGTTCTCATTTCGAGAATCAAACACAAGATCTTGCTATCACAATGAAAACCCATATTTCAAATAATGGTGATCTTTGGTTACCCTATAAACTTCATTTTGAATATTGTTTTGGCTTCATAACTACACCATTCTTCACCATTTATTATACAGCCATACAAAGATATGGAGTTTGAAATGAAGGGAAAAACAACACATAAAATACAAATGACTCTTCTATTGTTGTGCCTGTGTTTTTTATAATATTAAAATATAATAAATATTTGACAACTTAAATTTACAATTATAATTTTAATCCTTCTTCATTATCCATTTCAAATATTTTAAAATTAGTTTATAGAAAGAGGTACACTTTATTAATTTGATATGAAACTTTATTTTGAATACAATGGCCATGAGCTCAAATATTGTACAATACAAAAAAATAAGACTTTCTTTTGAATACATTGATTGGAGTAAACAAATCAGCCCAAGGTAAAACCTTCTCCATTTTCTAAAACTATGAATTCAATGGCTTCCTTTTACCTGTACGTTGCCTCTTTTTCTTTTTTTTCTTCAAACCAATTGGTGTAATTGAACCATGCTCACCAATGGGAGACCTTGTTTTATATTTTTGTTGAATATCCTGTATATCTATTTGATTTTGGTTTAGCCTTGTTTTATATTTTTGTTGAATATCATGTATATCTATTTGATTTTGGTTTAGTTTTCTATTTGGAGTTTCAATTTTTAAAACAAAGGGAGGGATTTCTTCTCCACTCACAATTGTGATATACATTTCTATATCTCCTGATTTCCATTCATCATATTTTGATATCATTGTCTGTCTAAAATTGTATATGAGTTGGGTCAGGTCTAACTCATTACCTCCATCATTCTTCAAACTTATATTTCTCTTTAACCCAATAAAATATAAACATATATTTTCTCTTTCTGGATCTTGAAAATCGTTGGGATTAATATGACCATGCCATCTTAATTGTGTGAAGTTTTCAAGCTGATTATACAAAAAAAGAAAAGTATTATAATCATGCTAAATATTTCTTTATATAAAAATTGTTGATAATGATAAATAATTAAAATGTGTAGGACTTACATCTAAGATCAAATATCTTAATTTGGCCTTAGTATATCCTTTCCACCTATGGAGATCTTTAGACTCTCTCACTTCTAGTTTTATTTGGAAAAAATGTGTATAACATTTAAAGAAAAGATTTGGCTTAAAAAGATTGTTCCACTCTCCATTTTTTCTTACAATATCCTGTCATTTAATTTTACATATTATTAATATTAATATGTGCAACGATCATATTTCTCAATAAATACTTTAACAAAATAAGAATTACGTATAATAAAAAATCTAATGAAATAGATTAATATTTTTAATATTTTTTAAAATTAAAATAATCTCTTAAAGAATGTTACATATATATTAAAAATTTATGTAATGAAAAATAAAATAAAATAAAATTCTATTTCAATTAGTACATTAATTTTAATATTCTGAACAATTTAATATTTTTTCTATAATTTCATTTGACTTATTAAGTTCTTGAAGAGTCTATAATATGAGGTTTATTAAAACCTTGTTTTAAAAAGTGAATTTTAGATATTATATGAAGCTATATTTTGATAGAAAACATAACAAAAAATGAAGCATAATAAGAAATTATGGCACATGCTTAAAATATTATTGATGAAAGAAATGTAATAAATTATTTAAAGTTTCTTATCTAAATAAATAACCTTTTTTAAATTCTTATTTTCCAAAAGTATATAAATCTTATAATTTTTGTACACTCTTTAAAATAAGAATTTCATATATAATCATTGAAACTTGGAGATCGATTTGTAGAATGTTATAAACTACATACCAGACATGTGGTTTTGGCTATCTTAAATTCTTGCTTCATGATAGCAAGACTAGAAGCACAAACATTGTATGCTGCATTGGAGCGGTGAGGAAATGCAGGTGTTATCATTGGCATAAGATCAATTTTGGGCACTGGATCATTTGGCTTGCTTTGTACTGGATCCCACTCCCACTCCCGGTTAAAATGTGGAGTGATTGAAATATTTTCATTTAAAATTTTTACAGGGCTTGGCCATGTCCAATCACTATAAATTGTGAAGAACTCACATAGCAAGGAGCTGACACTGGCTCTTGGATTATGAAGACAGACAAGAGAAAGCAATAAAGCCAAATTTATTCCGCCTAAGAATCCTAAAGCCTGCAATATACATTACCAAGTGATAATTCAATCCAAGGTTAAAAATTCTGCAGATAGCATTACCATGAAAGTATGGATGATAATTAGAATTACAGTATGTTGGAAGATTTTGCTACTTACATTTGAATAGATAATACTATTTTTTGCCCATAATTTAAGAGAGTGTAGTGCAATGCGAAAATTCTGAAACAATTTATAAAGTTATAACTGGTATTAATAAAAAAAAGATGAATTTTGAAATCAATTCTATATATTTTTAATCGACGTCAGTGATCCATCATTAACAATTCATTAATAATTCAGGAACTCTATAGAATATAGAGTTTTTTAAAAGTATCAATTTTACCTTCATGTTTTTGTTGACTATCTGTTTAATCTTTTCTGTGTTTCTGTATCCATTGATACTTACTATTGTTCTCCTATCCCAAATGTTCGCTTTCACCAATGAATCTGTATTCAAAAGATCCAAGTCCTAGAGAAAGGAATTATCATATATTAGTACAATACCATTTCAGGAAATACATCATATCAAACTTAATGCAATTGTAACGAATGTTTGTTACCTGTGGAACATAAGGCAGACGAACGTTGGCATAGACCATATCAATGGCTACTTCATTGAATTTGAACTTCATAATTGGCACAAATGCATTTGGTAGCTTATGCATTTGTGAGACATTGGGCATCGCTGCCAAAGTATTGTGCAGGGTTGTAAAGAAATCGAACTTCATTGCATTCCATTTTGTTGAAAATGACCAAACACAAAGACCCATCAATACGAAAGTGATAAATATATGTAAAAGAAATGAATGAAACCATAACTTATAATGTTTCCAGGTGGCTTTTCTGAGATCAAACTAATGTTTCTAATAAGAATTGTTTAGTAATGTGATTTCTGGAAAATCGTTAAACAAATCAAAACTTCAAATATATAATTAAAACCAACATTGTAATATTTTGTTTGTCACTGACCTCACGAGTAGCAAAATTAGGAGCAACGCATAGAACATCAATGTCTGATTCAGGTCCATATACCTTTATCAAAGACAATGGTAATTTTAACAGTTAGTTGCAATTCTTCAAAATTCTCAAAGAAGTTTTATTTAATAATGTTGTTGGAATGTATTAAAACAGAAAAGCGCATGAGATTTTACATCGAAAGCATAGGAACCAAAAGGAATTATCCATGCATTTGGTTCATGAGGATCTTTAATGTCATGAGCACGGGCGACTCCCTTGATCCATGCATCTACAATCTGGAAAACAAGGTAGTTTAGATAAGGCATGAAAATATGGGTTGCTCATAACAAATATAGAAAGGGAAAATATAGAATTTAACCTTAGAAAGTTGAGCAATAATTTGTGCTCTCTTGAGTTTCATTTCGTGTGTTGCTTTGACATTGCATGAATTGAGAAAGTCGTCAAGTCGGTTATCAATATCGTAGAGTTTGGAGTTGAGGCTTCCATATTTTGGCATTGTGGAGATGAATGAATGATTCCACAAAATGAAAATGCCCACTCAAAATGATTCTGAGTTAGAGGTAGAGTGTGGCACAAATTGAATGTGCTACCTCATGTCTAGTATTAATGTCTCACCAAAAGCTACGATTGTTCTACACACAGCTGTGTTGTCCAACCGCCTTGACTCTTCACTACATTAAACAAATTAAATACAAACTGATACAAATTCGAGTTAATCCACAAAAGGCTCAAAAGAGGAAATGTCCTCCAGACGAACTATAAAACGTGGCAATATATTTTTTTCAAAATAATATTTTAAGAGATTATATTAATTATTAAGATATTTTTGTTATTTAATATGAGTTTTAGGGTGACTATGTATGTCCGTAACATGATCCATCTGCTGCATGATTAATAGAGGATTTGGTGGACGAGGATTTGACCATCTCTCCCACTCAAAAATAATTTGGGGGTCTTCTACAGGTGGTGTTGTAGACATTGCTGACTTTCTACTCCAGCCATTGCAAATGCCACTAAACTATTTTATTAATTATAATCTTAATTTTACAATTTTTTTGGTTTAAAGGGTATCGGTAGGAAAGAATCAAGGAAAGAAAACCTCCGGTCTTGTCCAAATCTATAAAATCGTAATTAAAGACTAAACTTCTCCGATCCAAACAATTCAGGAAAAGAACTAAACCTGTGATCTAGCCAATACAACATATACTCACGAGAGTATTTACATTACCCCCCATACAGAATTGTCTACAAAATACACACGGCCCCCCATAACAGAATTTGAATCTGATACATGTAGTTTCCCGTGATCCAAACCAACTCGTACAGTAGTCCCCAACCCATACAAACAGCAGACCATACGTAAGACAATGATATGAATTTTGAAACATGTGGGTCCAATAAAGGCATCATGCGAACAGATTCCCAAGTGATGAAGTCAATATCCCCTACCCGCAAAGAAAGTCTCACAATAGCGAAAACATCTTGTACACAAGAATTAGCCAACAATTTATAATCAATAATACCAACTATAGGAAAAAAGCCCATGTCCAGACTATGAACCAGTGAAAATTTATAGAGCAAATCATCCACATAGAAGTAAGGGATGCACTATAAAAACATCCACATAAAGTGCTAAAATTGTATCATTGGGAGTTAGCCAAACAAAAGGCATATCATTAAGGATCAAGCAAACACTTGCAATTTTCTCTTTGTAATCATGAAGGGGTATTCTGAAAGAAGGCCATTTTTAGAATTGCTAAAGACGTGCTAAAAATTAGAAGTGAACAATCACCCAAATCATTAAGACCCTGATCCAAAGTCATAGGGAAAACATTAATCCAATTTACTAGCAAGAAGTGACAAAATGGTAGTTTCATCAACCTCTTGTAAATTATTGTGATCATCAATTGCTTTATTTGCTAAGACATCAACAATTGTATTAGATTCTCGATAGCAATGCTTAATCTCATAGTTTGAAAAAGCCTACAAGAAAGATAATGCCTTATCAAGTTGATACTTAAGATTCCAACAATCGGATGAGCTATTCATTAATGAATTAATAACCAATGTGGAATCACCTTCTATTATAATATTAACCTTCAAGGAAATGGAAAAAGAAAGACCAAGAATCAGAGCTTCAAATGTAGCCACATTATTGGACCCAACATGTAGCTTCTTGCAGATAGCTTTAACAATCTTGCCATCTGAATCTCAAATTACAGCACCTACCCCAAAAAGTCTTGGTTTACCCCTTGAGGCCCCATCAAAATCTAATTTTAAAAACCCAAAGGGAGGCAGCGACAATGCATCATTAGCTCTTATCCGAGATTTAGAAATTATATTATGAGACCTTGGGTTGGGATAAAGTGAAGCAATGGCCAAGTATTTTGAATAAAACTATTCCATTTAGTGAATGATTTAAAAGAATTAACTCTCTTAAAAAAAGTAGTCTTAATAATCTCAGAGACTAATTTTTCAATCTTATTAATAACCACAGAGATGGGTTAGGGATGCTTACAAAAAACCCTCTCATTCCTTTCTAACCAAATACACCTTGAAATCAATATTGAAGCGCTAACTTCCCATAATGATGCAAAGGCAGCATATGTGAAAATAATCAGCCAGGATTGAAAATGTGACAATAGATCTAGACCCACAATAGTACACCATCCCAATATACCAAATAACCAATACCAATATTCCATTTTAAAAGGACAATGTAGAAAGAGATGGTTCGTGTTTCCATAAAATATCCACACAATGTGCTTGGAAATACAACTATGATTCCAAGCCTATCCATTTTCATCACTGTCAAGACACGGTGTTGAATCGCAAGCCAAGCAAAAGCACCAGCTTTAGGAAGACATGATGCCCCCCAAAGGAGTCTAGTAGGACAATCACCCAAAGGATCAATCGGGAAGCAGGATGCATATCCATATTTGACATAATATTGCCCGAAAGGAGCATGTGTCCAGCTTAATTCATCTTCCTTAGAGGAAAAGAAAATAACTATTTTATTAATCTCTTCCTGTACTTCCCAAATAAGATACATAGGAGCAAAAATAAGAGAAATATTTCCACCTATTGCCCAAAGAAGCAATATCATGGTTTTCCACAAAGTAGTCAGAGACTTGGGTACCCCAAGTCATTTTTAACATAAAATCCAAAGGGGCCCAATCCCTAATTTGAATGAGAGGGAGGCCACCATTCCAGGAATCTTCCCAGAACCTAGCCTTATTACCATTATGAATTAGCCTAGACAAGTGTGGAAGCAATAATTTCCAACAAGAGCTAATACAATTCCAAATTTGAGATCCATTAGGAAGAGATGTAGAAGTAAATAACTTGTCCCTTATTGGAGAGTCAAGATATTTTTCCATCATAAATCTAACCCAATTTCGGAGTCAAGCCTTATTATCATTATGAATTAGCCAGGACAAGTATGGAAGCAATAATTGCCAAGAAGAGCTAATAAAATTCCAAATTTGAGATCCATTAGGATGAGATGTAGAAGTAAATAACCTTTCCAACATTGGAGATTCAAGATATTTTTCCATCATAAGTCTGACCCAATTTGTGAATGTGAGTCTTATAATCTTGTTTCTATATAACATTTCATTATGGAATCAAGGAACTGTGAATTTGTATACAAATAGAAAATATATTCCTTCCATTTAATTATTGTTTGTTCTATTTTTTCTTTATTAACAATTATCTTACTAGGTAGTTAATGTGGTAATGTATTCTTATAATTATAATAAAAAATTAGATATTAAAATAGATGCAAGATTTATTTTAAGCTATGCATTTGAAAGATAAAAAATTGTTTCGGTCTTATTTTTTGATTAAGTAAAATAGGTTTTACAAGGTTCCTGAAACCAACAACAAAAATTATTATGATAAAAAATTATTTAAACTTTTAAGTGATGAAAAAGTGAGGGTATCATTTAGTAATGTGTCATCTTAAAAAGTTGGCACCTATATTTGGATGTTCTATTAGGCCCCATTTTGGTGATTTTGAGATCTTATGCCCATTAATATGCTTGATCCTAACAACCTTATTCTTTGTTTCCCGCATCTTCTCTACCATCCCGACATGTAGTTTGAACTTGGGTTGATTCCGCTAGGAACATAATATTTCAAATGTTCTATTCTCACACTTTTTTAGCCAAAATTTGGCCTGTAGCCCTATGTCAAGGTGTTAGTGGAAAATTAGATCTCGTGGTCAACCTAGATTTTTTTTAATTTTGAAATGATGGATTGAGTATATAAGTTCACCCTATCTATCCTTGTTTTTCTATCAATTACTATGCTTAAACATTCATGATCAAAAAGTATTCAAGAAATCAAGAGAAATTGAGCAATTGGATTCAAAACTTGAAGGCAAACATCATGTTGGTTCCCAAATCAACAGATTGGAAAATTCTTAAAGCTTTCCAAACCCTATGATCAAATCTTCCACAGGATTTGGCCAATTGGCGGTAATGATCAATTATGATCCTCTTCCCTTGCACTTTAGGCTCTGTAGAACCAAGGCGGGTGGGCCTATACCTTACCACTATTTGTTGGTTAAGACTTTTTATAGCAGATAGAATTAGTTCTCCAAATGATATCTCAAGATAACAATGTTTCTTGAGAGAAATCAGATTGTAATGTTTACGAATTCCTTGAATACTTCTTTAATATCAAATTGTTTCTGACTATATAAATGAATGCTTAAGTCTGTTGTTTGTAATTGAATTTATGAATGCTTGGATATAAATTGTAAAGTAAAATTCTTTGTGAATGCAATATGCCAACCAAAATCTAGTATCAATATATGACTAGTGCCTTCTCTTCCTAGAATGAAATTATGTCTTAATGATTTTATGTTTAACCTTATGAGACACTTTTTAAATTTGTTTCTTGAAATGCCTCTATGTGTTCAAATTATCTAATATGCTACAATTAGTCTTACTAATTTTAACTTTTTCTTTAAGATGTGATTTTGGATTTTTTAGTTTAGTTTAGGGTTTAGGGTTTATGATGTAGGTTTAGGTTTTGGTAGTTAGTACCTAATTTTGATATTTGGGTTCACATAGTATAATTTTTTTTATTGGGATTACCTCATACACATACATTACTATATATACACATTATGTCATATATAAACATGAAAACTTATACATTAATGCATATATGTATAGATGCATAGAAATAAAAACACACATGTAAATATGTATGTATAGGTTTATTTGTATACATACATATAAGAACATATGTGTGTTTGTATACATACATATAAGCACATGTGTGTGTATTTATATATACATATAAGAACATATGTGTGTATGAATGTTTATTTTATAATTATATAATTAACTTCAAACAACAACACTTCTTATAAAAAATAAAATCATTAAAACTAAAATCTTATTTTTTATAAATAATATTAATAAACCTATATATCAAAGAAGTAAATCAAAACATGCCTAGAAATAATGATTGAACATCACATTGTGTTTGACATATGTGATAGAATGTGAGGTTGATGTTGGAAAATGGTGTTGTCATTAAAGGTTTTCATTGATGTCAACATACTCATCTTGCAGCATCTCTGTGTATCGGTTACTATGTATCCAAAAAAATGGTGTATCAGTTGATGTGTACTGATAGCATGGTGTATTGGTTGGTGTGTTCACCAATAGTTTTCTGGTTTGTAGAATCTACATCTTGGTAGGTTGTGTATTTTGGTTTGATCCTATCTGGATGTGTTTCTATCCCAGCCATTGAATATATCTATTGGAAATGAGTTCTTTGGTGATGGTGTAGCATGTTGACTTGATTGTTGTGGTCCTCAGTTCATTCCTTACCACTATGGGAATGTTTTGGTGCGATCTATTTCAAATTTGTCTAGTCAACATGATGAATTGTTTATGTTGTATAAATAGAGTCTAGAGTGTAGTTGTTCATGTGTCAAGTGTGTATCAATCAAGTCTCATGTGCATTGATACGTGAAGTGGATGTGAATGTGTTTGTTAGAGATCTATGTTCTTGGTTAGTAGCATGTTGATCTCAGTGGTGGATTCTATCTCTTTTCATATTTTCTATCTACAAGTCTTGTGTATCGACAATGAGCTCTTCTATATTGGTAGTGAGCCCTTGTGTATCAGTAGTGAGCCTTTGTATCTATAGAGAGGAGTCCCAGCAGTGATCCTTTGTAAAAACCACCATATTGGTGTCACCTTAATAGATGTTTTTTACATTTCATGAGAATTAGCTTCTTTGTGGTTTTTTCCATTTGGGTTTTCCACGTAAAATCTAGTAAATTTTGTGCTGGTATTTTTGTGTTGTTGATTGCATATATTTTATGTGAATATTGATGTGCCTTTAACCGATAGATCTAGAGTTTTTATATCTATTAATTATGAATTGACCAATAGAGAAATTTTTCATAGGTGAAGAGATTAATTGCTTGAGGTAGATCTGATGACACATAAATTGACATTCCTTTGTTCAATGGATCAGACTAGAGATCATGGAAAGATCAGATGAAAGGATACTTGATATCGATTGGTTACAAGATCTGGAAGCATGTGGAGACAAACTATGTATATCCTCATAATAGACTTAACACTGAGGATGAAATCAAAGCATATGAGGATAATGAAAATGCAATGTATGATATTACTAGTACTTTATCAAAGATTGAATTAGCTAAGGTTATTTCCTTGAAAACTGCATATGAAGTTTGGGAAAAGTTGAAAGAGATCTATGAAGGAAATGGCAGAGTTAAGTTATCTAATAAGTTGATAGGAAAAATGCATTATGAGAGTTTGAGAATGGAAGATGGAGAAGATATTAAGAGTAATTTTCAGAGAGTTGAGAATGTAGTGAATGAAGTCAGGAATCAAGGAGGAACTATTATCGATGAATACTTTATGGAGAAGATCTTGATGACACTAACAGACAACTATAGTGACAAAATATTGGTGATTGAGGAAATGTATGATTTGAAGAAGTTTACCAAAGAACATTTGTTCGGTACCCTAACAATATTTGAGCTGAGAAAGTTTGGAAGAAACAAGAGTAGATTTGAAATGACATCCAAACAAACAAAATCAAATGATGACCCTGATGATGAGGAGGAGAAGCTTGAAGTGAACTTTTTAAGGAGATTGAAGAAATCTACTAGAAAGTATAAAGGTATGTTACCTCTAAAATATTTTAGATGTAGAAATATTGGTCATTTGGCTACTAGATATCCAGAGAAAGGTCCTAGACAAAAGTTTAAGAAGATTAATAAAAAGACTTATTGTGTAAATGAAGATGCTCTATTATCTCAAATGATGAATGAGATATAGAGGATTATTTGTTTTATGTTGAAGAGGATGAGAAAACAGAAATTGATATTTCTAACATATGTGCTGAAGTTGATGATGTTGAAACTACTTTGTATGTTAAAAGAAAGAAAAATGAATGGTTGATTGATAGTGATTGCTCTCATCACATGACCAGAGACAAAATTAAGTTTGTATCACTTAGCAAGTATGATAGTGGTCAAGTTAGGTTTGGTAATGACAAATAATCTTGTATTGTTGGTAAAGGTTCTATTAATTTTGATGGATATGATGTCATTTTCAAGAATGAAGATTGTGAAATTAGGAAGAGATCAAGAGATTTGATTGCAATCAAAAAGAGGAAAGGAAGAAACATGTACCAGCTAAAAGGAGCATCAAAAGGATGTTATTTATTATCTCAAACTGATGACAGTTGGCTCTGGCATCGGAGGATGTGTCACATAACCTTTGATAATTTTGTGAGAATAAGTGCATCTCATGTAGTAAGAGATCTACCCAAACTACATAAATAGGAAAACATTATTTGAAAGGTTGTCAAGAAGGGAAACAAAGAAGAGAATCATTCAAGGAAAAAGACTATTCTTCTACTAGTGTACTAGAGATTGTGCACACTGATCTTTGTGGTCCTACCAAAACAATGAGCTTTCAAGATGAAAGATGTTTTATACTTTTTATTGATGACTATTCAGGGATGACATGGGTTTCTTTTCTTAAAGACAAAACTGAGGCATTTGAAAAATTCAAAAGATTTAAAGTTTGAGTTGAGATTGAGAGTGGTAAAAAGATTAAATATTTGAGATCTGACAAAGGAGGAGAGTTTACATTTGATGATTTTGAAAGTTTTGTAGAAAGAATGGTATCAAGAGATAGTTTTCAGTAGCAAGAACACCCCAATAGAATGGTTTTGTGAAAAGGATGAATCCAAAAATTCAAGAAGCAGCAAGAACTATGTTGAAAGAGCAAGTCTACCAGAAATATACTAGAGAGAAGTAGTACATACTATTGTGTATACGCTTAATAGATTTTTGTACCAAAATAAATATAGAAAGACTTCATACAAGTTGTAGCACATGGAAGAGAACCTATAGAGAAATATTTTAAGATGTAGTGAGTGTTATATTTGGAAGGATAAAGATAATCTTGGAAAGTTTGACAACAGAGAGATGATAAGGGAAAAGCGTATTGGGGTTACAATAAGAGATAGTACAAAATTGTGGAAAGTGCAAATGTGAAGGTTGATGAAGAGTTAGAATGTCCCTGAGAGAAATATTGAGTATGATTCTGATACAAAGGACAAGAGAAAGGAAGAAAAGAAAGCAGAAGAAGATACTCCACCAAAAATGTCATCTACAGTGAAGAAATCAAGCTATGTATATAAAAAATCAATGAGAAAATCATATTATTGGAGATAAGAACAGGGGAGTTGTTACCAAAAGTAAAGCATCACAAGATCATGCTTTCTTATGTTTACTATCAGAAGTTGAACCTAAATCTATAATAGAAGCTTGTAGTGATTAGAGTTGGATTAATAAAATGAAGGAAGAACTCAATCAGATAGAGAAGAATCATACCTGGGAACTGGTGTCCAGATCGATAGACAAGAATGTGATAGGCACAAAATGGGTTTATTGGAACAAGGTGGATGAGAATGGAAAGGTTGTGAGGAATAAGGCAAGACTGGTATGCAAAGGTTACTCACAAGTTGAAGAAATTGACTTTGAAGAAATGTATGCCCCTATTCTTGGATGGAAGCTATTAGGATTTTCTTGGCACTTGCAGATTTCAAAGGATTCAAAGTTTTTCAGATGGATGTCAAGTTTGCATTCCTAAATGAAGAACTGAAGGAAGAAGTGCACATTGAGCAACTGGAAGTGATTAGATCAGAATCAGATCTTGATGCAATTTGCAGATTAAAGAAGGCTTTGTATAGATTGAAGTAGGCACCTAGGGCCTGGTATGGAAAACTAGATAAATATCTAACCTACCAAGAATTCAAGAAAGGTTTGGCTGACAGAAATCTATATTTCAAGATACTTTCAGATAAAATTTTGATTGTTGTTGTGTATGTTAATGATATCATCTTTGGAGGTGAAGATGATCGATCGAAGAAATTTTCTGAAGAAATGCAAAAGGAGTTTGAGATATCCATGTTTGGTGAATTGAATTTCTTTCTTGGATTGCAAGTAAGTCATAATGACAGAGGTATTTTCATTTCTCAATCCAAGTATGTGAAGGAGTTACTAAAGAAGTTTGGCTTGGAGAATTCAAAACTTGTATGTACTCCCATTATTACCAATTGTAAGATGGCTAAAGAGGATGATTCACCAAAGGCAAATACAACTATGTACAAATCGATGATTCAAGGATTGTTGTACTTGGATACTAGTAAACCAGATATCATGTATGCAGTATGCTTGGTAGCCAAATTTTAGCAAGAACTGAAAGAGTCACACATTGTGTCGGTAAAAAGGATTTCAAATATCTAAAAGGAACATAAGATATGGGATTTCCATATCTGAGAGCATAATATTCTTCTCTAATGGCTTACACAAATGTAGATTGGGAAGATTATGTGGAGAATAGAAGAAGTACTAGTGGTGTCCCAGAGCATTCTTTCTTGGCACCGGTTAGTTTCTTGATTGAGAAAGAAGCAAGATTTTATAACACTATCTACTATTAAATCAAAATATATATTACAACATCCTCATGTTGTACTCGGGTGAAATGGATGAAGAAAACTTTGAAGGATATAGGAGTTAGTTTTCGTGAACCAATTCCTATCATGTGTGTTAATACCAATACTATCAGTAAGTCAAAGAATCCAATAATGCATTACAAAACAAAATATATTGTCATCAAATATCACTTTAGCAGATAATTGGTTGAGGAAGGTGTAGTTAAGCTTGTGTGTGTGCCCACAAAGGATAAGATAGCATACATATTCACTAAACCTTCGTGCAAGGATACTTTTGAGTATATCAGGGGGAAGTTGGGTATTTTTTCCCTTCCTAGCGATCACTAGATACATCAGTGTGTGCATTGGTCTAATGCTTTACATAGTTATACCTTTCTAGATCGGTCTTTGGAGGTTTTCTCTTAGGGGGAGAAGAGTTTTTTAGAAAGGGGAACTATTATTGGCCCTTTGTCATTTTTGTAAAAGGGGGAGAATATTTTGGTTGTTTACAGATATTAGTTATGTGCTTTGTTATTAATGAATGTTGCCATCAATGAAAAAGGGGGAGATTGTTAGAATGTGAGGTTGATGCTATCAAATGGTTTTCATTGATGTCAACATACTCATCTTGTAGTCTTTGTATTTATCAGTTACTATGTATCTGATAGAATGGTGTATCGGTTGACATGTACCGATAGCCTGGCGTATTAGTTGCTCTGTCCAATGACAATTTTTTGGTTCGTGGAATCTACATCTTGGTAGATTGTATGTTTTGGTTCAATCCTATCTAGATGTATTTTGATTCTAGCCATGTGATTGTAACATGTTGAATATATCCATTGGAGCCGAGTGCTTTGGTGATGGTTTAGTATGTTGGTTTGAGCGAGTTATGTTGAATTGATCGAGGTGGTCCTCAATTCATTCCTTGCCACCACGGAAATATTTTGGTGCAACCTATTTCAAATTTTTCTTTCTATCATGACGAATCTCTTTATATTATATAAATAGAGTGTGGAGCGCATTTTTTCATATATCAAGTGTGTATCAATCAAGTCTCATGCGTGTTTATATGCGAAGTGAATGTGAATCTATTTTCTAGAGATTTGTGTTTGTGGTTAGCAACCTATTGATCTCAGTGGTGGATTCTATCTCTTTTCATATTTTTTGTCTATGAGTCTTGTGTATCAGAAGTGATCCCTTGTGTATCGGTAGTGAACCCTTGTGCATTGGAATTGAGCTTGTGTGTATCGGCGGTGAGCTTTAATATTCTGGCAATGAGCCCATGTGTATCAATAGTGAGCAGTCTCAGTAGTGAGACTTTGTAAAAATCACCATACTGGTGTCACCTTAATAGGTGTTTTTACATTTCATAAGAATTATTTCTCTTTGGTTTTTCCCATCTTGGGTTTTCCACATAAAATATGGTGTTCTATGTGTCGGTGTTTCTGTGTTATTGATTGCATATATTTTATGTGAATGTTGATGTGCTTAACTGACATATCTGAAAATCTTATATCTATTAATTGTGAATTGACCGACAGAGAAAAAGTTTTATAAGTTTGTGTGGGAATAAATGACTCCCCCCCCCCTCTCAATTATTTGGTATGTTAAACAACATGGACATGTTGGTTCTGGATAGAGTGAACAAAGAACTTATAAATGGCAAAAAATGAGCAGAATGAGGGAATGATAAGATTTTGTTTGTTAAGGGTTCGAAATAGAAAAAAAAAATTTAGTTGATTGATTTGAACCAAAATCAATTACTATCTAGATATTTCATTATAACATGCAATTCTAAAAAAAAATGTTTGGCCAAAACTATTTTGGTAAAAATATTATGTATTGTACTAAAGTGTAACACAACAATTAACTTTCACCTTGAAGGAATAGATGTAGCATAATGTAATTCCTTAAAATTAAACATGCATAATGAGCAATTGTATCTCATGTATATGTAAGTAATTTGGTTTAGTGGATGATTATGATCACGATTATTGTGGAGCATCCTACACAAGAGATACCAGCAGTACTAGTTGACCATATGGAATATAATATTGCTTGCTCATTTGTTCAATCCAATTTTTATCTTGTTATTTAGGCACAAACATCATGCATGATCACACTTATGGAATGCACAAAGTTAGTTGAAAAGAAAGGGAGAATAAAAACAGAGTTGGCTAAGGTATATATGATAGTAGACATTCTTACATTTTGATGAAATGTAGTGATAACCATGCTACTGGAATTCAAGAAGGATGGTTGGATAGAACACACCTAGGAGAGGAGATCAAGAGGTGTTGGTGGATGGTGATAGACACTAGTAGCTAGCCATGGGAGAAGTCTCATAGCAATCACCTTAGCTTGTGGGATAACTATAAATGATGATTCTACATTAGAAGTTTGGATCATTTTGAGTAGGAATAAAGCAATATGAATATACACCTATTTTCATTTCCATGGAGTTCCAAAATGATGTTTATACTTGACCAAAAGTGTCAAGAGTATTAGGTAGGCTTGGAATTGACCATATAGCCAACAATTCTATTCAATATTAATATTAATTATAGTTATTTACCATAATGCAACTATAGAGGAAATAAAATTTAACTTAGCTTCAAGCAATACTGTTTATGAAGAAATTTTCTTTCTTTTTCTTCTTCTAGTGATACAAAGGGGATGCAGATTTAACTTAGTTTGATTTTATTTTCTTCTATTATTAATACAGATTATTGACATGTTTATAACTTCACATTGAACTCTGTCAGTTATATATTGTGATATCGGCTATAGTGGAGATCCAATATTCTAATATCTGGCATGCTGATTTATTTCAACAACATTTTATGTTCATGTGGTTATCATGTTACATGTTATATTTCTTGTGTAGACCAACAAAATTATTCAATATAATGTATGTTAATAAATTTTTATTCAAACAAAAAAATAATCTTAATAAAAAAATTCTTAGATTACCTCTTAGAAATTACAGAAGATAATATATAGGAAAATTGATTTCTCCTGGGGAGATACCCGCCGGACCTTCTGGCAGTCTTATGCCATCGGGAAAATTTTACGGCACACGGCTGCTGGCAAATGGTGGAAAAAATACTGTTTGATCATGGACACATTATTGGTCCGCATGGATTACCGTTTACACGCATTTGTGTCTGCCGAGTTTGTTAAAAACAAATTTATTCAATCATTGTACAGAGGGATGAGATAGCAGTTTAATTAATTTAAACCTTTATGGGATCTCGAGTAAGATTGGTGCGTGATTTTGATATGCGAAATATAAAGATTTAAATAATGTCCTTGACTGGCCTTATATCATCCTCTTCAAAATTTCCAGTTTCCCTGACACTTGTCTTTTCCAGTGGTTAGGTGTCATTATGCATGTTGGTTCATGTACCTTGTCTATAGTATAACATTTTTCTTTTTACTTGTTAGGCGAGGTTCCTATTGATCTATCAAAAAATACAATTGAATCGCCATGTTTTGAGAATGAATTTTTTTTTACGAAATTGTTAACAATAGTTTGAATTTTTAGTATCAAACGATATTATTAATAACATAATAAAATATTATGAAGTTGAAATTTTTTTGATGGTGAAGTAGCAATATTATCTTTAAACACAAGTCACACACATATGTCCAAAAAGTCAAAACATATAGAAAATAGTATTTAAAAAAGTAAAAGAAAAATTATGATATTGCTATTAGGATTAGTCTTGGTGCTTCACCTCTGTGAACATCACCTAGATCCAATGAGTGTTAAGTGTTGACTTAAAAAAACTACATAGTTAAATCCTGATAGCAATATCACAATTTGACTTGCTATGAAAAATATCTCCTACTTATCTATTGATGAGCTTAAAGGGATTTCTAATGAATGGTTCAAAGGACACAACACTTGGTGAAGGTTTTACAAATGGTGTTGCAAGCATAGAAGAGTGGGTTTAACCATGGAGGAAACTTCGTAGTTAAGCCCACTCGAATGGAGTAGTACTGGGATGGGTGACCTCCCGGGAAGTCTTGGTGCTTCACTTCTATGAGCAACACCTAGATCCAATGAGTGCTAAGCATTCCATTCATTCTCATGAGAGATGGGTTCATATGAACCACTACTCATGAAACATGGGTCAATGAGTTTGACTTAAAAAAACTACACAGTTTCAATATCACAATATAACTTTTTGTGGAAAATATAAAAGTGAATATCCATGCATATAATGACCAAAGCATAAGTGAAGAAAAATGAATCCTAAATCCTGATTCATATACCTCCTTTCCTAGACGTTCCTTCAGAAAGGAAACAACCTCAGTTGAGTCCAGATTTAGAGCTACCAAACCACTCTTTCCCCCTCTTTCCAAACAATATATCTAGTTTGACAACCAATTTGGTTGAGGACAACCATGGTTCTATATTTGCTAACTCATTGAAATTTGTTGATTGCATT
Source organism: Chamaecyparis obtusa (assembly GCA_027943335.1). NCBI lineage: Eukaryota > Viridiplantae > Streptophyta > Pinopsida > Cupressales > Cupressaceae > Chamaecyparis > Chamaecyparis obtusa. The sequence continues at coordinate 895,555 of BSBK01000061.1, read as the reverse complement.
AATAAGAACATATGTTTGACAAGTGTACCCAATGATCATTCATAGGATGATATCTCTTGGACAATTTACAAAGCTTAAAAAACTCGTGAGATAACGTTAGGCGGGTTGAAAAGTTTCAACAAATACAATCTGATTGAGTTAATTTAACTTCATTCAAAAGAACTATTAACACATTTCCCATTAGAATAAAACATACAAATTTTGAAAATGAAAAATATCAACTTTTGTATGATCGGAGACATGTTGAATCCTTTTGTGTGTAAAATACATAAACAAGTTGCAACTTAAACAAAATATTAATAAACAAGTTTCTTTTATAAGTAGTTAGCAAGGGAAACACTTATAATCATTGTATAGCACACACACTTTTTGTTTTGATGTATACTAAGTAGGTCTTTAATTAAAAGACCTTTTAGTATTTCTTATCTATTTATGAGCTTTTTTCAGAACTTCAAGTTATAAGCAACAATGGATCTCTCTTTATCATCGATAAGAGAAAACAAATTATCAAAATATTTATCAACTTGTCCACTAACACATAAATTTCATGATTTTTTTAAGGCAATTTCCTCTCCTCAGGATAGCTCTAGAAGAAAGCCCTCACTTGTCTTTTTCTTCAACCCTTAGAAAGATTGGTGCTAATCAGTGAAGGCCAAGTGGCGACTTGGTTTGCATCACTTACTTCAAGATGACGAAACCTACAAATGTATATATAAAAAATTTAAAGACAATTCCACTAATGACATTAAGTCAAGCTAAAGTAGTCTAGCAATTTTGATGCACAAGTGTTTACTGTAAGCCTCAAAGACTAACACTATCATTCTAAGAAAATATGTTAGAACTAAATCTACAAGAAAAAACAACATCTGCCATATGCTTCATTTTAGTATCTAAGCTCAAAACCAGTGTTTTAGTAATTTGATCATCTTTAGATTGAACAACACAAATTGGCATTGCTTCCACATCCACTGAGCCATGTCTCATGAATGTGAAGCCACATCAATACATTTGGAGCATCAGGCTACCAGGTAAAAATTATCACTGTCAACATAATCTTAAAATTTCTAAACCACTATATTTCCACATATGCATACAAACATTACCTTTGCATTTAACAAAGCTGATATTGGATAGCAACGACATTCCTTTTATGCAGTTTCAATATAAATGAGATTATAAAAAGGAAGGATGGGAATAAATTAGACAAACATGAAATACTTTATAGCAGTTTTATTGCCCTATCAATGGTCATTTGATGCAAGAGCATCTTGGGTCTTGGGCAATCTTGCATCACCAAAAATAGTTTTGTTTCCTGTACCCATCTGATGTTTCAATTGTAGTCATTGCTGCTATTGGTTTCATGCCTTGTGAAGTTAATGCAATATAGTAGACCTAATCTGTAGCACTCTCCTAAGAGAGCACATCCTAATTCATTGGGATCAAGAAGTTATCACAATTCTCCTCGAACATTGATTTCTGCCAGTTTCGCTCATGAAACATGTGGTATTTCGTCTTGCGATGTAGCGTGCGAGGAAATTGGATCTTGTGCAATTGGGGATCGGATCTTGGATCTTGTGTGGACCTAAATGCCACTTCACATCGTGTTTTGTTGTTTCTAGCTTTAGTTTTGGTTTCTTCTCCTAAGTGGACCTTTAATGTAATTAAATGCCTGACTGGCTGACTTGTGGCTTTGTTGGCTATGTAATTAGAGCTTAGGATGATGTTTAGGAAGATCAGGCAGATGCGTAGAAGTGAGTAGATAGTAGAACAACATTAGAGGATAGACTGGTGCACATAATGCTTTTGATTGCATAATTCTCATTGTATAAGGCCAAAACTCAGAAGGCCTCACAGTTGGGCATGTTTGAAGAAATAAGATAATTCTATGTTGTTGCAATTGACTGTCTCATATCCTTTGTCTTGGTACTGAATTCATGTCTACTTTTATTGCTTCTATTGTGTGACTCTTCCTAGGGCTTGTTAGAAGGTCAAGCAATCTCAATTAATCCTGATTCTGCCTACCTCTATCATGCCCTTGCATCAAGTGGTATCAGAGCCAAGTTCTTTCTTGTGGATTGGATTGTGGAGAACCTTGTTGATTTGGTTGTAGGGTGGCAGATCTAAGATCTGACCTATAACTTGTTGAAGGTTACAATCTTTCTGGAACCTGATTGTCAAGATGGTTCATGGAAGAGGAAATGATAATGCTATCATGGATATGTTGAGGCAAATTGCAAGTAGGCTTGAAGCCGTGGAGACCGCCCAGATAAGAGGCGCACATCTTGAAGATGTTAGTGATGAGGAGGAAGAAGCAGCACCTAATCCTGAACCTGAAGTTGAATTGGATGAGGAAAGGCTCTTGAGAGTTTTGTCTAACGCTAACTCCAGACCTGCAGTTGAAGTTGCTTGTTATGATGGAAGACTTGAGACCAATGTACTTTTGGATTGGATCTCTGAGATGGATAAATACTTTGAGTATGAAGGTACTCCTGATAATAAGAAGGTGAAGATCGCAGTTACTAAGTTGAAAGGTCATGCATCTCTTTGGTGGGATCATTTACAAACTGAGAGACAGAAGAGAGGAAAAGAAAAGATCAAGACATGGATGAAAATGCTTGGAAAGATGAAGAAGAAATTCCTTCCAGCTAACTGTATGGTGAAAATGTGACCACACTTCTATGAATCCTTACATGCAAGGTTGCTCAACAATGAGGCCTTACAAAGCGACTCATAGCTCTCTATGCATGGAGTTGCAAGATTATGAATTTGCTCTTAGCTAGAGCTATTGAGCTTGTGACCTTGCTAGTCAACCACACAATGAGAGATTCAAATGAAGACAAGGGCAAGAATGCCAATATCTCCAAGAATCACTATGAAATGCAATGCAATGCAACTAAAATGAGGATGCAAATATGCAAAGTATTCTATGAAATGGAAAGAACAAGTGTTACAAATCCTTCCTATTTAGACTATGTGAGATTAATCTATTGCATAAAAGGAAATCTATGCTATAAATGTCATTATCATGCAACTATGGAAGAAAATATGAACTAGATGAAATGCAACAAAGATCTTCAAAGCTTGGATGCAAAAGTGTCTTCAAAGAGCTCCAAATAGACCTAGAAAACCTGCAGCATAACATTAGCATAAAAAATCTATATGAAAAATGAAGAAGAGAGCTCTCCTTTTATAAGAAATGAGATGAAATGGACCATTGAGATTAAGAGGCAAAAGACTTAATCAACGGTGGAGTTTGAAAGAGGAGCAATCCATGTGCACAAGTATCCTCCAATAGGAAAATAGGAGTTGACTTTTGTGTCCATATGAGACAAAAAGTGCTTTTTCCCTTTTTATAAAATAAGAATAATGCTTTATTTGTGCAACTTAGGATAAGGGGAAAAGTGGGGGCTTTTTATTTAATAAAAGGGGAAGAGAAATATTCCTTTTAATTAAATAAAGACTTAGGATAAAATGGTTAGCCCAAGGAATAATTGAAAATGATGAAATAAGATTTGATCAAGGGAATTGATATAATTGAAAATTGTTGATTTTTGAAAATATTGATTCAGAGATTAATAAATCAAATAAATGGGGCCCAAAGTCTAGGCGACCATTTTTGGGTGCATACACTAACTACCAAGTGAGTCTAATGAGAAAGATGCAAAATTTGAGACAAAAGGACATGAGTGTGAAAGACTATACTAAGGAATTTTACAGATTGGATATCAGATCTGGACATGTGGATGATGAAGTTGAGAAGGTGGCTAGATATCTGAATGGCCTGAGGACATTGATTCAAGATGAGATCAGTTATGTGAAGATAGATAGTGTGGAAGAAGCATATCAATTTTCTTTGAAGGTAGAAGAGAGATTGACAAAGAGACATGAACAAAGACAAAGAGGAAGAGGTGGCATATTTCAGAGAAGTAGAGGTAGATCTTATGGAGAAAGTAGCAGATTTGACAATACAATTCAAGATAAAGGATGGAAAGATGAACCTGTTGTTAGAAGAGGTAACTACTCTAGAGATAGCTATACTGGTTACTCTAGGAATAATAATAATGGTAAAAGAGAAGATAAATCTTGGTTTAAAGGTACTTGTTACAAATGTGGTGAAGAAGGACATAGAGCTTTTGAATGTACCAACTCTGGAAAGAAGATTGGAAGTAATAGCAGAAGTAATTTGGCTTGTGAAGAAGTTGAAGAAATGTCTAATGAACCTGAACATGGTGAAAACTTGATGTTAAGAAGATCTTGTGGAATGAAAAACCTGATGGTGAACCTATTTTGAGGAAAAGTTTGTTCAAAACTAAATGTAAGATTGCTGACAAATGTTGCAAGGTAATCACTGATAGTGGAAGTTTTGATAATTTGGCATCTGAAGAGCTAGTTAACAAATTGCAGTTGCAGAGATTGAAGCATCTGAAGCCTTACCATATTGCTTGGATCCAGAAGGAGCATAAACTATGTGTAAGTGAACAATGCCTTGTTAAGTTCAAAATTGGGAATTATCATGATGAAGTCTTGTGTGATGTTATGCCTATGGATTATTGTCATATTCTTTTGGTTAGACCTTGGAAATATGATAGGAATGCTTTGCATAATGGTAGATTTAATCAATATACTATTTGGATGGATGGGAAGAAACAAATATTGTTGCCTTTGGTAGAGAAGTCTGATGAAGGTCATTGTACTATAGTCAGAGTATGTTTGGTTGATGGTAAACAGTTTGTAAAAGAGTTGAAAGAACAAAATGTTTGTTTTTCTTTAATTCCAAGGAAGATTGAGAAACAATATGAGTTAGAACATGCACTTGAGATTGAATATTTTTTGAATTAATTTCATGAAATCATATCTGATAATGTACCTGATGGTTTACCGCCTATAAGAAGTATAAGTCACTGTATGGATTTGATACCATGAGCTAGTTTTCCTAATAAAGCACCACATAGGTTGACACCTGATGAAAAGACTGACTTGAATAGACAAGTGCAAGAATTGCTTGAAAGAGGTTTGATTAGGGAAAGTTTGAGTCCTTGTGTAGTACCTCTTGTGTTAGCACCTAAAAAGAATGGAGAATGGAGAATGTGCACTGATTCTAGAGCTATAAACAAGATAACAGTAAAGTACATATTTTGTTTGCCTAGGATGGATGACATAATGGATAGTTTGAGTGGAGCGAAGTATTTCACAAAGATTGATTTGAAAAGTGGATATCATCATATTAGAATTAGAGAAGGGGATGAATGGAAAACTACTTTTAAGACTAATGAAGGTTTGTATGAATGGTTGGTTATGCCTTTTGGTTTGACTAATGCACCTAGTACTTTCATGAGGCTGATGAATGAAGTTCTGAAAAGATTTTTGGGTAAGTTTGTTATTGTATATCTTGATGACATTTTGATATTCAGTAAGACTAAGGAAGAACATCTTGAGCATATAAGACAAGTATTGCAGAGATTGAAGGAAGAAAAGTTGTTGATTAATCTGAAGAAATGTTCATTTATGAAAGAAGAGATTGTATACCTTGGTTTTGTAATTTCAGCTGATGGATTGAAGATGGACCTTGAGAAAGTGTGAGCTATACTTGATTGGCTTACACCAGAAAACATTGGAGAGGTAAGATCATTTCATGGATTGGCAAGTTTCTACAAGAATTTTATTAGAAATTTCAGTTCTATTTGTAATGCTATGACTGAAACCATGAGAGGGGATAAAAGAGATTTCAAATGGACACATGGAGCACAAAGGAGTTTTGAAACATTGAAACAAAGAATTGCATAATTACCTACACTTGCTTTGCCTGATTTTAGTTAAGTTTTTCAAGTTGAATGTGATGCTAGTGGTAGTGCAATTGGAGCTGTTTTGACTCAAGAAGGAAGACCTATAGCTTTCTTTAGTGAAAATTTGAATGATGCTAAGAGAAAATATTCAGTTTATGATCAAGAATTCTATGTTATTGTTCAAGCTTTGAGGAAATGGAGACACTATTTGATGCCTAAATATTTTGTGTTGTATACTAACCATAAAGCTTTACAGTATTTGGGAAGTCAGAATAAGTTGAATCAAAGACATATGAAGTGGGTTGAGTTCTTGAAGAATTTTTCCTTTTCATTGAAGCATAAGAGTGGATAGTCAAACAAGGTTGCTAATGCCTTGAGCCACAGAAGAAGTTTGCTGACAGAGATGATAGTTGAGGTACTTGGTTTTGACAGTTTAAAATGTTTGTATGAGACTGACATTGATTTTGTAGAATGTTGGAAAGCTTGTAAGGAACACACAGTGAGTGATAAGTGGACTGATTATTTCATTCAAGAAGACATGTTGTTTAAAGGATTTTAGTTGTGCATACCTAGAGGATCTATGAGAGAAAACATAATGAAGGAGAAACATAGTTGTGAACTTGCTAGACATTTTAGGATTGATAAGACTGTGAAATTGATTTCAGAAAGATACTTTTGGTTGCAGATTTATAGATATGTATAGAGAATGGTTAGAGGTTGTAGAATTTGTCAAGTAGCAAAAGGAACTAGTCAGAATTTTGGATTCTATACACCTTTGTCTGTACCTGATAGACCATGGGAAGATGTGAGTATGGATTTTGTTCTTGGATTGCCTAAAACTCAAAGAGGTAATGATTTTATTCTTGTAGAGGTTGATAGATTTTCAAAGATGGAACATTTCATACCTTGTAAGAAGACATATGATGCATTGCAAGTAGCTGACTTGTTTTTCAAGGAAGTGGTAAGATTGCATGGTTTGCCTAAATCTATAGTTTCAGATAGAGATACTAAGTTTACTGGTTACTTTTGGAGAACACTTTGGAAAAAGATGAATATGGAGTTGAAGTTTAGTTCTACATTTCACCCTCAAATAGATGGATAGATTGAAGTTGTGAATAGAAGTTTGGGAAACTTGTTGAGATGTTTAGTTGTGGAAAATCCTGCTAATTGGGATTTGATTTTGGCACAAGCGGAATTTGCATACAATAATTTTGTGAATAGAAGTACTAAGAAGACACCATTTGAGATTGTTACTGGATTTCATCCTAAGGGAACCAAAAAGCTGAGAGATTTGCCTACTGAGACAAAAAGAAGTGTTGAAGCTGAGGATTTTGTTGTATACATGAGAACTTTTCATGACGAGGTCAAGAGGAGCTTGGAGGACAGTAATTTGAGTTATAAATAGAGAGCAGATAAGAGAAGGATACATAAATCTTTTGAAGTTGGAGATGAGGTTATGATTCATTTGAAGAAGATAGATTTCCAGTTGGTACCTACAATAAGTTGAAAATGAAGAAATTTGGACCTTGTAAGATTCTGAGAAAGTTTGACAGTGGAAATGTTTATGAAGTGGAATTACCAGAGGACATGGACATATCACCTATATTCAACATTGCAGATATCTTTGAGTACTTTAAATCACATGATGAGACTGAGAATGATGCGGATTATCCAAAGAAGAACAGAGATAGTATTGAAAAGATCTTGAATAGCAGAGTAAGCAAGAGTACAAAAGGAAAAGACTACATGGAATACCTAGTTTAGTGGAAAGACAAGCCGGTTGAAGACAGTTCATGGATTACACAAGCTAAAATGGATCTTTATGATTTAGGATAGATTATGATCAGTGTCTGATGTGGACATCAGTTCTTTTGTAACCCCATGTGTCTAATGCAGGAGCATCTTGGGTTTTGAGCAATCTTGCATCACCAAAAATAGTTTTGTTTCCTATACCCATCTGATGTTTGAATTGTAGTCATTGCTGCTATTGGTTTCATGCCTTGCCAAGTTAATGGAGTATAGTAGACCTAATCTGGAGCACTCTCCTAAGAGTGCACATCCTAATTCATTGGGATCAAGAAGTTGTCACAATTCTCCTCGAACATCAATTTCTGCCAATTTCGCTCATGAAACGTGTGGCATTTCATCTTGCATTGTAGCGTGTAGGGAAATTGGATCTTGTGTAGTTGGGGATCTGATCCTGGATCTTTTATGGACCTAAATGCCACTTCGCATAGTGTTTTGTTGTTTCTAGCTTTAGTTTTGGTTTCTTCTCCTAAGTGGACCTTTAATGTAATTAAATGCCTGACTGGTCGACTTGTGGCTTTGCTGGCTATATAATTAGAGCTCAGGCTGATGTTTAGGAAGATCAAGAAGATGCGTAGAAGTGAGTAGATAGTAGAACAACATTAGAGGATAGACTGGTGTGCGCAATGATTCTAATTGTATAATTCTCATTGTATAAGGCCGAAACCCAGAAGGCCTCATAGCCGGCATGTTTGAAGAAATAAGATAATTCTATGTTGTTGTTGCAATTGACTGTCTCATATCCTTTGTGTTGGTACTGAATCCATGTCTACTATTATTGCTTCCATTGTGTGACTCTTCGCAAGGCTTGTTAGAAGGTCAAGCAGTCTCAATTAATCCTAATTATGCCTGCCTCTATCCTGCCCTTGCATCATCATTGATTTATGAAAGCTTAAAAGTACAGAGAGGACTAGGGAAAGCTATCAAACTTATAGCATCAAAACAAAGATAAGAGTTCAAAACAAAAAAAATCTAGTTGTGGCAAAATTCAAATTGACATTTCATTTGATTTACTAAGGAAGAGGAATCTTTGATAAACTCACCAATTAGCTCCCATTTATCAAACTTAACAAGCCAAATATATGAGGCAAGTTTCATGGGACGAATCTTATCAAGCCAAGTTCAAAAATTCTTTCCTTTCTGGTCTTAAAAACACCAATGCCCATGTAAAGGTTTTCTTCAACCCCCCATGGATGCACCAAGTTGCAATTTGGATCCTGCCAGGTAGTTCTCAATTATGAGGCATAAATCTAGACAACATTGCAAATGTATTAAAATTATGTAAATAAAATGACTCATGTTTCCTCTCAAAATAGAAATAATATCAAGGATTTCCGATTGATTATATTTTAATTTATTTCTTTTTCAAATATTTGTTCATTTTCACTTGTCATCTTGAGAGAGCTTTCCTTTAAGATCTGAAAGCAAAATTAAGTGAAATTTTGATGATCAAATGAAAAAAGATGCCGCTAGTGTGACATGTTTTCTCCGTAGAATTTTTTTGTATTCTTCTAAAGTTTATATCCTTCCCCAGAATTTAATCTTTGGTTCTTTATTCATGTATCATCTTAAAATGGAAGCACTTCCATCTTGATAGGTTTATCACCCTCTTTTAGTGCATTTATCATGATAGACTTGCATTTAGGATGCATTTTGCACTTCATTTCTTCATTTTGGGTGAAATTAGGGTTAGGATCTTAAGGATTCTCCTTAATTTCCCTTCTTCCATGGCTCTATTTTCTAGGTAGGACTTAGATATAGGTCCTCCTAGCCTTCATCACAATCATCATAGGATTTTATGCCTATCCCTGGTATTCTATCTCATTATGGCATCATTTCTAGGTCTCCAAGCATCCTCGCGACCTCCCCTCCTGATTCTAGCTGGATCTGGGCCCACAGGGTCAAAGTCGAGGTTGACCCTAACCTAGGTCAGAGTTGAGATCATCCCTGACCTAGGTCAGAGATGAGGTCATCTTTGACCTCCTCCAAAATTTGTGCCCCTTTTTTCAAATTTGGTCCCAACGGGCCCCGAAATTAATGTCGGGCCCTCGGATCCAAGTGCGGAAAGGTTTTAATTTGAAATTCATTTAATTTTTTTCCCTCCTTAGTTGGTTATTGTGATTAGACCTTAATTCAAGGTGAAATTTGAATTATGGGTCCTCACATTGCTCTAGGAGCCTCACCTTGAAACCTCTATATAAAGACTCTCATTTGCATTCATTTTCACCAAGCAGCATCAATCAATTTCATGAACAAGTGCTCTCAAGGAGAAAATTTCATGAATAAGAAGATTCAAGCAAGCAAGGAATGGTGAAGATGCAAGATTGCAAGAGGATGATATAGAAGATCAAGCCATTGTTGACATCAAGCATCTTTATGAACACATACTTGGAGCAAGAGAGATCCTTTCTTCCTTGATCCACCATTCTCAACTTTCAAGCATTCAAAGATACAATCATGGAGTAGCAATTACGGATTGTGAGTTTGGTAGAAGTACTTTAGCCTTGGGGGCTTGGTATGCTTTTCTATCTCATTCAAATATATGCATTGTTGTTTCATACATATTCATGCTAGGGTTTTAATCTAGAGGATTAGATCTTGGCATTACACTTTCAATACATACACACACACATTATATTTCAATCGGCTATTTTTGGAGGTGGAGATCACCAAAATGGGGGCTTGACTAAGGCAAAACCCTATATAGCCACCCCAAAAACTCCCTTTTTCAGATATCTACAATTGTTGTTTCAGGAATTAGAGGACATATCTGAGTACCCTTTTCGCTGAACTTCTGAGATTTGCGATCAAAGTCAAAATCGACCTTCAGAATAAAAATGTAGCCTTTGACCTTTTATGAGGGTCAAAGACTGCCTGATGTCAGAAAGACAAAATTTTTCTGGGTTTTCTCTATCTCGGCTTCTTGATCCCAAATCTGGTTGCAGAATCTTTCGAAACTCTGCACAGACTTCAGAAAATAGGTATTTCTAAATCTATTTCATGATGAGGTATGTATCTTATCCTAATTAATTTTCAAGTATTTCCAAATTTACTTATGCTATTCTGAAACAAAACATATTACAAATGAATAGTGTTGAATGTTAGGTGCATTGTTGAGGCTCCAATTTTAACCTATTCATTTTGGTGAACCCATTTATGAAAACTCTTTCTTTTATGGTGTTAGATTTAAATCTTGCATGCTTATAAGATTAGATTTCTTGCATTTATATTTCAAAAATACAAAAAAATTGCAAAATTCCTTTAAAAATACAAAAATATTTACATTTTCATGCTTTTAGTGCTTTCTTTGTATTCAACATGTATGATTCTTGTTTTGAGTACTTTGATGAGGCTTTTATTGTACAAGAGGATAGATTCCCTAATGAGGTACATGGTAGTGAGGATGAAAATGGTTCCAATACGATCTCCATGGATCCTATTCCTATTTCACTCTCCTCCACAACCTCTCCAATTGACCTTTACCATAGGGTGTGTGCATGGTTACCTTCATGTCCCACTATTTGTAACATTGATATACCTAAGATGATATATCCTACACCTTTGATGACGGTAAAAGGATGTCCTTGTATAACAATTAAGGGTAAACCTAGAGATCCCTTGGATTGTTTTGATAACAGTGATTCCGTTCCACATGCTTATCGCACACTGAATAACCCTCAGCCTACTGTTCTGGTTTCTTTACCTCCTTATCAACCTATGCTTCCTCAAGCACCTAGGTATTCATCTACCTTTAAGGAGTACAACATAGTTGACCAATTATGTGCTACTCCTTCTAAGTTATCTTTATGGGAATTACTTCAAACTTCCCTGACATATCATGAGGCATTGCAAAAAGCTTTATCTACTCTTCTTGCTTCACCTCCTAATCAAGAGAACATTCATTCTATTTTGGATTGTATGCATACTATGCCTTCTTTACCTCCTATTGTGTTTTCAGATAATGATTTACCTTCCCTAGAGGTGCAGAATCAATATGATGCTCTCATGGTGGTTGTCTCTATTAATCAGAGTATCATTTGAAGAACATTAATTGATAATGGATCTGGGCTTAATGTTTGTAGCATGGATATGCTCAAGGCAATTAAGGCTGATCTTACTACTATTCAACCTGATAATGTTCCTATACGTGGATTTGACAATATTGCAAAAAGAACTTTGGGCATTATTACCTTACCTATTAAAGTTGGTCCAATTATTCTAAATACTCCTATTCATGTTATGCCTGGACCTCTCAATTATAACCTTCTTTTAGGAAGACCATGGTTACATACTATGCATGCAGTTCCTTTTACTCTTTATTGCAAGGTTAGGTTCATCTATAACAATTTAATGTATACATTACATGTTGATGATGCCCTGAATCCTTGCTTAAATACATAATATGCCAAAATCTCTGAACCTCTTCAACCTAGTAAAGAGATTGAAAAACAACCAGAGATACAACAATTTGAGATAAAACAACCTGAGATTCAACAACAAGAAGCTCCATCTTCTTCTTCTTTGACTGAGGATGATTGGGGGACATTGGATTTTAATCCTACATTTATTGGAGAATACAAGGTCTCTGATTTGGAATTCATGAAGCAACAAAATGAATTTGAGAAAAAAGTTTTGTCTTCTTCGCTGTCTAAGGAACTAAAAATTAATTTTGTTGCCGCTTCGATTACTGAAACGATTGAAACTATAAAGCTTGATTGTTATGACATTGTGATATATGCCACTCCTTGGACTCCTTCTGACATGACTGATCAATATGGTCCTGGTTATCATTTGCTTAAGAAATCAGCATTTAATGGGAAAAGATGTGGTAAATATGAACAAGGTATACAAGTACCTTTAGATAATGAATTTTATGATCATACATATGGATTAGGATTCAATCCTTATAGACAACCATCAGCTTTTCCTCTTAATGCTAATCATATTTGCAGTGCACAATTGAAGTTGGTTAACCCATTGCTTATTGATCTTAATCAACAATCCTCTTTGGATATTTTTCCTAAAGATGAAGCCTTAATGCAATTTTTAGGGGTTTATGAGGATTTACCTAAGTTTCATCACAAACGAGGAAAGCCTTATTGTTTAAAAACTAATGCTTATTTTGGAGAACATGAAGAATAGGATACTCTTCCTTTACCGATGGATTCTTCGATAAGAAGTAATTTGTTAATCATTGAAACTATTGATATTCAAGTAGATGAAAACAACTCTGATAGGATGATAAAAATCGGGAAATGTTTGAATCAGGATGAACATGATCAGTTGGTTTCTCTTTTGCTTGAATTTAAGGACATATTTTCTTGGACATATTCAGATATGCCAGGTATAGATTCTAAGATTGTTACTCATAACATCGTTTTAAAACCTAATATGAAACCTGTGAAACAGAAAATTTGAAAGATGAATCCACGAATTGCTTTATTGGTCAAAGGTGAAATTGAAAAATTATTGGATTCTGGATTTATCCATTCTATTGACTACTCAGATTGGATTTCAAACATTGTGCCTATGTCAAAAGGAGAAAATAAGATAAGGATGTGTACTGATTTTCAAGATTTAAATAAGGCATCCTTGAAAGATGATTTCCCATTACCTAATATCGATATGATTGTGGATTCAACAGCGGGCCATGCCTTGTTATCTTTTATGGATGGTTTTTGGGGATATAATCAAATCTTTATCCCTCCTGAAGATCAATTCAAGACTGCATTTATAACACCTTGGAGAACCTTTTGTTGGGTCATGATGCCTTTTGGATTAAAAAATGCGGGAGCAACTTATCAACAGGCTATGACTCTGATTTTTCATGATTACATTCATAAGATTCTTGAAGATTATGTGGATGATATCTTGGGTAAATCTATACAAAGAGAAGATCATGTTACTATTTTGTCATAGATATTTGAAAGGATTAGAAGTTATAATATGAGATTGAATCCTAAGAAATGTGTCTTTGGAGTTGATTTCGGTAAATTATTAAGATTTATAATCTATAAGTGAGGCATCGAAGTAGATACTGAAAAGATTGAAGCTATTGTTAATATGCCTCCTCCTAAGAATATTTCCCAATTATGAAGTTTACAAGGAAAAATACAAGCTATTCATCGCTTTATTTCTAATTTAGCGGACCGAACTATCCCTTTTATTTCCTTGCTTAGAAAGGATACCACTTTCTCTTGGAATGATGAGTGTAAGCAAACTTTTGTGCAATTTAAGGAGTATCTTGTGAATCCTCCTATCTTGTAGCTTGCTAATTTTGATAAACCATTCTATTTGTACACTTCAGTGACTCCACAGGTCGTGAGTGTGTTGTTAGCTTAAATTGATGATGATGGTAAAGAAAGACCTGTGTATTACATTAGTCGAACTTTACTTGATTATGAAACAAGATATACAGATTTAGAAAGACAATGTCTAGTTGTAGTTTATGCATGTCAAAAGCTCAACATTATCTTATAAATGTTGAAGTTAATGTGATTATCAAATTTGATCCTTTGAAACATCTTTTCTCACAAATTGATCTCTCTGGACGGTTGGCAAAATGGGTTATGTTGCTTACCGAGTTTGATCTTAATTTTATTTCTTAGAAGTCTATTAAGGGACATGCGTTGACAGATTATCTAGCTGAAGCTCCTTGTCCTTACTTTGATAAATGTTCTACTTCAATAGAATTTCCTAATGATAATATCCTAGCTATTCAACAGGATGATATTTGGGAATAATATTTTGATGGGTCTAAGTGTAAGACAAGTTCTAGTGTGGGTATCATCTTGATTTCGCCTACGAAAAAACCCATCCCTTTATCATATAAATTAACTTTTCCCTGTACTAATAACATTGCGGAGTATGAAGCTCTTATAGCTGGACTACGAGCAGCTTCATCCCTCAATATAAGACATTTACAAATATATGGAGATTCGCAACTGATTGTTGAATAGATTAAAGGAGGATATCAGACTAAGAATGCTAAAATGACACAATATAGAGATTTAGCTCTTGATGTGCTTTCACAATTCTCCTCTTATACGATTCAGACTTTACCTAGGAAGTATAATCAACATGCAGACGCCATGGCAAGTGCAGCTTCCTTGGTTTGTCTCGAGAACAATGCTGAAAACTTTCAATTTACTATACAAACTCTTAAAAATCTTGCAATTTCTGACAAGATTACCTCTGACTATTTCAATTTGCATTCGGATGAATGGTATTCACATATTTTTCATTTTTTGAAGGATGGTACTTTTCCTGAATCAGCAACAAGGAACACGTGTAATTGCATTAGGAAACTTGCAACACGGTACATCATTTTAGGAGATATGCTTTACAAACGCTCTTATGAAGGATTATTATTATGATGTCTCAATAGAATTGAAATTCTTGTAGCTTTAGCAGAGGCTCATTCTAGTTCTTGTGGGGGACATTTTGGTGGAAAATCTCTGGTTAATAAGTTGCTTCGAATGGGATATTATTGGCAAACAATGGAACAAGATTCTTTCATGTTTGTTAAGAAATGTCATCAATGTCAACAACATAGTAATTTGATTCATGCTCTTGCTTTTGAGCTTCGTAATCAAGTTTGTCCGTGGCCTTTTAGTGTTTGGGGTTTTGACCTTATTGGAAAAATCTCAAGGACATACTTACATTCTCACTACTACGGATTACTTCACGAAGTGGGTTGAAGATGTCCCTCTTCGTTCAACAACAGCAAATGTTATTTGTGATTTCATGCTTAATAATATCATAACAAGATTTGGTATTCCTTCGACGATAATTTTGGATAATGGAACCTCTTTTAAAAGCAAAGAAGTCACGAAATTCTTGGAGAAATATAGGATTCAACATATATTTTCAACTCCTTACTATCCTCAATCTAATGGACAAGCTTAAGCATCAAATAAAATTATTGAACAAATTTTGAGAAAAATAGTTAGTAAGCATGCGAAAGATTGGCATACTCAACTGACTTATGCTTTATGGGCCTATAGGACTAGTGTTCGTACTGCCACGGGTACTTCTCCTTACAACCTTGTCTATGGTACTGATGCTATTATGCCTTTGAAATTGGAAATACCTTCTTTACATGTTTCATTTCATGGGATAATTGATAAAGATACTTTTCGTGAACAACGCTTACAAGAGCTAGAAATGTTGGATGAACAAAGAATACATGCATTAGAACATATAAAAGCTTATCATAAATCTCTTCAGAAACAATACAATCATAAGGTAATTGAATGACCATTTGTGGTTCGTGATTTAGTCCTTTATGAGAACCAACGAAATGTGAATGCTTTACCGAGCGAAAAAGGAAAATTTATCCCTAATTGGCTTGGACCTTTTGTTGTTATTGAAGACTTTGGTTTGGGTGCTTATAAAACTTGTCGATATGGATGGTGTTTCTTTTAAGGAACCCATTAATATTATGCATCTTAAATGTTATTATCCTTAATTTCATTTTTTTTCCTATGCATTTATGTATTCCTTATAAAGATTTATTTTATAGGTTATGTAGTTTTAGCAAAATTACATATTGAATATATTTATGCACTTTCTTTCTTTCTTTCTTTCTATTAAGTTTTATATTGATGAAAGCATAGTAATCAAACATAGAACTAATCAGTAGAGAAAGTTTTTCATTCATCAAAAAACATTTTTCAATTTTTGATACATATGTGGCCAATGGCCCTATCTATCACTATGTCTATCACTACGTTGCTCTGATGGCCGATGGCTCCCAGATCTCTCTACTCTATGATGGGAAGATGAAGATTTGTGTGTCCATGTATGGCTCCTAGATATGCTCATACCATGTGAACATCCTCAAAGACTCTGTACCTCTGCCATCAGCTTCTCCTCTCTTTCTTTGCACAATCTCAGCTCTCACTGGATACATGCAAAGATGTCGGCCTACCTGTTGGGATCTCTATGACCGATGGAAGACTCTTGCTCATCGACTGGTAGTTGGTAGGATATAATTGTATCCTTGAGAATCTTAGATACAAAGCTCCTCCACTCTACTACGCTAGTTGTAGAAAGAAAACTTTTATCAGTCTAGTGTCCTATTTATCTCAAATCAAATCACATATTCAATCAAATTTCATATTTCATACCTGGGTCTCCCTCCTAGACGTCACTAAAGTGTCTAGATGGTGGGGGCATGGAGTGACTACTCTCTCCATGCTCGCTATATCTAGGTCTCGATGGTGGTGTCTCTATGTGGGGTCGTGGGAGCCATCATGATCTCAATGGTGATGCGTGAGTGATAGGTATATCTGCACCAGTATCACCAGCTAGGGGCATGTCCTTGGCTCTCTCCTCTTCTCTATCTTCTCTCTCCTCCTCCTCCATGGGATCTCCCTCGAAGATGTGCTCCTCCTCATCTCTGATATCCTCATCCTCCTTTGTGGCTCCACTATCCTGGTGTGTCCCCTCTGTAAAGCCTGGATCACCTATGGGATAATCCTCAGGAAAGATAGGACAGATCTCCTGCAAACTCTAGTACCTGATGTAATCTCAGCTCACACCTGAATAGGTCACATTTGATGGTACCTCTATGTCCTCTATCTCCTCTGCATTGCTATCCTTTATGTCTACTATCGATGGTCGGCATATGGCATCGGGTCTCTGATAGTATCTCATCAGATGTACATAGCAAGATACTGCTTTAGGGACTCCCTATAATAGGCCGAACTACCTCATCACCCGATCATAATAGTAGGGTATCACTATATGACTCTGATGACCCTCTAGCAGCTTACACTATTGTGAATGTCTCATCTGGAATCATGTATCAGGCCACTCTATCATCCAGTAGTAGGGTCTCCATGTCACATCAGTACTCGAAATGTGGTCTAGATGTACTCTCCAGTAGAGCATATCTCCAAACTGCCAGATATCTCTCAAAGGATATGCGAAGGCTCTTGCTATTCTCACATCTACCATCACTGGAACTCCTGTGGACGTGTACATGTGAAATGCTCAAACATCCAAATTTGCAGGAGCGTGCATATCGACAGACTCTCCCGCTGATACCTCACAAGATGACCTAGCTCATGGTATAGCTGAGTTAGCATGTTGCGACCCCATGAGAACATGGTCCTATCTCTCTCCATCCTCTATATGAGATGTGTAAGAAGTGAACAAAATATAGTACCCTTTGAGTTGGGTAACACAACCAAGGCTACTATGAAAAGCATCACCTTCTGTACTAAAGGTGTAGGGCCTGATAGTATGGATGATAATAGGACATGATCTGACTGGGTCTGCATCTGTGGAAGCCATCCTGTACAATACTCTATGTCTGCATGGATTCTCCTCACAAGCACATTGTGCTCTAGGTCTAACGGTCTCACCTTGGACTAGAAGCCGCATGATCTTGTAGACATCCTCTAATGTCACTATGATCTCACCAGAGGGAAGATGGAAGGAGCATGTATCCTCTCTCTATCAGAGTCAATAACATGGCTCAGTTTAGTCTGATCTGTGGAAGGACTAATACCCAGTATAGTCCCACATCCTTCAATAACTGCATTTCCTCATTATCAAGCTCGGACAGTCTCTCTCTGATCATGACTAGAAAATATCCAAAGGGATGCTCTCGGAAACAGACCAAGTCCTACAAGCACAAACAAACATCATATCAGTTATCTACATCATCAAATCTACAAAGGCAGACAATAGAAAACTCACCTCAGGTAGTGACCATTTGGTAGCCAAGTTGTGTCTCAGAATCTCCAGGTGTGCCGCTCGAAGTTCCTCTCTTCTCGGCATCTTGCTTCCTCATTTTGAATCTGCAAATGGTAAGAATGAGTAAGTATTTCTCTCTTTTCCTTATTTATAAGTTCAAATTAGGGTTTTAGTAGGGTTTCTTTTTTAGTTCCTCAGGGTAAACTCGGATTTCCCTTCTTATGCATTTAAACATACATTCACTCTTTTCATCATAACTTGAGTTCGGTAACTCCATTTTCAATGTCATCAATGGTGTTGGAATCCTGATTCAGATACCTAACTCCTTGAACTAGTTTAGGAAGGTTATGAATCCTTCTAATTGGTTTAGGAAAGGACTTTTCAACACTCTGCATATCTAGTATATAGAGTTTTTCTTATCACCCTGTTTCACCCTTCCGAAATAGAAAGCCGAAATAGGGGGGGCATAAGGGGCTCTATATACTTCCCAAATTGTCATATAGTAATCCTTAGGTGATTTATGGATTTTCATTGACCATTTTTGTTGCAGGTTCTAACAGTTTTGTGCAGGATCTTTACATCGAGGACTTGGCTATATCCTTTTTATTCAATATGATGTTTTCTTACTTTAGCTTGCATATTCACGTAGTGTCATATCTAAGCTAAAGTGGGGGATAAATGTATCATCTTAAAATGGAATCACTTCCATCTTGATAGGTTTAGCACCCTCTTTTAGTACATTTATCATGATAGACTTTCATTTAGGATGCATTTTGCACTTCATTTCTTCATTCTAGGTGAAATTAGGGTTAGGATCTCGAGGATTCTCCTTAATTTCCCTTCTTCCATGGCTCTATTTTCTAGGTAGGACATATAAATAGGTCATAATAGCCTTCATCATAATCATCATATGATTTTATGCCTATCCCTGGCATTCTGTCCCATTCTAGCATCATTTTTAGGTCTCCGGGCGTCCCCGGGACCCCCTGTCCTGATTCTGGTTGGATCTGGGCCCACAGGATCAAAGTCAAGGTTGACCCTGACCTAGGTCAGATTTGAGCTTGACCCTGACCTAGGTTAGATTCGAGCTCATCCCTGACCTAGGTCAGAGATGAGGTCGTCTGTGACCTCCTCTAGAATATGTGCCCCTTTTTCAAATTTGCCCTGAAATCAATGTCGAGCCCTCGGATCCGAGTGCGGAAAGGTTTTAATTCAAAATTCATTTAATTTTTTTCCCTCCTTAGTTGGTTATTGTGATTGGACCTTAATTTGAGGTGAATTTTGAATTATGGGTCCTCACATTGCTCTAGGAGCCTCACCTTGAAACCTCTATATAAAGACTCTCATTTGCATTCATTTTCACCAAGCAACATCAATCAATTTCATGATCAAGTGCTCTCAAGGAGAAAATTTCATGAATAAGAAGATTCAAGCAAGCAAGGAATGGTGAAGATGCAAGATTTCAAGAGGGTGATATAGAAGATCAAGCCATTGTTGACATCAAGCATCTTTATGAACACATACTTGGAGCAAGAGAGATCCTTTCTTCCTTGATCCACCATTATCAACTTTCAAGCATTCAAAGATACAATCATGGAGTAGCAATTATAGATTGTGAGTTTGGTAGAAGTACTTTAGCCTTGGGGGCTTGGTATGCTTTTCTATCTCATTCAAATCTATGCATTGTTGTTTCATACATATTCATGCTAGGGTTTTGATCTAGAGGATTAGATCTTGGCATTACACTTTCAATACATACACATACATTCTATTTCAATCAGCTATTCGTGGAGGTGGAGATCACCAAAATGGGGGCTTGACTAAGGCAAAACCCTATATAGCCACCCCAAAAACTCCCTTGTTCAGATATCTACAGTCGATGTTTCAAGAATTAGAGGACAGATCTGAGTACCCTTTTCACCAAACTTCTAAGATCTGCGAACAAAGTTAGAATTGACCTTCAGAATAAAAATGTAGCCTTTCACCTTTTATGAGGTTGAAAGACTACCTGCTGCCGAAAAGATGAAATTTTTCTAGGTTTTCTCTATTTCGGCTTCCTGATCCCAAATCTGGTTGCAAAATCTTCCGAAACTCCACACATACTTCAGAAAATAGGTAAATTTCTAAATCCATTTCATGATGAGGTATGTATCTTAACCTAATTAATTTTCAAGTATTTCCAGATTTACTTATGTTATTCTGAAACAAAACATATTACAAATGAATAGTGTTGAATTTTAGGTGCATTGTTGAGGCTCCAATTTTAACCTATTCAATTCATTTTCCAAGTTCACACGGGGTTGGTTTCAACTTGAGAAGGGCTACAAGTCAAAATTTGCCAATCAAATTGAAAACCATAAATAATTGAATTGAAAATTGGGTCAAGCAGGTCTTAATCTAATTGCTATTGGTCATTCCCACAAATGTTCACTGTAAGTTTTATAGTGAGTTACCCTGTGCATTTATAATATGGTGGGTGTAACTATATTCTTTTTTCCAATAAAAGTAGTTTATTATACATTAACACTTACAAGTGCACATTATAGTTGATCAAAAATGTCATTTGAATCTTCAACTTCTGCACGACTCTAGATTTCTCACACAATAGATGGAACTCCACAACCTCATGACCAAGGTAAAATTATTTTGGCAAAGTTTGAGAGTAGCCAACTATATCTCGAGGAGAAACATTGGGGTTTAAATTAAAGTATTTCATGGCTTGGATGATGCCTACAACACATCTTTCACTTGCATGGATAATTTTGGGATTGTCCTTAGCATTTTCTACATACCATTGTAATAATTATTCTTGTGCATTACTGGCCTGCATACAAATTCAAATAATAGAAGATGGAGAAATATTAACCAAGAATAATTCTAAAAGAAGGTATTTAAAGCAACTAAAAGGGAAAACGAAGAAAAGAACTTTGAAAATTGGAAAAAAACTGCACTCCATAATGATGAGAACAAACATACCATGACTCCATAGACATCTGCAACACTGAATAAGTTTGCATCTTTGCCAGAATCACCACAGACAAGCATATTCAAAGGTGATTTACCTTCTGTATTGAATTTCTTCAACAAATAGGCTAAAGCCTAGCCTTTGGCGGCACCTTGTTGTAGTATGTCTAGATCAATGCCACCACTATATTTATTTCTATCACCACAACAAATAAAAAAGGAGATTTCAAAAGTTCTTTGTAACTTCACATGGCGGCCTGCATAATGCTCTGCATTCAATCAAAGATTCGTGTTAGATCATTCAAGTGTTAAGAGAGTACACCATGCAAATTGTGGTAGCACAGGAAAGACACATAGTAGAGCCACCTTAACCTTCACGTGGCAGAATTACTTTCATGCAAATCTGTTGTTATCCAACTATTCGAGCCATTTTCCAGCAGTTGTGTGTCGTAAATCTATTATGCTGGGAGCTTCTCCCAATGTAAGACTGTCGGATAGTCTTAAAAAGTTGGCGGGAGTTCCTCTAGGAGAAAGCCTATCAGCTAATTAATTACAAGGAACACGTATCAAAAATAATTACTCCACATTGGTAGATTGGAGTATTTTGAGTAAAAATGCAACAATATTGAATATAAACCTAATGTACTTTTCTGTAAGTCACAAAATGATGTACATATTGAACCAAAAAAAATATGGAGTATCAGGTAGACTTGGAATATAATGTCATTCTTCACGTTTAAGATTTACAAGAATAGCTTGTGGGATAACTAGAAATGATGATTCTACATTAGAAGATTGGATCATTTTGAGTAGAAATAAAGCAATATGAGTATACACCTATTTTCATTTCCATTAAGTTCCAAAATGATGTTTATACTTGACCAAAAGTGTCAAGAGTATTAGGTAGGCTTGGAATTGACCATATAGCCAACAATTCTATTCAATATTAATATTAATTATAGTTATTTACCATAATGCAACTATAGAGGAAATAATTTAACTTAGCTTCAAGCAATACTGTTTATGAAGAAATTTACTTTCTTTTTCTTCTTCTAGTGATACAAAGGGGATGCAGATTTAACTTAGCTTGATTTTCTTTTCTTCTATTATTAATATAGATTATTGACATGTTTATAATTTCACATTGAACTCTGTTAGTTATATATTTTGATATCTGCTATAGTGGAGATCCAATATTCTAATATTTGGCATGCTGATTTATTTCAACATTTTATGTTCATGTGGTATAAATCAACAACATTTTGTGTTCATGTGGTTATCATGTTACATGTTATATTTCTTTTGTAGACCAACAAAATTATTTAATATAATGTATATCAACAAACTTTCATTTAAACAAAAAATTAATCTTAATAAAAAAATTATTAGATTAGCTCTTAGAAATTACAGAAGATAATATATAGGAAAATTTCAGATAATATATAGGAAAATTTCAGATAATATATAGAAAAATTTAAGCTTTTACTTTTTTATTCACAATAAATCTAAATAAATATTAATAAATTTTTATAGGCATTAAAAAATCAAATACTTTCAATCTTGAATTTAAAGAACACGAATAAAGAACAAGAACAGAAAAACAAATTAATAACATGCTACTAATCAAACTTAATAAACAATTATTTTACTTTCAACCATTATATATACTTAAACTTAACTTTTAAACTAATGTATTATTCATCTTTACACCCTAATATTTTTTAGTTGGCCTTAACTTTCACATATGCATGCCCTTTTTTTGAAATAACATGAGAAAAATTAATAAAAACTTTAAGCTATCATTTCTACACTCCTTAGGGAAAATTTAAAATGAGTTTGTGGAGGTCATTCATCATGATTCCTCAAAACTATGTGTGCTATGTTGTTTTTAATAAATTAGTTTTATTTGAATAGAAAAATTATTTTATTTAGACATTTTTATTTTTATTTTGTCAAAAGTGTGATATGACTTTATGCTTTTACCCTAATGGTCATCTAGAACTTGAGTTTTATGAAGAGATTTATTACAAATAATACTTATTTGTGTACTAATTAACTAATTCTTTGCACCAATTACAATTTAGTGTATTTCTTATTTTGTGAAAAATAACACATATTCTATAGTCTAAATATATATATTTTAAGTTTATAAATTGTAAAAATTATTTTTTGATGATATGATTGGCTAGGATTTTTAGTAAAAAAATTGTAGGAGGCTTTTTTTAAGATTTTTACTAAATTTTACTAATTCAATTTTATTACTCTTATTGAATATTATAAAGTTTTTTAAAATTTTAATTGATTTTCTTCAAATGTGTACTCTTTATGAAAAATGGCTATTTGGCCTAAATAATTAACATTAAAATTAATTATATGTAAAACTATTTTACAATATAAATTAATTACAATTTATATTTTATAATTATTTATAAAATTAAAAAAAATAGTATTAGAACTATAATTATAATAATTTTATAATTATTTATAATTAAAAAATCACTTTACATATAAATTAAAATTAATTAATTATAAAATGTGAGTTAGGTCTTTTGATTTGGCTACTCGATTGTCAATAGATATGTTTCTCCGCTTGGCTTTGTGCTCCTAGTATATCAAACCTCTAAGATCTCCCACTCTTGAGAAAGCCATGACACTGCATAACCTAACTGAGAGATTTGGTTATCTAAATGCTTCGGTTTAGGACACTATGTATAGACCCAATTGGTAAATGAAACAATTTATTGTTCCCAACGTGAATACTTTCCTCCTTTGATGGAACATGAGGATGAGAGCGAATTCAAGTTTTTATAAACTTATACAACACCATCTTTTTTCTCACCATAGAAATCGTCTCATTAAGAATTCCAATTACCCAAATCACAAAGAAAACAGTGTTAATTATTTTAATTCTCAACCAAACTCACAGTTGTAGGGAATGCAATTCTGAGTGATTCAAATGACTAGATAACTATAAAATTATATGTTTCATCTATTTTCTCTTAAAAATACATGACTGATTACTAAATAAAAATTCTTAATAATTATAATTTATATTTTAATTTTAATTTAATCCCATTCTTTATTTTCTACAAATATTTATTTAAAATGTTAGAAAATTTAGTATACAAAATAAATTATTATAAGCACTTTGGAAAAAATTAAAATATTTGTCTAATTTTTTAAATAATTTAGAATTTAATGAAGATAATTACAGATTTAAGTTCATAACATATATTTTGACCTGCACATGTATTGTCTATAACTCATGAAATAAAAATCAAAACCGCAACTTGATATTGCAATTAGAGTCTATCTGATAAGATCTTACTCATTTCAAGGTGACCAGCATATTTGCGGATTGACAATAAACACGTTTACACTTATGTTCCTAGATCCATCCATAGTTGCCTTGGCAAGATTAGAAAATGAGTTTCATTTAATCACTCCAACAAAATGTAATTATTTTATGCATATAGAATAGTAAAAGAGAAATTATTTTATCAAATGTTCTATCGTATTTTTAAAAATATTATGACCAAACTTTCTCCTCCATATCCACTCACTTAGTGACTCACCTAGATATCATATGATAGACTCTTCTTGAGTATTTCTCTTAAATATTACTCCTTTGTTCATATTTGAGTAACTAAGTCTACATCATCTCTTGATAAGATTTAAACTGTATACTAAGCATTGACGCCTAGTGTGGGCCCTTTCACCCAAAATTACAGTTTGTTTAAATATTTTCTTTCAGAACACGGAAAATTGTCAATGCTTAAGAGAATTGTCAGACACTTTAATAGAGATATTTAAATAGAAATAGAAATAAACCCAATAACATAGTATACTTTAGGCCCAATTCCAATCCATTTTTACTCTATAGTCCTTGTGAAGAAGAAAGAAGATGACACAATGATAATATGCATTGAGTAGATAGTTCTAGAAATAAGAAGACTATAAAATTATTATCTGGTTCCCAAGATTAATAATTTCATAAATCAGGCTTGCTAAGTGTTCTATTTCCCAAAAAGACAACCAAGATCAAGTGACCATCAAATAGACATGTGAGGAGACATTCATAATAAAAAATTCAAGAGCCACTATAAATGGTATGAATTTTTAGTTATGCTATTTGTTTTGACAAACATCCCTAACACATTCTAAGCATGGATGAGCTAAGTATTCATCAAATGTCTAAGGAACTTTATATTTTTCTTGTTTGATGTATTTTCATTTACAAAAGACTTAGGCAAAGCATTGAAATAACCTTGATGAAGTGTCAATAATTCTAGGTGTATAGATTATTTTTATTAAATAATCTACATGTGAGTTTAAAATGAAAAAAACTATAGATAGAGAACTTCACCTATGTGAAGGAGGTGTAGGCGGCATGGAAAAGATGAAAGCAATTTGAATTGGTCTCTCCCAAAAAATCTAATGCATTCACAATGAATTTTCATTATTTGTATTTACTATTGTGGGTTTATTAAAGGATTCTCTCAATCAATGTATCCATCACTAAATTATTCTTTAAGTGTTTAAGATTCATTATTGATGAGTGATAGAGATGGTCATTCATGAGCTTCTTTTGGAAAGAAATGTTTCAATTTGTAGGAATGAATATCACACCTATAGAAAAATGGAAAAACTATGATTTTGAAGAATTGGTGTAATGTTATTCAATAAAATATGTTCCTAGTCACTAGAAATCATAGATCAAATGGATTCGTTGTGGAGGATATTTATATAACAAATCTCATCAAATTATATTTGTAACATTGTAAATTGTAACCCTATGCAATTGCTCACTCACCTATGCCCTATTTTAGCTTGTATGGCCTCTTGTACCTTATCCCATGATCCCAGCTCATTCCAACTAAAATTCTAGCTTCTCTTCAGCATTCTAGACCCAAAGTCAAATTTTACGCTTGTATTGGGGGAAACTATATCACCTAGGGCAACTTAGACTTGGGACTATGTCACCCAAGGCAACCTAGTCCTACTAGTCAAGGCCCAAGCTTAAACCACACAATGCTTAGCTTGTTTAAGTGGTAATTTTAACCCCGGATCAGTTTTATCCAAAATTAGGACCCCAAATTGCTAGGGAGAGGTGTAAAAGCAAGTTATCCCCCTCATTTTGGCATCCATCAATTTAATCAAGTAATCAAAAGCTCAAGCATTCAAGGTCTTCTTCTTTAGATCTAACATTATGGCAAGCTTCAACATCCTTCATGCAAGCATGTATTCATGATTTTTCTTTTTAGGTCTTGTGGAGTTGTGTTCTTGCATCAACACTTGTAATCACATTCAAAGAGCATTACATCAACAAGGTATAAGACATCCCATTTCTCAAATCTAACATCTTCTCTACATATCAAAATGATTTAATTTTTATTTTAATTAAATTTCCATTTCAAGGTTAATTCCTAGATTAGGGTTTGACTTGGGCCCCTTTCTACACAATATTTACCTTCTTTTTTGTGTGCAAGGATAGGTGGCAACTGCACAAAAAGAGTTGTGGTTCGAGTGGTCAGTGATCTATAGTCTGCAAGTTGTTTCTTTAGAAAATGCAAGAAGCAAGTCACCCCAACGGACTCACTCTCGCTACTTTTGCCCAAAACTTGGATCGCAAGTTAGTTATAATTTGTACTTTGTAGACCTGTTGTAAAAACTTGCCTGTTAATTTTCTATTTGCTTGTATATGTGAAAATTCATCATTTCTCTTTATTTTGACCTAGCTTCTTCATCCATCTTCTATAATTTCATACTCATCTCCCACTCATCGTGAAACACCACTAAATTCACTGTGTGCCCAAAGATCTTGATCCAAGTGGATCATTCTCCTTTCAATGAAAATGGGAAATGGTTCTAGCTTCCTAGTTTGTTCATACAAGCTAGCTAACTCTATTTCACCAAATTACACTATTATAAGAACACCCTTCTTCTTCTTTATTTGTGTTTTCTTGGGATATTGGCCCTAATTTAATTCTTTGGTAGATATGGTTAGAGAGAAACTATAGAATATTTTAGGGTCACTAATGTCTTCTTGAATGGACCTTTCAATAAATATTATGGTTATGCTCAAAGAAAATATTATTGCTAAATATATTTGACAAGGTATTATCTTTTTATGTATATCTTCTTTCAAGAAATTTAGAGGTTTAAAATCTTCTTTCTATTGAATAGTATCAATCTTCTAAGAAGGTGAATAGGTGTGATAAGTGGTGCCCTCTCCCTTCTATTTTATTTTAGAATTAATACTAACAGTTCTTCTTTTAGTAACTTAGGCACCAATAAAATTCAAGAAGTTGGTCATGGTAGTAATGATAAAGTGATTTTTATGTTCTTTTATCTAATGGGAACTTCTAATAATGTAATGGAACCCTAAACTATCTTGTGATGCTTAAAAAGTACTATGAGCTAGGTTGGAGGAAGGTTATTTCTATAAAAAGGGGTCTCAAGAGTTCCCCTAGAGAATGGATTCTATAGTGAA
Source organism: Chamaecyparis obtusa (assembly GCA_027943335.1). Classification (NCBI taxonomy): domain Eukaryota; kingdom Viridiplantae; phylum Streptophyta; class Pinopsida; order Cupressales; family Cupressaceae; genus Chamaecyparis; species Chamaecyparis obtusa. Next base: position 867,802 of record BSBK01000061.1, on the reverse strand, counting down.
TTGAATCCTTCAACTACCTTGAATATTAAGACTATCTCCTTTTCTCGTATTCCTAGGGAATGGAATATTATAATAGTCAGCCTTGCCAAACAAACATAAAAAAAAAATAGAATAATCATAGTTTAGATCCTTACAATAAATACCCTAAGTAATTCTATAGTATTCATAGTGACTTGATTGATTAGGAATAAATGCTCTTACTCTTTTAATGTTCATGATTATATAGGATTTATTTTAAGTTTTGTGGGGTTTTGGATAGGGGTAAACCTTCTTGGTTTTTTTCTCTTGTTGTAAATTGTTCTTTCCATTTAAAAATATTAGAAGTGTAATATATAAGTTAATTTTTATTAAGTATAAAACAAGTTATGAATTGACCTCAAAACCCTATATAAATTAATTTTAACAAAATCTATAACTTGCTTAGAACAAGATGCAAAAGGAAAAGTACATAGAACTAGTCGCCTCACACTCAACTAAGCACCAATAGCCTAAGTAATAATAAACATTCATAGCTCAAGCTACTAACACCTTGGGGTCAAAGCCCCCAAACAACTTAGAACAAAGAGTTTTGATAGGCTTTAATAACCTCTACAATGGATTTTGAATAGGATCTCATAACTATCCACTTATACATATGTAAGCTCCATTTAGGAGTATGACCATCATCTATCAACTTGCGTCAACCCTCACTAGAAAATACTTCTCTTCCAACACAACAAAAGAAACCCTTATTCAAAAATAGAATTCTAACACTGACCTAGAAGGAATTAGAGGAAATAAAAATCAGACACAAGAAAAAACACAAACCCAAAAAAGATATGATAGAAGAACAACAACAAAAAAAAACTATTGAACCCCACCCACTACAACTATCTTTAACATTAAATAAACATTGAATAAGATGGAACAAAAACTCCCTTGCAAAGAAATAAAATAGGAGAGGAAAGAGAGTAAATTGAGCAATCATCTAAGAAGGGGGGATGCGATGGAGAAAAAGGTCATGCTTAAAGAAAAACCTCATCTATGTCATTCTTAGCAAGAGAGATAACCTCCTCTGTCATCTTCAGAAAAATCTTCCCACGCACCAATACAACCCCATGCCCCATAAAGCACACAACCCATAGCCCAAAGTAGATTCTCAACATTAAAGCCAAACTAGATTTATCATAGCAAAAAATTCATACAAGAATAGCTTCCAGGGTACCTCAACACAAAAAAAAACCTAAAGAGACTCCACCTCAGAAGGACACAACAAAAAATGGGTCGAGAAAAATATAGAGGTGCCCAAAACAAATCACCTGACCAATTTACCAAAGGTGCATAGAGAAGCTTGCACCATAGAGATATCACCCATGGTAGCAACCCACAAATAAAAAGCCCCAAAACTAAAGATAGAAGCTTTCAGGAAGGACGCATGATCATCACTATAGAGCCCACGTCTGCTACTTTCCATGGCACCCAAAAGAGCGAGAAACCCCCATATGAAAACTAGGCTTTATCAATTGATGGGTGAACAAACGGCACACCCAAGCCAAGGGGTAGAACCATCGATCCAAATGAGAAAATATCATAAAAGATCATTTTCCATGGAAAATACATTAGACCATGAAGAATATTGCAGGCGCTTGGGAAGAAAGTCGGCCTAAAAATTCCCTTGACCAAGCAGATTGATTGTGTGACACTACAGAAGAAACTAGCAAAACTAAGTAGGAGCTAAAAGGCTTGCACCAAGACAACACTGACAAAGAAAAGAGGCCTAGCCAAGGGCACAAATAGTGGAAAGGCACCATAAATTGCCTGGTCAAAACCCTTATGCGGGAGAACCAAACTAGGCCCGTATCCACCCAATGCAACAACTCCATCAACACCACCTTGCACGGAACCCTCGATCGCTCCTTGACCCTAACTACAACAGGATCTATCCCATATCTGTCATCTTCCTCACCATTTTCAACGTCTCCCTATTGCCTCCTCCAATCTTCCCACTTTTGCCCCTCATCGCTTGGATCTATTGATGAAGATGATAAAATGTAAGTTTTAATGCCCATTTAATATAACAAGGTAATCAAACATATCAAACCATAAAGTGATCGAGTGTAAAATGGAAGGAAAAGACACAATTATCTCCATGAAAGAAGTAAAATGCATACACAATAAAACAATATAATTGAAAAATGCATAGCACATGGACTTAGTATATTAATTAAATGTATTATAAAAAATGAATATGTTAGTTGACAATTTCATAACAATAAACTTTTTGATAAACTATCAAGTTCAAGGTTTTACATGTGGATCTAATCTCTAAAACCATAGAATCAAACATTGCACATCTCGTAAAGACATCTGATAAGGGATGAGGTCGGGATCGTGCCCCGGGCAAATTTGGCGGAATGGAAACCCCTCAGTCCTTGGCTCTCAGCCAAAGAGAACGAACTATTCTCAAAAAAAAAAAAAAATATTGCACATGTTATTCAAGTGTCCAACTAAACTTTGCCCACAAGTAATCACTAGTACATTTTGGCAAATATATGACTACGTGACTAAAAAATTTAGTCACACCACTAAAAATTTTAGTCACATGACTAAAACTGATCAAATTATACTATTTTTTTGTAATTCACAAGTATAAATGACTAAACAAATGACTAATTTGGTCATCGAGTAAAATCACAAGGTCAACCAAATAAAAAAGACTAAATAAACGACCAAATAAATAACTAAATAATTAGTCACTTAAAAAAAATGACTAAATAAAGGAGGGTGATCCCATGAAGTTGTGTCCCACTTTTAGGGATGAACAAAATCACGGCGGTGGGAAAAAAAAAATTGATGCCTTCATACAAAGTATCTCCGCCACTTCGCACGAAGTCACCAAACAAGGAGCTTCGTGCGAAGACCCTTGGGTGGCCTCGTGCGAAGAGGGACTTCGCACGAAGCCTCTTTGGGGCTTCGCGCGAAGCCCTTTACGACTGGATTTTTTTATAAATTTCGGCGTTTTATTTTTTTTATTATCTTTTTACTAACATTGTTTGCGGACCCCAGGGCTTGGAGCGAAGTACCTCAGCACGACATCACGCCAGTGCCTCCTGAGCTTCGTCAACATCTTCAGTTTCATAGCAGTATCAGGTACACACATTTTTCTCATTTTTTTATTGTAAATAATATGTTTTGTATTTATTTTAGCTAGTTATTTGTTTTAAATAATTTTTTATTTGTAAATGTTAGAAATTTGTAGTTAAATATTATCTAATATGTTAGAAATTAATAGTAGAATGTTAGAAAATAATAGAAATATTAAAAATTGTAGTATAAATGTTATAATATGTTAGAAAATGTTAGAAAATCATAGTATAAATGTTATAATATGTTAGAAAATGTTAGAAAATCGTAATAGTTTGTTAGCACCTGTTAGAAAATATTTATAAAACATTAGAAACCGTAGTAGAAATGTTAGAAAATGTTAGAAAATATTAAGATTAAAGTTAGAAAATGTTAAATTTTTAGTTTAAAGTTGTAAATATTAGGAATTTCTCTCTCTCACATGTACACACATTTTTAGTAAATATTAAAGTTAGTTATTTGTTTTAAATAATTTTTAGTTTGTAAAAATCTTAGAAAATTGTAGTTAAATTTTTGAAAATGATCTAGTAGTATGTTAGAAAACGTTAAAAAATTGTAGTACAATAAGTTTCTAGGACCCTTATTCCTCTCTTACGACATATTAAGACACTTAGGATCCTTTAGGAATCTCAAGATCTTATAATACATATTAGGAAATCTTAATTGACACATAGGACCTCTTAGGACCCATACGACCCATTATTATATCTTAAAATGTCCTAGGACACATTCATCTATCTTAGCTTCTGTTAATACATATGTGAACCCATCATTGCCCGCAACAACCCTTAAGACATACTAGTATCAATTAATGTAACCTAAGATCCCTTAGACCACTTATCACATCTACGACCCATTAACATTGTTGGACCATTATACATCCCTTACGACATTTTAAGACATATATGACCCATTCAGATCATCAAGACCCATTAACATATCTTAGGTTGTCTTAGGACACATTTATGTACATCTTAGATTCAATTAATATCATACAAGGTGATGAAGGGTGCTCCCCTTAATACCACAAACACATAACAGAAATAGAAGAACAACAACAATACGCAAGAACAGAAAATTGGCTTCTTATTATCTCCACAAATGTGGAATTACAAATTTTCAGAATTACAACATGCAAAGCCACATGGGCATTCCCTTACAATATTCTGTAGGACAAAGCCTCGAATCAATACCCAGAACTATTCTGAACTGCCTAAGACAATAATACAGCCTTCCTTATATAGGCAATTTTCCACCGCCTGGGAAGGTTCCAGAATTTTAGCCAATAAGGCCGACCAAACTTAGAATTATTTTTATTTTACATTTCATTACATCATAGTCGGCTCAAAATAAATTTTGAAACCCGAACAGAAATTTTGAAGAAAATTATTTTTCGCCATTTCAAGTGACCCAACTTCCGAAGACCATAAGTCATCACCTGTTGACCCGCTCGGCTATTATAACCCCATTTCAGAAACGCCACGAAGCGCTCTACAGGCTTGACCCGCGCAAGCGCCCGTCACCCAAATTTTTGACCTCATCCGGGGCCTCTAAAGCCTTCAAAACTGAGTTCAAAGTTTCTGTACCCTGCTGCCAATACCGAAAATCTTCAATATCTTCCAATATACACTTGATCTGGCAATGAAACTTTACTGGCAGGCTTATATGACCAAAATGAACCTCTAAGAAAGAAATCAGATCATTCTGAGCACATACGAAAATTACCAAAAATAGTAACTTTCCATAAATAGCAGCTCTGCACAAAATAACCCTTATTGAATATAAAAACAGAAATATTTTTTGGGTGATGCAAGATTGCTCTTACACCCAGGATGCTCCTGCATCACAAGGATCCACTAATGAAACGTAGGACCCCTTAGGACCTCTTATGTTACCCCCAACCCCTTAAGACACTCTACCTGACCCTTATCCATCCCTTACATTATCTTAAGACACATCTAGGACTCATTGTTACCCACAACCCCTTAAGACAGTCTAGGACGACTTATATTGCACCTACGACCCATTAACATTCTAGGACTCTTATTTGGATCCCTTATGAAATCTTAAAACAAATATGAAACCTTAGGACCCCCGAGACCCATTAAAGAATCTTAGGATGTCCTAGGACTGGACTTAGACCACTTATCACATCTACGACCCATTAATATTATTGGACCATTATACATCCCTTACGATATTTTAAGACATATATGACATATTCGGATCCTGAAGACCCATTATACATACAAGGATCCACTAATGTAACCTAGGACCCCTTAGGACCTTTTATGTTGCCCCCAACCCCTTAAGACACTCTACCTGACCCTTATCCATCCCTTACATTATCTTAAGATGCATCTAGGACTCATTATTACCCACAACCCCTTAACACAGTCTAGGACCACTTATATTTGCACCTACGACCCATCAACATTCTAGGACTCTTATCTGGATCCCTTATGAAATCTTAAAACAAATATGAAACCTTAGGACCCCCAAGACCCATTAAAGAATCTTAGGATGTCCTAGGACTAGACTTAGACCACTTATCACATCTATGACCCATTAATATTATTGGACCATTATACATCCCTTACGATATTTTAAGACATATATTACCTATTTGGATCCTGAAGACCCATTATACATGCGAGGATCCACTCATGTAACTTAGGACCCCTTAGGACCTTTTATGTTGCCCCCGACCCCTTAAGACACTCTACCTGACCCTTATCCATCCCTTACATTATCTTAAGACACATCTAGGACTCATTGTTACCCACAACCCCTTAAGACAGTCTAGGACCACTTATATTTGCACCTACGACCCATTAACATTCTAGGACTCTTATCTGGATCCCTTATGAAATCTTAAAACAAATATGAAACCTTAGGACCCCCAAGACCCATTAAAGAATCTTAGGATGTCCTAGGACCACTTAGACCACTTATCACATCTATGACCCATTAATATTATTGAGCCATTATACATCCCTTATGATATTTTAAGACATATATGACCTATTCAGATCCTGAAGACCCATTATACATACGAGGATCCACTAATGTAACCTAGGACCCCTTAGGACCTTTTATGTTGCCCCTGACCCCTTAAGACACTCTACCTGACCCTTATCCATCCCTTACATTATCTTAAGACACATCTAGGACTCATTGTTACCCACAACCCCTTAAGATAGTCTAGGACCACTTATATTTGCACCTACAACCTATTAACATTCTAGGACTCTTATATGGATCCCTTATGAAATCTTAAAACAAATATGAAACCTTAGGACCCCCAAGACCCATTAAAGAATCTTAGGATGTCCTAGGACCACTTAGACCACTTATCACATCTACGACCCATTAATATTATTGGACCATTATACATCCGTTACGATATTTTAAGACATATATGATCTATTCGGATCCTGAAGACCCATTATACATATGAGGATCCACTAATGTAACCTAGGATCCCTTAGGACCTTTTATGTTACCCACGACCCCTTAAGACACTCCATGACTCTTATCTATACCTTAGGACCTCTTATGTTACCCACAACCCCTTAAGACAATCAAGGACCACTTACGTTACCCATGACCCCTTAAGACACTCTAGGTCATATTAGGTCCTAATAGGTCACATTATGTCATATTAGGAAATAAGGTATGTCTAAGTTGTTTCTCTACTTAAAGACCTAACTAGACCTCTTAGGACCAAGTGGACCTAACTAGGACCTATTATGACCAATTAGACAGGTATTAGGTCTTTAACCAGCATTAGTCTGACCGATTAGATGTATTAGGACCTATTAGGTCCAAATAGACCTAACTAAAACTATCTAGACCTATTATGACCAATTAGACAGGTAACTAGACCAATTAGGACCTAATACGACCTCTTATGTTATCTACGACCCCTTAAGACCTAATAAGACCTATTATGTTATCTACGACCCCTTAAGACCTAATAAGACCTCTTATGTTATCTACGACCCCTTAAGACACTCCACGTGACTCTTATCTATACCTTAGGACCTCTCATGTTACCCACGACCCCTTAAGACAATCAAGGACCACTTACGTTACCCACGACCCCTTAAGACACTCTAGGTCATATTATGTCCTAATAGGTCACATTAGGTCACATTAGGAAATAAGGTATGTCTAAGTTGTTTCTCTACTTAAAGACCTAACTAGACCTTTTAGGACCAAGTAGACCTAACTAGGACCTATTATGACCAATTAGACAGGTATTAGGTCTTTAACCAGCATTAGTCTGACCAATTAGATGTATTAGGACCTATTAGGTCCAAATAGACCTAACTAAACCTATCTAGACCTATTATGGCCAATTAGACAAGTAACTAGACCAATTAGGACCTAATAGGACCTAATAAGACCTCTTATGTTATCTACGACCCCTTAAGACCTAATAAGACCTATTATGTTATCTACGACCCATTAAGACCTAATAAGACCTCTTATGTTATCTACGACCCCTTAAGACCTAATTAGTACATCTTAGGACCCTTAAGACCTAATAAGACCACTTATGTTACCCACGACCCCTTAAGACAGTCTAGGACCACTTATATTACCCACGACCCCTTAAGAAACTCCACGTGACTCTTATCTATACCTTAGGACCTCTCATGTTACCCACGACCCCTTAAGACAATCAAGGACCACTTATGTTACCCATGACCCCTTAAGACACTCTAGGTCATATTATGTCCTAATAGGTCACATTAGGTCACATTAGGAAATAAGGTATGTCTAAGTTGTTTCTCTACTTAAAGACCTAACTAGACCTCTTAGGACCAAGTAGACCTATCTAGGACCTATTAGGACCAATTAGACAGGTATTAGGTCTTTAACCAACATTAGTCTGACCAATTAGATGTATTAGGACCTATTAGGTCCAAATAGACCTAACTAAACCTATCTAGACGTATTATGACCAATTAGACAGGTAACTAGACCAATTAGGACCTATTAGGACCAAAATTTAGGACCTATTAGACTTAACTAGACCTAACTGTACCAAGACCAATTAGGACATGTTAGGAACAAAATTTAGGACCCAATTATCTACCTAATTAAACCCAATTAGACCTATTAGGACTAATCAAAACCAATTATGACCAATTAGAACTAATTAGGACATGTAATTCGACCAATTAGAACCAATTAGAACTAATAAGACCACTTACATGACCTAATAAGACCTATAATTCTATATATTTAGATATTTGTTTCCATTTTACATGTAGTTATAACATGTAATCAAGTACTTAATTATTAACACTTAGCTTTCACATGTGTATCTGTATGCACCCAAAAATGGTCGCCTAGACTTTGGGCCCCATTTATTCGATTTATCAACCCTGAATCATTTTGATCAATAATCAATATTTTCAACATTATCAATTCCTTGATTAAATCTTAATTTTGATCATATATTGGATTTTTATCCTATGGGCTAATCATTTATCCTAAGTCTTTATTTGATTAAAATGAATATTTCCTCCCCTTTTAATTAAATAAAAAGCCCCACCTTTCTTCTTGTCCTAAGTTGCACAAATAAAGCATTATTCCTATTTTACAAAAAAAGAGAAAAACACTTTTTGTCTCATATGGACATAAAGTCAACTCCTATTTTCTCATTGAAGGATACTTGTGCACATGGATTGCTCCTCTTTCAACCTCCACCGCTGATTAAGACTTTTGCCTCTTAATCTCAATTGTCCTTTCCTTTGCATTTCTTATAAAAAGAAAGCTTTCTCCTCCATTTTCAGATCATGTTTTGAATACTAATCTTATGCTGCAGGAATTCTTGGAGACTTTTGGAGCTTTTTGGAAACCTTATTGTTCTTAGTCTTTCATTCTTGCATTTTAGCTTCATTTCATAGCTTAGTTTCCTTTGATGCAATAGATTAATCTCACATAGTCTAAATAGAAAGGATTTGTAACACTTGTTCTTTCCATTTCATAGCTTAGTTGCATTGCATTTTCATTTCCATAGACTAGTTTGCATTGCATTTTCATAGTGATTCTTGAAGATATTGGCACTCTTTCCCTTGTCTTCATTTGAATCTCTCATTGTGTGGTTGACTAGCAAGGTCACAAGCTTGTAGCTCTAGCTAACAGCAAATACATCATAGTCCCTTGCAACTCTATGCATAGAGATCTATGAGCCACTTTGTGAGGCCTCATTCTTGAACAACCTTGCATGTAATGGTTCATAGAAGTGCAACATTTTAGTGTGTACATTTCTGGCACCCACCGTGGGGCAGAGTAGATAAGCTTTGTCCTTTAGTTTCTTGCATTTTCGTCATTTTTTGGATTATTTTTAAAAAAATTTACAGGTTCTGATTTTGTCTCAGAATATCACGTGATACTTCTTATGTATATCGCGCGATATACCTTACTATACGCGTGCGACACTTCGCGCCAGAGAAGAATCGCACGGCAGTATTGAGGTATATCACGTGGTGTCGTGCGAAGTATCACCCGCCTATTGTGAAGTATATCGCCTGAACCGAGGTATATCGTGTGGGTATAGAAAACTATATCGCGCAATACTGGTGAAGTTCAGGGTATATCGCCAGATCTGATAGAGACCTGCAGTTCAAGCTTTATCATCCGAATCTGATCATATTTAGTTTGCTGGTTTGCTTTACTGTATTTAGATAGGTCTAACCTGCATCTTTTAGCTTAGGTAAATCAGTTTCTTGCAATTATTCTTATTGAGATTTTGGATTTTGCTAACATTGTGAGCCTAACTAGTTGTGGTTATAGGTGTCTTTGCTTGAGAAGCTTGCCAAAAATTTCATGTCAAAGAGGGCTACTAACAGTTTTTGCAAGGCTGCCCAAGCATAAAAACAAAAAAAAAATCTTGCTTGTTTATTTGCTTTCCTTTCAAGTGTGGCATTCACTAATTGTATTAGGAATTTTTAAAACCTTGCGAAAGGGATTTTGAGGTGGTAGGAGAAGTATGCTCTTCACCTTTAGGTGAATCAGAAAATCTTAACCCATCTTAAAGTTTTGGAAGCAAGGGAGTAATTGAGTCTCTTTGCTTGGTGTGTTTGGGAGAGATTCTTGAGATAGGGGAGTATGCTCTTCACCCTTGTGGTGAACCAAAAACTTTGAACCTCAAGAGTTGATCCACTTTTTGTTTAGTTTAGGAATCCTTTAGCGGGCCTGCTCTTGAGAAATCAAAAGGAACGACTCAAGTGGGGACAACCTTGTCATCATTTTCCTTGGTGGCAAGTGATTCCAACTCACTATAATCTCAAGGCTATCAAGGACACCAAAAACCTTGGTAGACATAACACTTATCTTCGTTTGATGTGAGTAGCTCATGGGATTGTGACCATGGGGAAAATATTGAACAAGAATGCTTAAGGTACTCTTGAGGCCGCGAGGTCCTAGTCCTTTATGAGGAGCAAGAGGGGTGTTGTGAACGGAAATCCTTATTAAGAACCATTAGATAGAAGCTACCTTGTTTAGCTGCTTATCTTCTTAGTGCAAGGATTGATCCAAGTGGTTTACCCGGATCACCTTAAGATACTCACCATATGTGTCCCTTTGGTTGTGCCATTTAACACTTTGATGCAGGAGGATCCTGGGTCTAAGGGCAATCTTGCATCACCCAAAAATATTTCTATTTTTATATTCAATAAGGGCTATCTTGTGCAGAGTTGCTATTTATGGAAACTTGCTATTTTTAGTAAGTTGGTCTTACGATCTCGGAATGTCTAATTTTACATATGGAGGTTCATCTCAGTCATATCAGCCTGCCAGCAAAGTTTCATGGCTAGATTAGGTCTAGTTTTGAAGATATTGAAGATTTTCGGTATTGGCAGCAGGGTACAGAAACTTCGAACTCAATTTTGAAGGCTTTAGAGGCCCCGGATGAGGTTGAAAATTTGGGTAACAGGCGCTTTGCGCCGATCAAGCCTGTAGAACGCTTCGTGGCATTTTTGAAATGGGGTATAATAGGCAATCGGGTCAACTGGTGATGACTTATGGTCTCCGGAAGTCAGGCCATCTGAAATGGCAGAAAATAATTTTTCTTCAAAATTTTTGTTTGGGTTTCAAATGTTATTTTGAGCCGACTTTGATGTAATAAATTGTAAAATAAAATAATTCTAAGTTTGGTCGGCCCTAAGGGCTAAATTTCTAGAACCTTCTCGGGCGATGGAAATTGCCTATATAAAGAAGGCCCGTAGTGTTGTGTAGGGCAGTTCTGGGTAGTAGATCTGGGTATTGATTCGAGGCTTTGTCCTACAGAATATTGTAAGGGAATGCCCATGTGGCTTTGCATATTGTAATTCTGAAAGTTTGTAATTCCACATTTGTGGAGATAATAAGAAGCCAATTTTTTGTTCTTGCATATTATTGTTGTTGTTTCTTTATTTCTGTTATGTGTTTGTGGTATTAAGGGGAGCACCCCTTCATCAAGTGGTATTAGAGTAGGAGTTCTTGAGTGTGTAAACAGATCGCCGACTGTGAGGTAGTTTGCACCAGGACCGTGGCTAGGGTTTCAGCGCGCATCAAAAAAATGCCTCCACGAAGAGAACGTGGCGGAAGAGCTGGTGCTATGACACCTGAGGTTAGAGAGCTGCAGAGACAAGTGTGAGCATTGCAAGAAGAGATTCATAGAGGAATGAATCTTAATGTCAGAGACGAAAGCGAGGATGAAGTCGAAGAAAATATCAAGAAGGAGAAGCTGAAGTTGTGAATCAAGAGGAAGAAAGACTTTTTCGGGTGATTTCCAAGATTGGGAAAAGACCTAAGATTGAGGTTCCTACATTTTCTGGAAATCTTAACCCAGAGGAATTGATCGACTGGATCAATGAATGTGAGGAATATTTTGAGTATGAAGATGTTGAGGATCCTGATAGGGTCAAATTTGCGAAGGCCAGATTGAAAGGTCATGCGAAGATCTGGTAGCAAGAGATTCAGTTGGAGCGAAATAGAAGAGGGAAAGATAAAATCACAAGATGGGATCGGATGGTGGATAAATTGAAGCGACAGTTCATTCCTGTTGATTATGAGCTTGACCTACTAAAGAAAATGCAAAGTTTGAAGCAAGCAGGAAGATTTGTTCGGGAGTATACAGAGGAGTTCTATCGACTCCTCATCAGAACAGGTCATGCAGAAGCTGATAAGGAGAAAGTTGCCCGATACCTTAATGGGTTAAGGCCAAGTATTCAGGAGGAGTTGAATCTGGTTCGAATGAACAGTATTGAGGAGGCATACTAGTTTTCCCTAAAAGTAGAGGAAAAGCTAAACAAGAAGTTTGAGAGCAGACAAAATGAAAGAGGTCGTGGTGGAAGATCTGGTAGACGGTCATGTGGTGGCTGAAATGAAGATCCGAAAAAGAAGGATGAGGCCAGTAGCAACCAGAATCAAAGAGGAAGCAATTTTAATCATTTCCAAGATCAGAATAATAGAGATTAGAGGGGAAGAGGAAGAGGACAAGGATTTGGAAAAGGAGGCTTCCGTGGAACATGTTTTCACTGTGGAGAAGAAGGTCATAGGGCATTTGAATGTCTTCAACGCCAAGGCAAAACAAATAGGAGAAATGAAGGCCAAACCAGAGTTGCACATGTAAATGAAGATGTCAGATCATCAAATTCTGAAGATGCTGAAAGAGGAGAAACACTAATTAACAGAAGAGTCCTACTGAGTGGTGAGAATGAACCTGAACAAAGGAGAAGCTTGTTTCGCACTAGATGCAAGTGTGAAGGTAAATGTTGTGATGTGATTATCGATAGTGGAAGCACTGACAATTTGGTGTCAGAAGAGATGGTGACAAAGTTGAAGCTCAAGAGATAGAAACACCCACATCCATATCGGATTGCTTGGGTACAGGATGACCACAAGGTCATGGTCAGTGAACAGTGCCTAGTAAAGTTCAAGATCGGTGGGTACCAGGATGAGGTACTATGTGATATAATATTTATGGATGCATGTCATATGTTGTTGGGTAGACCGTGGTAGTTTGACAAATGTGTTGTACACAATGGTCGTGCGAATACCTATTCCCTGACAAAGGATGGAGTGCGACATAAGCTAAAGCCACTGAAGGAGACCGAAGAAAAGGTATGTGGCAATGCAAGAATAACTTTTGTTGATGGAAAAAAATTCTTAGATGGTATGAGGCATGAGCATGTGTGTTTTGCTTTAATTCCAAAAGCTGGTAAAGAGGAAGTAGAGGATGTACCTGTAGAGGTTGCAGATTTGTTGAATGAGTTTCAGGATATTGTATCTGATAATGTACCTGATGGATTACCACCGGTAAGGAAGATCAGTCATCAGATGGATTTGATTTCAGGAGCCAGTTTGCCAAACAAGGCAGCACACATAATGACACCAACAGAAAGTGAAGAGTTGAACAGACAAGTACATGAGTTATTGCAGAAGGGGTTGATTAGAGAGAGTCTGAGTCCCTGTGCTGTACCAGCGGTATTAGCACCAAAGAAGAATGGAGAGTGGAGGATGTGTACAGATTCTAGAGTAATAAACAAGATCACAATCAAGTATAGGTTTCCATTGCCACGAATGGATGATATTATGGACTGTTTGAGTGGAGCTGTGTATTTCTCAAAGATAAATCTGAAGAGTGGATATCACCAGATTCGGATCAGAGAAGAAGATGAATGTAAGACTGCCTTCAAAACAAAGGAAGGACTATATGAGTGGTTAGTCATGCCTTTTGGGCTAACCAATGTACCGAGCACTTTCATGCGGCTCATGAATGAGGTTCTGAAAGAATTTCTGGGTAAGTTTGTCATTGTTTACCTAGATGATATTTTGATCTTTAGCAAGACATTGGAGGAACATATGATGCATATTCGTATGGTGTTTGAGAAGTTGAGAGATGACAAATTGTTGATTAATTTGAAGAAGTGCAGTTTTGTGAAGAAAAAGTTAGTGTATTTGAGATTTGTAGTTTCAGCAAAAGGTCTAAAAATGGACCCAGAGAAGGTACAGGCTATCCTTGAATGGCCTACTCCAAGGAGTGCTACTGAGGTAAGATCTTTTCATGGTTTGGCTAGCTTTTACAGAAATTTTAGCAGTATTTGTGGACCCTTGACTGAAATAATGAGAGGGGATAGAAAAGAGTTCAAGTGGACTAATGGGGCAGAAAAGAGTTTTCAATTGTTGAAACAAAAAGTTACAGAATAACCTATTTTAGCACTTCCAGATTTTAATAAGGTTTTTCAAGTAGATTGTGATGCTAGTGGTACTGCAATAGGAGCTGTTATGAGCCAAGAAGGTAAACCTGTTGCTTATTTCAGTGAGAAGTTAAATGATGCCAAGAGAAAATATTATGTTTATGATCAGGAATTTTATGCTATAGTTCAGGCATTGAAGAAGTGGAGACACTATCTGCTTCCTAAGGAGTTTGTTTTGTATACTGATCATCAAGCTTTGCAATATTTGATTAGTCAATGAAAGTTGAATTAGAGGCATTTGAAATGGGTTGAGTTTTTGCAGAGTTATACATTTGTTTTGAAACACAGAAGTGGAAAGTCTAACAGGGTTGCAGATGCTCTTAGCAGAAGGCAACTATTGCTGACAGAGATGCAGATTGAAGTTGTTGGGTTCAAGGAACTCAAGAATTTGTATCCAGAGGATCCTGATTTTGGTGGAGCTTGGAAAGCTTGTAAAGAACCTGTTACTCTAGATAGGATGAAGTGGCTGGATTTTATCATCCAGGATGATATGCTATTCAAAGGGAGTCAGTTGTGCATTCCAAGAAGTTCTATGAGGGAGAATCTCATCAAAGAGAAGCATAGCGGAGGATTGGCTGGACATTTTGGTTGAGATAAAACCCTTGCTTTAGTTAGTGAAAATTATTATTGGCCACAATTGCAGTAAGATGTCAAGAAGTTTGTACAGAGTTGCAGAGTATGTCAGATGGTGAAAGGAGTGAAGCAGAATACAGGGTTGTATCAGCCATTACCTGTACCAGAGAAGCCTTAGGAGGATATTAGTATGGACTTTGTTCTTGGTTTACTGAGGACACAGCGGGGATATGATTCAATTTTTGTAGTAGTTGACAAATTTTTGAAGATGACACATTTCATTCCCTGCAAAAAGACTAATGATGTTGTTCATGTAGCAGAATTGTTTTTCAGAGAAGTAGTGAGACTACATGGTTTGCCAAAAACCATAGTTTCAGATCGAGATACTAAGTTTGTTGGATATTTCTGGCGGACATTGTGGAAGAAGTTGAAGATAGATTTGAAGTTCAGTTCATCACATCATCCACAGACTAATGGACAAACAAAGGTGGTGAATAGAAGTTTGGAAAATTTGCTGAGATGTTTGGTTGGAGATAAGCCAATAGGATGGGATTTGATTTTACCACAGGCAGAATTTGCATACAATAATTTTGTCAACAGGAGTACTGGTAAATCACCATTCCAAATTATATATGGAAGTAGTCCAAGAAATGCATCTGAGTTGAAAAAGATAGATAAAGGAGAAATAAGTAGTGCTGAAGCTAAGGATTTTGCAGAACACTTGAAGAACATCCATGAGGAGGTGAGGAAGCATATTACCAAGATGAATGTGCAGTATAAGGCTAAGGCAGATGAGAAAAGGAGGCATAAGGAATTTTAAGTTGGGGATGAAGTCATGGTTCATTTGCGAAAGGAGCGGTTTTCAGTTGGTACATATAACAAGCTGAAAATGAAGAAGTTTGGACCATGTACGATACTGAAGAAGTATGATTCAGGAAATGCATATGAGGTAGAATTGCCTACTGAGCTAAATATTTCACCAGTGTTTAACATTTCAGATTTGACAGAGTATCATGAAGGAGTTGTTGAAGATGAGGTTGCAGCAGCACAATGGAGTATTCCAGCAACCAGTTCAAATATCAAGGAGATTGAAGACATACTGGACAGTCATGTTGGCAGAAGCACAAGGAACATGACATATGAAGAGTATTTGGTCAAATGGAAAGGATGACCTGTAGAAGATTCATCATAGCTAACAAAGGAGGAGGTTAACCGTCTTGGTTTTCCTCTGCACATCTGAGTCATGACAGGGTCACTTCTCAAATTACCCCGGGTGTCTGATGCAGGAGCATCCTGGGTGTAAGGGCAATCTCGCATCACCCAAAAATATTTCTATTTTTGTATTCAATAAGGACTATCTTGTGCAGAGTTGCTATTTATGGAAACTTGTTATTTTTAGTAAGTTGGTCTTACGATCTCAGAATGTCTGATTTTACATATGGAGGTTCATCTCAGTCATATCAGCCTACCAGCAAAGTTTCATGGCTAGATCAGGTCTAGTTTTGAAGATATTAAAGATTTTCAGTATTGGCAGTAGGGTACAGAAACTTCGAGCTCAATTTTGAAGGCTTTAGAGGCCCCAGATGAGGTTGAAAATTTGGGTGATGAGCATTTTGCACTAGTTAAGCTTGTAGAGCGCTTCGTGGCATTTCCAAAATGGAGTTATAATAGTCAATCGGGTCAACTAGTGATGACTTATGGTCTCCGGAAGTCAGGCCACCTGAAATGGCGAAAAATAATTTTTCTTCAAAATTTCTGTTCGGGTTTCAAAAGTTATTTTGAGCTGACTTTGATGTAATAAATTGTAAAATAAAATAATTCTAATTTTGGTCGGCCCTAAGGGCTAAATTTCTAGAACCTTCTCGAGCGGTGGAAATTGCCTATATAAATAAGGCCCGTAGTGTTGTGTAGGGCAGTTCTGGGTAGTAGATCTGGGTATTGATTCGAGGCTTTGTCCTAACGAATATTGTAAGGGAATGCCCATGTGGCTTTGCATATTGTAATTCTGAAAGTTTGTAATTCCACATTTGTGGAGATAATAAGAAGCCAATTTTCTGTTCTTGCATATTATTGTTGTTGTTTCTCTATTTTTGTTATGTGTTTGTGGTATTAAGGGGAGCACCCCTTCATCACACTTCCACGACAAAGCTAATATCTCTTGTGGGTAACCACTTGGTGTGAGGCGAGGGGGAATCAAGTTGTGGGCTAAGTTGGTAAGTATTGAGCCTTGACTTTTTAGGATAGACTTGCTTGAATTATCTTCGGTTGTGTGATGCCAGTATAAACGTTCTCACATACAAACGATTGATAGCATTCATAAGGTGCTTTTTCAATTCTGATATCACAAGTGTTTACCTTGGCAAGGTTGCTTTTGCCCTTGTTTCAAGTGTTTTGAGACATGTTTGATCCCTCACTGTTTGCAAACCTATCAAAATTCTGTTGATATTGTGACTGAAATCGAAAACATCAACCCTCAGACCAAAAATTTTGACCAAGCAAACCCAAAAATGCAAATTTTACATAGTTCTGGTCAAGAGTTAAGTAATTTTGCAACAATATCGCACCCTTTAGAGCAAAGTATCGCGCGATACTTCGCGGGTTCAAAAAGTATCACCTGCTTTGAGAAGAAATATCGCGCGATAGTTCACCCTTGGCAGACTATCGCCCAACCTGCCTGGAGTGTATCACCCGACTATTATAAAGTATATCGCCTGGCATAAGGTGAAGTATCACGTGGTTGTAGGTATATCGCCCTAGTAGCCTGGAGTATATCACCTGGGTAATTTCTGTCGTGCTTGCAATTTGGTCAGTTTTAGTTGCTGTTGATCAGGTTAGGTCTTAGGGTAGGCTTCTTGCTCTGACATCTAAGACCTGTCTTGACTCTAAAGTGCTGATTTTAGTCCTCCGGGATAGCATCATCTGATTTATGAAATCACTTTGGAATAATTATCAAATTAGAAGGTCATTCTTGGTGCCAAGGTTCATCTCTAAGATTGTTAGCTACATTCTTGAAAAATTTTAGTGCTCTTATTGTCCAAATCGCTTTCATTTAAATCTCAATTTCAATCATATTTTGGCCTAGTCCAACCTCCTGGTTCAAAAGTGCAAGGGTAGTCACCCTTTGATTTGAAGCACCTCTTTGATAGTGTTGGTAAAACCCCTTTTTTTTTATCTTCTCATTTCTCTTTGGACAATAGAGGACTTTGATTATCCTAGTTTGGCGTTGACACTTTGGGAGGTCACCTTATCATTGAGAGTATCTTTCTTTCATGTCAGTTACGACAAGGTACCAAGTCAATCAAGGGAAGCGACCCCCTATTGCCTTTAGCCAGTTGCCACCTGTCAAGACTCGTCGACAGCATAAGGGAAAAGGACCCCTTTTTGATCAATCACCTAAGAGTGAATCTGAGGTTTGTTTTAATCTGAAAGCTAATCCTAGTGAAGTGAGCACCTCTTTTGTACCACTTTCATCAAGTATGGACATGAGTTACACTTTCACCCGACAACAAAGAGAAGCCATGAATCAAACTCTTGAGGATATCTTCCAATGACATAGAAGAGAGTACGGTGGTTCTTCTCATGCTAGTCCACCTGGGTCACCTCCCAACAATGCGAGGTATTTTGATGCTCACCAACGAGCTGAGAGACATCATAAGCAAGCTCACTCAGATTCAGGGTCACAACACAAGGACCAAAATAATGAATCTAGTGATCACCACATAAACGCAGCCAACGCATTAAGACATTCGAGACCATCCTCCCCACTTAAAGACACCTCTCGATATGCAAATACAAGATTGAGAAGCATTGAGAGGGAGAAGAAAGCCTATTTGGATGAACAAGCTGCTAAAAAGGAAAAATTCAGACAACTAGAAGAAGAGGAATGTGCATTGTTGGATATAAAGAAAAGAGTCGCCCAAGAAGAAGAAGATAGACTCTACGCACAACAACTCCAAAGCTGATTCAACGGGAGGGGAACCAATAGTGGGACCAACTCACCCCCATCTACCCCTTTGCCAAATCCTAGAAGAAGATCAAGGACACCCTCATGATCCCCAAGTCCTAGAGGAAGAAGGGTTTCAAGATATGATCATCATAGGAGACGATCACCTCATAGACATTCAAAGCAACCCTCCCAATGAGCACATCATGGCTCACAACATGGAGGAAGTTATGCCAAATTTGACCATATGGATTTTATGACTATGCAACAAGAACCATCCTTTCAAGCATATGTAGAACAATATGTGGAACAAAACAAGGATCAATTCCTAGAAAACCTTATCAACAAAGGTGCTAAAGTTCCATATGATTTTGATGTCCACCAAAAGATTAAGAAACATAATCCTTCAACCAATGAGGTGATCATGCAAATGCAGAAGGACATAGAACAGATGAGGGCTCCTAAGAGCACATTTAATTTGGACTCCATATGTCCCAACCCGATTGACAAGAGTGTGGTGTTGGTTGAGTTCCCTAAGAAAGTTGAGTTTCCAACCTATGAAAAATACGATGGCGTTGGTGACCCTCGTGACCATGTTTGACAGTTCTACATAATGAGCTTTTCTTTTCATCATGAAGACTCCTACTTGATGAGATTATTTCCAAGGAGTCTCAAAGGCCAAGCCATGGAGTGGTTCACCAACCTTACTCCTCCAGTAAAGTCATTTAAAGAACTCGTCCAAAGATTTGTTTAGCATTTTGCCTATAATCTATCAAGGTCGGTCACAATGCTTGATTTGTGCAAGCTTAAACAAAATCAAGGAGAACCTTTTGTCACTTTCCTACAAAGAT
The DNA here is from genome assembly GCA_027943335.1 of Chamaecyparis obtusa. Taxonomy (NCBI): domain Eukaryota; kingdom Viridiplantae; phylum Streptophyta; class Pinopsida; order Cupressales; family Cupressaceae; genus Chamaecyparis; species Chamaecyparis obtusa. Next base: position 848,051 of record BSBK01000061.1, on the reverse strand, counting down.
GGAGACGTTTGTGCTCAAAATATCCCAGGACAATTCTTGAGGAGGAAAGAATAGACATCATTGTGAGTAACTTAGTGCCAGAATTAAGATATGAGGTAAGAAAGATACCATTTAATTCTTTTGATACCATGGTCGAAGTGGCATGTCGCATAGAGGATGTCCTAAAAGAACAAGGAATTTTGGCTAAATCAACTAATAACAACAATGGCCAAAACAACAACAATCATGGTTATAAGGACAAAAAGAACTCCTATTGGAACAAGAATAAACAAGTGGTCAATGACGGAGTTGTTGACTCACCACAACCTAAGAATGAAGGAGTTCTTAATCTCTCCAATGCGGTGCAAGCCATGAAGCTGCAAGCGTCCTCAGGACAACAAGAGAATAAATCAAAGTATCAAGGGAAACCCAAGAAGGAAAAGAGACAATTCACCAAACTTGGAGACTCCTATGCCGACATTTTCAAAACACTAATTGCTCATAATTTGGCGCAACCTCAGGATCCTGCCAAGCACCGCATACCCGATCCTAAACCTCATTGGTGGGATGAGAAAGCCTTTTGTGTCTTCCACAATGGAATTGGACATGATATCAAAAATTGTTTTAGGCTTAAACATCTTGTCCAAGATCTCATTGAAAGTGGGCGATTACAAGTCGATGGTTTAACCACTAATGCGGATCATAAGGCTTTTAAGGAACCCTTGCCCAAATATGAAAAAGGGAAAATTCTAAAAACAAGCATGGTAAGGCTGCTATCAACTATACATACACAAATGTTGAAAATGTGATTAACATGCTTGAAGTGGCTGACGATAACATCAACATGATGAGAGGGAAAGATCCTTATGGATATGATGTGGACTCAACTCCTATGACTGATGAAAGACCCGCTGTGGTGATAAGAGGTCCTCACTCACGAAGAATGCCCCAGTCCCTCAATGCTGTCACTAGGGGTCAGGCTCAAGCTCCCATTATTATCAGAGGTCCTAGCACTAGCAAGTCTAAGCAGCCCATGCCCAAGGGCATTCCTCCTAAATCTGCCATTGGTCCTGATTCCACTTATAATCTTATTGACCAATTACAACGAACACCCGCGCAGATATCTATTTTTGAACTTTTAGAATTGTCCCCTAAGCATAAGCATGTCCTTGAAGACGCTTTGTGAGCAGCCAGTGTCCCTAACAACTTAGATATTGATCAATTCCAGAATATGGTCAACCATTTGGCTAGCCCTCATTACCTCACCTTCTCAGAAGAAGACGACAAATCCATCAGTCACCCACATAACTTGGCCTTACACATCGAAGTCATGATTCATAAAACCCGTGTCAAGCGTGTATTGATAAATGGGGGTGCGGGGCTCAATATTTGTACCATGAGTTTGTTAAAGGCTTTAGGATATTCCGAAGACGTCATTGACACAAGGAAAAAGATCACAATCAAAGCATATGATGAAGCAAAAAGAAGTTCTAAGGGATTGGCCGTTTTGCCTATTCGCATTGATCCAGTAGAAAAAGATATCTTATTTCAAATTGTTGATGTTGGACCTTTAGCCTACAACATTTTGCTAGGTAGGCCATGGATTCACGAAATGCAAGCAGTCCCATCAACGTATCACTAGTGTGTTAAGTTTCCCCATAATGGTGTAGAAATTTGCATACTTGGAGATAGTGCTTTGTCAGTTAATAACATTTCTACTAGACCACATGTACCTTTGAATAGGGAAGCTGACAGTCCTAGTAGTTCACTTGAACAATGCAAGCAGAAGTTTAAGACCATAGATCTTGGGATGGGAGATTATAAAATTGATTCTTTTACAAAAATGCCAATCTCTCCTAGGTCTTATGGGAGACCATCACCAAATATGAAACCTTCGTCATCAGCAATGACATTATTTGGAAAATTTGTTGAGTCTTCGGTTCCTATTCAAGAAGAGAAAGAGGAAGTTTCCGTAAGGGACTGGATCTATCATGAGGAAAAATACCAACACAACGAGAACTTTGCTCCTTCACCTAAAACTTATGGGAGAGGGTATACACTGGTTAAGAATATGGGTTATCCAGGATATGGTCCCCTTAGCCATAGGTTGGATGCTAAAGCTGAGCCTCTTGACTATGCCCTTTTTGGATGAAAGAATAAGTCAACAGTTGGCTTAGGTTTTGAAAATAAGAAGAAGAAAGGTGTCCCTGTCCCAGCTGCGACGGACAGTGACAGTGATTCAGACTACACACCTGATCTTTCTAATCAACACGACATGTCTGATGATTGCGTGCCTTCAACAAATCTCCTTTGGGGAGATTCAAAAGATTTGATACTTGACGGTCCTACTATCCCAGCTGCGACGGATAATGACTATATGACTGCTATATCAATAATGGAAAGTGTTGCTATCCTAGCTGCGACGGATAGTACCAATGCTAGCACTAGAGAAGGGGAAACCCTTCCTAACCTTGAGGCTTCTACATCATGAGGCCCAAATGATGATTCAGACACAAACTCCCATGAGTATGAATGGGACTCACTTTCAGATGCAATAGTTGATTTGGACATGGATGTTGTCCATACTTATAGTACCCAACCCAATGCGGCTAACGAGCTTAGTGTAGGACTAGAGGATTGTACTCCTCAAATTGCCTTAGTGGACGACACTTCATTTGGTAGGATGAGTCCTAATTCGGGTATCGTAGGAGAAGACTTGATGAGTCCCAATTGTATGGTCACCAGAGATAACACCTTCCACATAAATAACATTGAACCAGTCATTGACCTACCCCTTGTTCACTATGACCTAATTGACTGCTCTTAGCGCCATCAAGAGCCTATATTCCTCACTTTTCAGAATGATTACGAAATTGCCTGCTATCTGAATGCTCTTGAACCCGTGGCTTCTTCCACCAATGAACCAACAACAAGTATGATAGAGCCTGATATTAAGTACCTCAGTCTAAAAATAAAAGAAAAAGAAAGAAAGAAAGAAAAATAGGTCTGATGGTGAAAACCACTTTGTGGCGGTATCGGAACCAAAAATAGTAAAAAGAGATGACGCATCTGCGGGTGAAAACCTCTTTGAGGCGCCTAAGGATGGGGTACTTAATAACTTGCCGAGTTATTTCTAGGATAGATCATCAGTATTGATTGAGCCAACAAAACCAGTTAATTTGAACATAGAAGAAACTCCTCAAATAGTTCATCTTGCTCAGTCTTTATCAGAAGAAGAAACCAAGGCATATATACAATTCTTACAAAAGAAGAAAATTAATTTTGCATGGACCTATTCAGACATGTCAGGGCTTGACACAAATCTTATAATGCATCACTTATCTATAGCTCCAGGAGTCAAACCAGTGAAACAGAGACTCTGAAAAATGCATCCACATGTAGCTCTCCTTGTCAAAGCGGAATTAGAAAAACTTTTGAGAGCTAGATTCATCAGAGCCATCGATTATGCAGAATGGATCTCAAACATAGTACCAATTTCCAAACATGATGGGACCATTCATGTCTGCACAGATTTTAGAGATTTAAAAAAAGCATGCCCAAAGGATGACTTTCCACTTCCAAACATTGACATGATAGTGGACATGACAGCGGGCTATGAAATATACTCTCTAATGGATGGTTTCTCAGGATATAATCAAATTAAAATAGCTCCCGAAGACCAAGATAAAATAGCGTTCACATGTGCATGGGGAACCTATTGCTAGAACGTCATGCCATTTGGGTTAAAGAATGCAGGAGCAACCTACCAAAGAGCTATGACCACTATCTTTCATGATATGATGCACAAAAACATGGAAGATTATGTGGATGATACCCTGGCAAAATCAAGAAAATGGGACACGCACCTCAATGATCTGGAAGTAATTCTAGATCGCATGGAACAGTTTCAACTCAGATTGAATCCAAAGAAGTGCGCATTTGGTGTCACCTCAGGCAAACTTTTAGGATTTATAATATCAGCAAAAGGAATAGAGGTTGATCCCGAAAAGGTCCAAGCAATTTTAGACATGCCACCTCCAAGAAACATTAGTCAGATGAGAAGTCTTCAGGGATGACTCTAGTCAATTAGGAGGTTTATCTCACAGCTGGTGGATAGAGGACAACCCTTTAATAAGACACTGCATAAGGGTGCTTCTTGCGTATGGAATGAGGAATGCCAAAAGAGCCTTGATCAAATAAAATAGTATTTGGCTAATCCTCCAATTCTGATGCCTCCTATTCTAGGGAAGCCTTTGATTCTATACATTTCAGCAATAGAGTCTTCCTTGGGGGCATTGTTAGCTCAATTAGATGATACTGGGAAAGAACGAGCCATATACTATATCAGCCGTACTCTAGTCTCCTATGAGATCAATTACAATAACATTGAGAAGTCTTGTCTTGTAGTGGTGTTTGCTTCTCAAAAGTTGCGACACTATATGCTTGCTCATACCATACATTTGGTTGCAAAAATTGATCCTCTTAAGTACTTGCTTAGTAAGGCTGCCCTCACGGGTAGACTTGCTAAATGGATGATGGTCTTAACTGAATTTGACATAGAGTACGTTGAAAGGAAGGCCATAAAAAGGCAAGCTATTGCTGACCAATTAGCTGATTTTCTAATTCAGGATAGTATGCCTGTTCAAGTGGAATTCCCAGATGAACACATCTTATATATGACTACTCACACTTGGAAAATGTTCTTTGATGGTTCCCACATGCAAAATGGATTAGGTGTTGGAGTATTATTTGTTTCTCCACATGGGTACAATATTCCAAAGTCTTACAAACTTTTATTCCCATGTACGAATAATATTGTAGAATATGAAGCTTTAATCAATGGCTTGAGAATGGCTATAGAATGGAACATCACAGAGTTACATGTCTTTGGGGATTCCCAGTTAATCATCAACCAAGTCAATGAGGAGTATCAAACCAAGGATGATAAATTGATACCCTACAAAAAGATGGTTGACTCATTGAAACGTTACTTTACCTTTGTGACGTTTCAACAGATCCCTAGGACAAAGAACAAAGCTGCAGATGCCATGGCCACATTAGCTTCACTTCTTCAGCTGGAGACACATGAATCAAGATTTGAATTCCTGGTGGAAGAGCTACATCATCCCATCTTTGACTCGTCTGAAAGCCATGTCATTTGTACCATTGTCACACACGAGTCTTCCCGATATGGTGCTATCTATTCATATCTTTGTGATGGCATCATCCCCGACACATTCAACCATTCTGAATGCCGAAACCTCATCCGTAACACCTCTCACCACACCCTTATCTCTGGTGATTTATATAGGAGGGGTTTAGATTGGATGCTCCTTAGGTGCTTGGAAAAGGACGAATCCAACCAAGCGTTAGTTGACATCCACGAGGGCATTTGTGGTGGACATTCTAATGGTCTTGCCATGGCCCGAAGGTTGCTTAGGGCGGGATATTATTGGCCCACAATGCCAAAAGATGCAGTAGCCTTTGCTAAGTCGTGTGAAAAATGTCAGAAACATGGAAACCTGATTCATGCTCCAGGTAGGGAGCTGATCCCTTCTGTTTCTCATTGGCCATTTCAGCGCTGGGCCTTTGATCTAGTTGGGCAGATTCATCCCAACTCATTAGGTGGACATAAGTTCATTATTACTGCCACTGACTACTTCACAAAATGGGTGGAAGCTGTGCCACTTTCTATTGCTTCAGGGAAGACTATCTCTTTGTTCATCTTGAATCATATTATTTGCCGATTTGGAGTGCCTTCTGAGATTATCATTGATAACAGAGGTCAATTCAAGAATAAGGACCTCAAGCATTTATGCAAGAAGTTTAAAATCAAGCAACATTGGTCCTCCATCTATTTTCCACAGGGAAACGGACAGGCAGAAGCCTCCAATAAAACCATTCTTAAAAATTTTCATAGGACAGTGCACAAGAATGGTAGGGATTGGCACTTGCAAATCAATCCAACACTATGGGCTTACAGAACAAGCATTCGCACACCTACAGGAGCCATGCCTTTTGCCCTTACCTATGGCGCTGAAGCAGTATTACCTTTAGAAGTAGAGATCCCATCACTCAGACTCTCACTCAAAGGATTGATAACAGATGAGGATTACCGCGCCATGAGGTTACAGGAACTAGAACTTCTAGATGAGAAGCGTAAGGCTTCCTTTGATCATATGAGAGTGTATCAGAAGTGTATGTCCAAGGCATTCAACAAGAAGGTTTGCCCTAGATAATTTCAAATAGGTGATCTTGTTTTGCGAGAGAATCCTAAGAACCAACAGAACAGAGAACAAAAGGGTAAGTTTGAACCTAACTGGCTTGGACCATATGTCATCACAGCTACTTTTGGTACCAGTGCGTATTTACTGTCAGATCCTGATGGAGAATAGCTCCCTGATCCCATCAACATTGTACACCTCAAGAAGTTTTATCCTTGATGCCCATTTCTGTCTGGGGGCATCCTCTGTACATATTTATGGATCCTGAAAAAATACCAAAAAAATTGATATATGATGCTGAAAAAATCCTAAAAAGCATATACAGTCCTGAAAAAATACAAAAAAAAAAAAAAAGCAAAAAGTTCAAAAAATCAAATATCAAAAGTGCCTTGGTGAAAACCTGGAAACAGGCGCCTTGGTAGCAAAAATCCAAAAAAATGAAAAAAGAGAAAAATTGCAAAAAGATTCCAAGTGGTGAAAACCTGGAAACAGGCGCTACTTGAGGCCTTTTGCACTCCTATTTGTTAGCATGCGTCCTCGACACTTAGCCACTTCCCATCATGCCTTGACCTTATTTGACTTAATCTGGAATTGGTCTTTGTCTGTCTAGGGGGCATAACTGTTCGCATAGGTCCTTTAGGTGCGTTTGTCTCTTGGGGCATTTCACAACAGGTGTTTTTCAACACCACCCCAACAGTGCTTTTCAACACTACCCTTGCGTCGAGTGTTTCTTAACACTTATCAGATGTCTTACCCAACAGTCTAGTATGATGTGACATTGCTCATTTGCAAATGTGATACTCAGAGTCTGACTCTATGACCAACACACACGCACTTAAACAATCCACTTGTTGAGATATGTTGACTTTATTTTTCTTTGTGTGCTGTCTATGAGGATTTCTTTGATGAGTGGTCTCTCCCTGAGAAGTTTTCGATGATGCATAGCTAGAAGACTGAGGGTATGAGAACATGTTTTATTTCTTTATCTGCTTGTGGGTATATTTTGTTGATCCTAACTATCATGAGTATTTATGTTGGTCTTACTTGACACTATGGATTGACAAGGTATTATCCTTGATTGTTATGCGAGTGCATGCTTCTAGTTATCCTGACTTTCATGTGTCTTGATACAAGCATAATCTCACCATATCAAACTTAGGTGATCTCACTGCACTAGTCATCTTGACCTTTATGTCTTTGGTGCCTAGGTGGGATTTCCACATTTTTATCTGATATAGATCATATTCAGATTCACATAGTTATGCTAGTGTGCATTGTATGATCTTGCGACGCTACTAATAACGCTCGATGATGATAATTGGATGTCTATCAGCATTGTGACCTTGCAAGTCAACCACTTTTCATGTAGCTTGCATTCTTAGGTTCATCTTGCATATGGAGAGAGCTCTCCTTTTCATCTTACGTGGACCTATCAGCCAACTGCGCTCACCTTTCCTTCTTCTTGATCATGTCTTTCACTCCTTGTCTTTTTCATCTCGAACCTGTTCCTATTCATCACAAGGGGTTAATCATATCATCATATCTATATCACAACTGTCATTTCCAAAAACATGATTCTATATCATACACATGAGAATTAAACATACATCTATGAGAGAGAACATACATAAGCATGTACATAAGCATTTTTGAGCAAAATGACAAGACAATATACATAAACTGATACATCCATCACAAGAGAGACATAAACACATGATACAATCAAACATCCAGTAATCTCATATATACATCAATGTCATGATATAATATACAATATGGGATCCCATAATCTGGATCAATGTCTCAAGATATGTCTAAACATCTATCAACCTAAGACCTAACCCTAGGACTCACTACCACCCTCGTGCGGAGCTCGTGGTGGAGGAGGAGGCATGACTCTCCTATCAAGTACCACATCTGATACCCCTGCCCTCTGAGAATATGATGGTGCTCTCTCACCCTCTGGAACGGCCTGAAGGTAGAGTCTGTGATAATATGCTGCTCTCGCTGACTCCCGTCGGATCTCTAGCGCATCTGCCTGTGCCATCGCCTCACGGCGTGCTATCTCTGCCCTGAGATTGGCTATCTGCTGATCTCGCTCTGCTCTTAGATCTAGTAACTGCTGGTCTCTCACTGCTATAGTAATCTGGAGCTGCTGCATCTCAGCCTCGAGAGCCTGTATCCTCACTCTCAGATCATCTCCACCCGCAGGCTGGTCCTGCTGTGCCTTTGCCTACCGGTGAGCTGGTCTCACCTCATCCTCAAGCGTCGCTGATCTCTGTCCCCGTGACCATTTCTGGCCACCTGATCTAGATCCCTCCCCTCTCTCCATCCTCCTCCCTCTCCCCCTCCCACCATCTCCTCCATCTCCACCATCCCCTCCGTCCCCTCCGTCCCCCCCGACGTCTCCTTCATCTCCCCCCTGTGCTGGTACCTGTGCATCTGGTATCGTAAACTAAGGGAATGGAACCCTCTGCCACTCTGCCCTGTATGCTGCATCGGCCCCTGCATCTACCACATCTAGGTGATACTCCCAGGGCTCACTCCTGATACCCGTTGTCTCTGCGACTGCTTGATGATAGTCTAACATGGGTAGCCACCCATGTCCCTCCTCATCCCTGACCCGGGCGTATGTAGTGGTCTCTGTCGAGACTCGCTGCTGCCTCCCAAACTACCGCCATACTCGAGTGATGTAAAATCTCTCTACTATCTCTGGGTGTCGGCCTACTAATGGCCGAGTGCACAGCATGTAGCTCAACTCCTCATCTGCATCACTCCACCCCTCCACATCCCTGTATGGCCTCCATGTGAACGTAGCCATCTCATCCAAAATCCTCCTATAATATGTCACATCCCCAGTATGAGCATGTGATATGAACCCTACATATCTATATATGTAGGGGTATCTCCTCTCCCTCGGCTGAACCCTCGGGCGCATCACCGCGATGTGCTCCCATGCCCACACCTGTGCCAGGATGGCACCGCACGCCCATGACCGGCTGTCCCTATACACGATCTCATGTAGCTCATGGTACATCTCTGCTAGTATGGATGGACCCCATGCCATGCGCCGAGGTCTGCCTACCAAGTCCATCAGTAACCTGGCCCATCCGAGCGGGAATCCCTTCTGACTGCGATCAGTCATCAGGATCTGTGAAATGATCGATGCCACAATACATGGCACTGGGAAATCTCTACCGAAATCCTCTACTAACCACTCCCAATTGACATGCCAATCTAGGATAGTCACATCCTAGAACATCTCCTGGATCATCCGTCGCCCCTCGGTCACATCCTGATCATAGTATACCTGTGTCATCACACAAATCATGTTAGTTTTCATCATATGGAAATATTACACTTACATAATTTAAAAACATGATTATACTTACAGGCTCGCCATGACATGGCACTCGTAGGATCCTGTACACATCCTCTAGCGTGATGGATGCCTCACCTGTGGGAAGATGGAAGATGTTGTGCTCACTATGCCATCTCTCGGCCAGCGCAGTCAACAACCCATGGTCAGCTCTGATGTCTGGGAATCTTAGTAAATATCTGAATCCCATAGCTCTGATGTCAGCATTACCCGGATCATCTAGATCTCGGACACACCTCAGCCCAGTCACCTTCGGCACTCTGATGATTAGCGCCGGAAAGACCTCCTGCAAGCCATTAAACCAAGCCGATTGTTAGAACATATCATGATGGATGCCTAAAAATCAGTCTAACACATTTTTAAACACATAATATTATCTGGACCAGTGTCATTTTTGCTCAAAATGCTTAAAATTTCAAAATTTGCCCTTAGGCAATACTATTTTTTGGAGAAGTATCGCGCGATACTTCTCCCTATAGCAGTGTGATATACCTTGGGCCGTGCGATACTTCACCCGGTATTGCATGATATTTCACTCGGTATCATGCGATATTGGTGCCTTGGGCTGCACGATACTCTGGGGACCCATGAAGTATCGCGCGACACTTCTCCCCAAAGGGCGTGATACTTCTAAAGTATCGCGCGATATTTTGCTCGACTCAAAAAATTTAAAATTTTAAAAATTTTAAAAACGTGCTAAAAAGGTATTAAATGTGAAAAATGACTCAAAAAGCTCGAGTTTTTCGAAAACATACCGGGGCAGGATAGTGTGGTGGCCGGTTGTGCAACCGGGCATGCTTGAATCGATGCCTGTGGACGGGAACTCCTGCTTGCTGGGCCATTTTCTCTCTCTAAAGCTCTCAAGATCCTCAAATCGCTAAAAGTCAAATGATTTTGAAAATGACATTTTGACCCCTTTTATAGCATTTTGACTTTTTGACCTAATTTTCAAAACACCTCAGAATTGTGCAAAAATTGCACCCCTAGCTAATTTCAACGTCCTGGATCCATTTTTAGACTCAAAATCAAAATCTGAGGTCATCTTGATAGTCAAAATTGCATTTCAATTTTCCCCTTCTTCTGCGCAGTTGGCTACACCTTTTGAGGCCTAATCCTTCAATCTTTGTTGGGGCATCGTCATTTCTTCATTTCCATGTCTTCCACGCTTCTAGTCTTTCATTCATCTTCGACTGCATCTTTCTCAGTCAAGCTGGGGCATGTTTTAATGGTTAACCTATTGACCTTTATATTCGATTGTGATTTCATTCTGATTTGATCAAATCTTTATCAATTCGATGTTCTCCTCTCTCTGATTTCGATTTCGACTCTGAGGGGGCAGTACCTATGGGATTCTCATCCCTGATCATCTTGATGCTCTTGATTCAGACATCTTTTGTGAGCTTTTGCTCAAATTTGAGATCCTTATCTCTTACTTTGAATGTGATCCCGAATCAACCTCATGTTCAAAGGCCTTTGTCTATGTTTGTCTGGATATGATACCAAATCCACCTCACATCTGAGTTGTCTTGTGATCCCAGATCGATCTCACATTTCAATTCTTCTTTGACTGCATGTGTTCCCAGATTGATCACACATTAGTCAAAGAGGGGCAAATGTATGCACCCAAAAATGGTCGCCTAGACTTTGGCCCCCATTTATTCAATTTATCAACCCTGAATCATTTTGATCAATAATCAATATTTTCAACATTATCAATTTCTTGATTAAATCTTAATTTTGATCATATATTGGATTTTTATCCTATGGGCTAATCATTTATCCTAAGTCTTTATTTGATTAAAATAAATATTTCCTCCCCTTTTAATTAAATAAAAAGCCCCACCTTTCTTCTTGTCCTAAGTTGCACAAATAAAACATTATTCCTATTTTACAAAAAAGGAGAAAAGAACTTTTTGTCTCATATGGACATAAAGTCAACTCCTATTTTCTCATTGGAGGATACTTGTGCACATGGATTGCTCCTCTTTCAACCTCCACCGCTGATTAAGACTTTTGCCTCTTAATCTCAATGGTCTGTTCCTTTGCATTTCTTATAAAAAGAAAGCTTTCTCCTCCATTTTCAGATCATGTTTTGAATACTAATCTTATGCTGCAGGAATTCTTGGAGACTTTTGGAGCTTTTTGGAAACCTTATTATTCTTAGTCTTTCATTTTTGCATTTTAGCTTCATTTCATAGCTTAGTTTCCTTTGATGCAATAGATTAATCTCACATAGTCTAAATAGGAAGGATTTGTAACACTTGTTCTTTCCATTTCATAGCTTAGTTGCATTGCATTTTCATTTCCATAGACTAGTTTGCATTGCATTTTCATAGTGATTCTTGAAGATATTGGCACTCTTTCCCTTGTCTTCATTTGAATCTCTCATTGTGTGGTTGACTAGCAAGGTCACAAGCTTGTAGCTCTAGCTGAGAGCAAATACATCATAGTCCCTTGCAACTCCATGCATAGAGAGCTATGAGCCGCTTTGTGAGGCCTCATTCTTGAGCAACGTTGCATGTAATGGTTCATAGAAGTGCACCATTTTAGTGTGTACAATATCTAGATGGCTACTCAGGGTGCACCTCAGACTCCTAATATGCATACTATTTTTCATATGGCTAATACGGAGATAGCTCGACTTAGATAGTCTATTGCTAGGTCTGTAGGGGATGGTATATACAGAGATACGTGTGCTACTATATTGATTAGTTTGGAGACTATGACTAGTAGATTGAGGTCTCACTCGTCCTTCACGCCTCAGGCAGTTGAGGCCATTTTTCAAGAGTTGAGGGAGGAGGTCTCGGGTGATGTTTCCTTGGCGACGGTTCAGAGCCTCTTCACTAAGGAAACCATCAAACGAGAGGTTTTCCCACATTATGATGGGATGAGAGTGGTGAGGGCATATCAGGTCACACGATGTGTGATACCTCAGATTGCATGTATGATTTACCCTCGACATCTTGTAGCACACGGTCGTTATCCAAATAACGACTAGATTCCATTATATTTTACACAGCAGTTGTACGCTGAGTTCCATTTGGGACTCAGGGTCAACTATTTATATTTCCCAGCATATTGTGGTCAAGGGCTTGGTAGGGTTGCAGACCGCGAACAGTATCGTAGGGCTGATCGAGTTGTGCAGCCTCGTAGATAGCTAGTTAGGGAGAGGACTCCGGTAATGGCACCAGTGATGACTGCTACTGTAGATAGAGTCATCATTGCTTCTCAGAGGAGAGTTGTGGATAGTATAGGAGAGATTTCTTCTGCAGCCACATCGATCACTTCAAATTTAGTGGGCAGATACATTTTGACTAGACCGAGTAGAGCCAGATCATCTTCTGAGGCTTCATCTAGTACTACTGCAGGTGTGAGTGAGGAGACATATAGAGTTGCAGGTCTTCCTATACCTAGTGAGATACGAGCACTTTCGGGTCATCAGAGTACTTTAGATATGGCCCTTTACTTTTTGGAGGATCTCCTGCAGGCCTATTCTCATATTACTGATATGCACAGGATCCCCATACATTCAGTCAAGGATTTCATTACACTTACATGGGGTCCTGCAGTTCCACCGACACAGGACGCACCATCTACTAGTCAGGCACAGCATAGTGCAGAGCACCAGGCACCCACAGATCACTCTACAACTGCAGAGCCAGGTATATAGATTGGAGATGTACGCATCACCACTGAGGGCCTAGACGCTTTTGATGACCAGTTGCATGGGTTGGGTCAGGTGGACGTTGGCATTGATGGCAGGTCATTTATGGATATGTTATTGCATCCAAATGGTTTAGGTTCTATATCACTCCCCTCCCAGCTAGTGTCACCCCTGCACTCCTCATTACTACAGAGGTTCAGGACCTTAGGTGGTGTGGGTGATGCAGTATCAATTGATGATATGATGGTGCAGCGTGCTGATCGACGATCCTCCTGCTCCTAAGACTCAGGTACATATAAAATTTCTTTTCTTTTTTATTATGAGTTTTAGTGAACAATTAATTGTAGGTCACATGTGTATTGATGTTTGTTCAATGTATAATATTTTGTAGGCACAGTTAGCAGAGCATGTTACCTTTAGTGTACTAGGCTCAGAGCATCTTCCACATGATGTGACACCTACTAGTGGCCAGGTGAGTTTTAGATATATGTATGTTTAAGCATGCATATGTACACATGTATTTATATATTTCAAGTACTTTACATAATATATTTACTATGTACATGTATATAACCAACTGTTGTACACTAAATTTGTAGGGGTCAGTCGTTGTTTTACAGCCAGATGATGTTTTTCATAGGAGCGATTCAGTAGATGTGACACCTAGTAGTGGTCAGGTAAGTTTTAAAAATATGTAAGTTTAAACATGCATTTATATTATTTTAATTATTTTAGATTATTATCATATATATGTATGCATTTATATTCGCAGGGATCAGTTGATGTCTCACAGCAAGAGGATGCTTGTGGCAGTCGCTTAGAGGGTCACTTTGTTCGCATGTGCCTAGATGACTCCCTAGTTTAGGACATGTTGAACATATATTTTATTTTGAGACTCAGTTTATGATTCGAGACATGTTGAACATATATTTTATTTGATTAGAGACATGGTTTTATTCGATTAGATGATATGATTTTATTTGATTAGATGATATGATATATGATTTGATTAGATGGTTTTATTTGATTAGATGATATGATTAGATTAGATGGTTTTATTCGATTAGATGAATATGATTTTATTCGATTAGATGATATGATTTTATTTGATTAGATGATATGATATATGATTAGATTAGATGGTTTTATTCGATTAGATGAATATGATTTTATTCGATTAGATGATATGATTTTATTTGATTAGATGATATGATATATGATTTGATTAGATGGTTTTATTCGATTAGATGAATATGACTTTATTCGATTAGATGATATGATTTTATTTGATTTGAATAGATGATTTTATTTGATGATATATAATTTGATTAGATGATTTGATTACATGGTTTTATTTGATTAGATGATATGATTTGTTTAGATGATATGATTAGATGATATGATGAATAATAACTATTCTAACTAATTCTAGAACTAACACATGTCATACGTAATATAACTAATTTCATCATTTTTTAGTGTCTTAAGGGGAGGTCTTAAGGGGATCTATAATTAATATCATAAAAGAAAACTAGTTAATACATGTAACGAGTGAATAATAACTATTCTAACTAATTCTAGAACTAACACATGTCATACGTAATATAACTAATTTCATCATTTTTTAGTGTCTTAAGGGGTCTTAAGGGGAGGTCTTAAGGGGATCTATAATTAATATCATAAAAGAAAACTAGTTAATACATGTAACGAGTGAATAATAACTATTCTAACAAATTTTAGAACTAACACATGTCATACGTAATATAACAAATTTCATCATTTTTTAGTGTCTTAAGGGCATCTATAATTAATATCATAAAAGAAAACTAGTTAATACATGTAACAAGTGAATAATAACTATTCTAACTAATTCTAGAACTAACACATGCCATACGTAATATAACTAATTTCATCAAAGCATACATAAAATCTTTAACTAATATGAAATCTATAAAAATCATTGAATAATCAAAGTATACGTATAAAATTATATATATTAAAACCATTGAACCATCAAATAGGTTCATCATATATCAAAAAATTATAGTCCATCATATGTTTAAATATATAAACAAAGTATAATGAAATTTAATCCAGAGATATCAAGTAGGTCCTAACACAAGAAATAAGTATACATATTATACTTTTTAGACCAACTCAAGTGGTTCAGACCTTTCATGGAGAACCTGTAATATTCTCTCATGATCCTCACTATCTAGTCTCCACTTACAACATTCACGTTGAGATTTAACTATATGAAGACAAATGGATGTGGCAACTACTAGGTGACTATATTGAAACACCATATTGTCTGGTTCGTAATCAACAAAGTGAATACCATGTTGAATTACTTTTATTTGCTTGAAATATGTTCCCTCTAAAACAACTAAACCTGCAGGTCACAAATTTTAACAATATATAAATTTAAACAAACTCAATTTGAAATTTGTTAAAAGGTTGAAATTTAAAATTTACAAATTGAATTCAATATATTGATGTAAACCATATACAAACCTATGGGTAACAACATTCCATCACTTTCTTTAGGTTCAAGTAACTTCATCCTCTTTGCAGTACAATGCAATAAATAATAACCAACTCCTTCTACATTTCCATGCTCAGCAATCACTGCAAAGACATCTCCTGCACAATAAATTTATATATGTACGTGTGTGAGATCTTAAAATAAATACTTAGTTCAATCTATGGATCTATCTATATCTATCTATACATGCAACTCAATGTACCATATAATGTGAAATATATATACTTACCAATTTTGACCAATCCCGAGATATGATCGTAATCAATAGAAATCAAAGGAACATCATCGAAGTTTTCATCTTCATCTCTATCAAATATATCAGTAACAACTAGTGGAACTAGATTCCATGCGCCTACATATCCACGATCTTGATTGATACATTCATCATAATTGTCAGCAATGCAATGACAACAAAAGCATGAGTAGTCCCTAGTGTTCAACATCCAATTGCGAAAATTCGTACTCATAACAGAATGCAAAGATCGCGTCTTTTCTATCCTATTGCAACCATGCATAATTTTTCTATCCACACCTGAACAAATGCATATATAATACATTCTATATAAATATAATTTGAATAAAAAATATTATAAAAATTTTAAACACTTTCAAATAATTTAAAAATGTGTGCATACCTTTTATCTCCCAAAATTTTCTATATGGCACCGCCTGAGTCAATCCTGATGACGTATCATTCTCATTTGGTGTGAAATGTGTCTTGCACCATTCAACCACATCATGTGCATTTTTTATATGCACTACCTTATAATTCATTTGATACTTTTGTATAGCACGTTTGATGCAAGCTCTGGCACCATCATGTTCACCTTTTCCATGTCCACTCTCAAAGAAACTCCAGACATGTGGTATGTTTTCATTACGATGATATCTACATAGTGCATAAAATGGTCTCGATGATTTGAATTGTGCAGCACATCCATCTGACCAAACATAATGTTTATCAATTTTTATACCTCTTTCTTTTAAATTTGCAAAAAACATCTTGAAGAAGTGTTCCACATAATGAATGTCATGCTCTCTATCATCACTTATATAAAAATGATATTCCTTCTTGATGACCCGTGCTTCAAATGTGCTCTGAATACCATCCAAATCTAATTGTGTGTGTCGATAACACACATGTACCATAATAGTAATTTGCTCTGAAAAATAGTATTCTGACTGAATTGCCTTTTGATGAACAAAAGAATAATTTTCTGCAAAATCAACAACTGATACAATAGTTCCAAGTGGGAAATTGTCTCTCAATGTTTGAAATTGTTGTGCTTGCCACTTTGCAAAAAAAGCATGATGAATGTAGGGTTGGATCAATTTTTTAAATTTTTTCATAAATACTCCAACATTTATCTCCTCTTCAACATATTCTAACCTTTTGGATTCTTTCCCAAATTTTGTTTCATTCTTTACATATTTGTAACTCTTGCAATTTACCATCTTTGTTACATCAATATTTTCATTTTTCAAAGGAAAAAGAGACAAATCGGCACATGTTTGGCATATTCCTTTTATGCAATTTATTAGTCCAGCTACATCATCTCTTTTGTCACATAAAATGGATGAGATGAACTCACTTCATCTAGTAGGAGGAGCCTTTTCAAAACCATAAGTGTCTTCTACAAACTTTCGAAAAACTTGATAGTGGAGATCAAATTCAATATGATAACGACAACAACAAGTTTCAAACACTTTGTTTGTCCTGATATAATATGGATTCAATCTTTCAAACAATGTTTGTCCAATCTTTATATTAGGATTTGAACTACAAAATGACACATACATTTCATGTTGTGTTGTGTCCAACCAATGTTTCATATGATATTCATATTGATTAGCTGAAATTCTATGTCTGATAACATCTCTAGTGTTTGATGAAGGCCGTGTATTATCATTCCAAAATGATGTGACCAAATTTTTTGTTCCTTCATCAATCCTATCAGAACGAGGATCTCTACACATGATTGCCCAATTGCCTTCCAAGGTGTTATCATCCAAAAGTATTCTCCTATTAACATATCGTGATATTGTTTTCCTATTCAAACCAAAGTGAGATGAAACTAAAGATATCTGTCTTTTTCATCCCATAGTGTTACCTACAATGGATGTCAACATAACTTTTCTTGTAATGGACTTATCTATAGTTCAAGATCGCTTCCCTAGTTGGTTCAAACCTTTCTTAAGATTTTCAATCATATCAGTTTGCATGTCAACAACTTTTCTCTTCTTTGATGATGTGTCTATACCCAATAATTTTAATGCCCCTTCCAACTTCTTGTTTATAAGCATAAGTGAAAGCAATTGAGCTTGTTCAAGTATTTCAAAATTATCAAATTTACCCAATATTTCTCTTTCTATCATTTTCATTGATCTCTTCTTAGGAAGACTTAAGTGTTGAACATTAGCAAGTGATCTCAAATTGTCCACATCCATTGTAAGTAAATGATCTAAGTTTCTATAATTAATATTTTTCTTTACAGTTTGAGCTTATAAATTTAAAAGTTCATCCATACTAGTAGGAGCACGTGATTTTGACCCTTCTCCAACACCAATTGTTTGAGCTTCTGTAGGGAGTAATCACGACCCTTCTTCAATGTGCAATTCTTCGACTTGACTTGACCCTCCTACTTCAGCTTGTCTTTCAGCTTCTTTAGTTTTATGATAATATGTCAATGCAACTTCACGATTTCTTTGTTCAGTACCAGGTGACCTTTTTCTAGAAGATTTACTTTGTCTTCCCTTCTTGTTCCCCATTTCTTCAAGCTCAAAAAAATGTCTTCCACAAGATCAACAAAAATTTCCTCCTTCAAAAAGTGTCTTCAATAATAGAAAATGTGAATTTTTTAATTGCAATTCGATATAAAATAAAAACAAAATGTTTTACTTTTATACCATTGTAAATTTTATTTACAAAATCATTTTACATGCCGACTTCACTCGAAGTATATACTTCGTACGAAGTACCCAAGATAAAATTCTGGTAGATGTCTTTGTGCTAGGATTTTCACTTGAGAGGCTTCGTGTGAGGGGTCTTCACATGAAGCCCCTCAAGTGTCTTCGTGCGAAGGGGGTTTTCGCACGAAGCCCCCAAAATTGAAATTTTGCTCTCAGAAAACAACAAAACTTCAGAAAAATGGTCTTCCGGGGTCTAAAACAAGGACTAAACAAAATGATTTTTTCAAACAGATGATGTCAAATGATGCTATTCGAAACAACCTTTCTAATGAATATAGTTTTAATACATATTGAGTTCATTATCACTTTTAAATATTACTTTAACTAAACATAGGTTGTTTGGTCATTCAACAATCTGTCTCTTCAAGACTTTAGGAAAAATAGTAAATGATTAAAAAAAATTTATAAAAAAATATGTAGGAAAAGCGTATTTGTGTTACCTTTCTATGAAAAAAAGAAAAAATGAATTTCGATAAACACAAATCAAGTTAGAGCGATCCAAGTGACCTTATGTCTAAATTATAGTTACGGTCACTTTAAAATTTAATAAACTATGAATATTGATCCAAAATGAATAAAACCAATTACATCCTTTAGATATTGAAGTTAAAACTATAATCTCGAAAGAATTACATCGTTATCATATTTTTTTAAAAAGTTATGTTGATCCAAGTGACAGTAACTCCTTAAAAACATAGTTTTTTCACGCAAACCACTTTTAGAAGGAGAAGGAAAAATGAATTTAAATAATTTTTAAAAAAAATTTTAAATATATTTAGAAACTAGAAAGAAAATTCTAAAAGACTCTAGTTTACATCATCTTCAAATTCCTAATAGTTTTGCAGCAACAGATGTTCGAAAGTGAAGTTTTTTCTCAGAATGTTGAACTCTGTGTCAAAGTTGGCCAAAAAGTGGGACTCACTATTGTGGGACCACCCAGGACCAAATAAATGACTAAATAGTTAGTCACTAATAATTAGTCGCCCCAAAAAAGGACTAAATAAATTATTATCACTCCTTTATAATAACATTTGATAATATAATTGTAGACTAATCTATAACTTAGAAGTTCCATTTCACCAGAAATTATTGTTCGCCAATAGGTTCATTGCGCAAGAAATCCATTTACTGTGACAAGCTATATTTAAAATATGTCCTTTGCAGAATAGGGCTAATTGCAGGCCTAAAATGGAGGATACTTAATATAGTTCACAAGATTGTTATAGTATCTTGGGTCAAAAGAATCCAAAAGTCTTTCCAAGTTTTAAAACCCTAGTTTCTCATATTTTTCCTTCAATAACCACCTCTATTTGCCACTGTCAACACTATTTTTTTGTCTCTTGCTATGACAAGATTGTTGTGCATATGTTGAGGAAGGTTATCTTACATGTATGGCTTAGTCTAAATGTTAGCTTAATATTTTTGTCTATTTTAAGTGTAATTTAATGTTAGGCCTTTTTTCAGGAAAACATATAAGGACACCATTATTCAACAGATCTACACTATGAACCTTCTAAACAACTCACTATTAACCAACTTATTTTTAAATTTGTATTTGGTCTAAATTTGAGTTTGAGATAAGGAATTATACAAGTATGAATGTAATTTTTTCAAAAATCTTGACACTACTACAAAATAAGGTATTTTAAGAGAATATTTTGACATGAAAATCTATTATTATCTTAACTTTATCTTTTATTTTATTTTTTATTTATCTTATTAATTTATATTTTAATTTCTTTTATTTTTCTATTTATCTTGTTAATTTATAACTTAATTTCTTTGTCTTTCAAATGAGATGATGATAAATTTTCCAAACACGAGAAAAAAGTTAGAGCGAGAAAGTAAGCATGAGGGGGTTTACATCTAGTACCAAAGGTTTAAAAAATTCTTCTCTTTCCAGAAAAGAAAACCTTTTTTCTTCCACGAATGATGAAGTTTCCAGAACTATGAGGGGAAAGGAATTATTGGTGCTACACCAGTCGATCATATGCCACAGTTGGTGGATTTTGTGCTCAAAAGATATGAGAAAAAAGGTGTAGGAGAGGAGTTCAAAAGAATATGCAGTGAGGCCAAAGAAGGGTTCTTCTGCCTGGTTTTCTCAAAACTCTAGTTGCTTTCTCTTAAGAAAGAGGGAAAACTATCGTGTACATGGACAAACATCCCTCCAAAAACCATTACTGAACTTCAACGAGGGGATTTTAAAAGAAAATCTAACCCAGAGTCTTCAATCTCTAGTTTTGTGTGGGGCTCCTTTTCAGAAGACTTTGATTCTTTGGTGTCTAAGAAGACCTCTCAAATGGGCATGATGGGGAGTGGAAAAAATATTGGTTTTAGGAAAAATATCAATACGCAGCTTTCAGTTCCTTAGTTGATGATGAAAAAAGGTACTCTATTTCATCGTTAAACTCACCAAGGACTCCCTCACAAATGACATACATTATCACTTTACTAAGCATTGTTACAAGTTCGATTAACTTATTTAGGACTGAACTAGCTCAACAAAAATTCTAGGTCATTGATATACTCCTTAAAGGAAATATATCTACTAAAGTATCTTCAACCAAATATAAAAACATGATAAAGTATCACACCTAGACTGTTGCAAGTGTGATATGGGGCTATTGTAGGTTGGAATGCACATCAACATTCATCAAATTACCTCCCAAACCAATAAAGAACACGTTTCAAGGTTGGCGACTAACCTAACATCCTCAAAAACATAAAAACAACATCAAATTGATAAGAAATAGGGGCGAGTAATGCCCAACACCAACACCACACCTTCTTAGGCCATACTTTCCTAGTTGAAACCCCATAGATCTCATCCAATCCTCTATGGATAATCAAAAAGGGAGGGATAAATGTGAGCATCTAGAGAAGAATTATGAACACCTTTAGTTTGAGCGATCAAAATAAGCACAAATATTTCCCACATGCAAGGTAACCCCAAGTACAGATGACAAAGTCCAATCATAACACAAAAAGAATATAAAAACTTGTACTTGAGGAAAACCTTAGGTTGGGCAGGGATCTCCTTGAGTGTGAGAAACTAATTTAAACTCTGATAAGCACATATGATGTCTTGTTCAACATAAAAATACCAAAATCCCACTGTACATGCTCTTCTACCAATCTGAGACAAGAGGAACACCTTCCAACATAATCAATGTTATCACCTTCCATCTCCAGGGTAATTCCTGAATAGAGGAACACCCAAAAACTCTGACCTACACTTCCTCTTAGTTTAACATGAATAGTGTTTGCAGGAAAACCCTCCGTATTCTAACTAATATACAGTGATTAGTTAAGAATATTACTATAGGCATCAATTAAGGAGAATGGTATAATCTATATCTGAAAAGACACAATTCATTATGTTATGTGTCTGTTTATAGACCTTTTCCCCCCATATATATCTATCCAAGTCTCAAGTTGGTACAAGATTCTAACGGTCTCAATCTCAAGAAATCTTGTTTTATAGTATTGTATCCTTTCCAATTTCCAAATTCATGCTTCCATACAAAGGAGCATGTATGGTTAGAGATGGCTCAATAGTTGTGAAGAAAGATGGTCAATTTGCATGATGGAAAGATCACACAAAATATTATGATAGAAGATAGTGAAAACTCAAAAGTAAAATGAGTGAGAAAAGAGGGAAAATTGTGGAAAAGATGATGATATCATTTATCAAGGATGACAGTAGAAAAAAGTTTCCCTGTATAAATTTGATTGAGAAAAAAAGAAACATGTTCACAATGCATGACAATAAAAAAAATAATGTGTTTTACATCAAGAATTTGTTTGTATATATCTCAACATTAAATTCAAGATCTTAGAGAAGCATTAAATACAATTTTGCCATCACTAGAGGACATTCAAGATCCTCCCCTCAATTCTTGGATATGGACAATAGGAAATCATGATATTTATTTTTGTCCTGAAATTTAAAATATACTCCCTAGTATCAATGGCTTAAGGAAGAGCCTCCAAATGTTAAAAAATAAGAAACTTCATTATGCGGGCCATTAGACAATGGAAATAGTTATCACTTCATGGAAAGGAAAACTATGCGAGTCCAATTTGAATTATGACTTACACAATAACAAGTTGACATTATTTTTGTAGATCCTCTTTATACCTATGAGAGATTCAAGGTGGGTAACAAATGTGCCTTATAACATAACGAATGGGGAGTGCACTTCTGTGATTAATTCATTTTCTCTGGTGTACATTACTATAGGTGATGAAGATATTAGATATCACCTTTGCCTTACAGATAGAATGTATTTATAATCAATGGATTCCTCACTGCACACTAGAGAAAGTTGACATTTCAAAAACACATATTGGTGTAAATTTGCTAAAGAATTAGAGATTTTTCCATCACAAAGAATTTTAGTGGGTAGGTTTTAACATACTCGAACCCAATCAACCACTCACAGGCATGTTGTGTTCAACATATCACTTATTTAGTGGAGGTTTGGTCTTTAAATAAATGATTCACATTCTTTTTGTTACCTTTAAATGATGCATATTTTCTGTCTATTAGAAATCACTTAATGTAAAGAGTCTACACATTTTGTTAAATATATCAGTTTATGTGGAGATTTGATTCTTCACTAAATAACTGACATGTTTCCCATCTGTTAGAAATAACCGATCAACATCAAAGCATCAATGCGAATATTAGACATTTTTTTCTGGCACAAATCTAGATTGTGTATTTCTATTAGCATTTATAGCTCATACACCACAACAAATAAACATCATGTGCACATAGTATTTGGTACATTTGAAAACAGTTTGTTTTCCTTCTAGACAATTAGTTTGTTCTCATAACAGTTTTTCTTTTATTTTAATTAGAATAAAAATATATCTTGTATGCATATATTGAATGAATTGATAGCACATGTTGCTCTGGCTAAATCATTTGTTCTTATGAAAGTTGTTGATCGAGAAGGCTACAGGATAGTAATTAAATTTGGTCTCATTTCAATGTTTATTCATAAAATTATTTTGTAGATGTAAGTAATTTTTCGAAGAAAACATGGCTTCTAAAATAAATGAAAACAATCTTGGATTACATATAATTTTAGAAAATAAGATTGTATGAATTCTCATTCCTCACAACATTAAATTCTGATATCTTAGTTGCAAATGGAGTCTTGTATTTTCAATATTTATCTGTATGCATTGATTTTGGTGTCTACATTTCATCTATTTTATCCTTATGGTAATTAGTTGTAGTAACAAATTTGGGATGTGCATATTTTAATCTCCACATGCAGTTGTAATTTATCTCTTATATATTGCTACAAGTTATCCTAATTCAGAAGTTAGATTCTTTGGTGAAGACATCTTAAATATAATTTGTGATTATGGTAGTATTATCTTCATTATTTACCTTGAAAGAAAAGGAAGGATTCCTCTTGAAGTTTGCAATGCTTGGCATTTTGTGCACGTACTCAGGCTTACATTGTAGGCTAGTATTTAAGGTATATGAGACCACCTTGGACACCCCACTCTATATACATATCTTGATCCCCCAGGATTGTTAACCATCCTTTCACCACACAAGCACATGATATTCACTTTCAGGCATGCTATAGCATACTAGTGATCTAGAAAACAAGCTATGCAATTTTTAAAAATAGCTTAAGTTGATAACATGAATTTATTCACTTATTATATACACAAATTTCACTTGCATAGAAAATTATCACAAGGTATGGAAGACGGGTTAAGACAACGGAAGTATTGAGAATTTAAAATATTACCAATCTTGTAAGGATGCTTAGCTTGGAGTGGTTTCTTACAATTTCTACACACCTAGCAACAACAAAATTGGCACAATGAAGCAAATAAAAATGACTTATCTTGTAAGCTTCACTAAAAGAAGATACCCAAAAGAATAATGAGAGTGAAGTGAAGTACTAATGGATGGTCTCCACAAGAACACAAATTCATATGAATCTCCCATCTCAAATTCATTATTATTCTTTAAAGGGTATTAGCTCAATGGAAGAGCACCTACATTACAAGTAGGAGGATGGTGGTTCGATTTCATCGTGTTCTAATATGACTAAATATATGACTAAATTAAAGACTAAATATATGACTAAATAAATGACCAAATCAACAACCAAATAAATGACTAAATCAATGATTAAATAAATGACCATATTAATGACTAAAATAGTTTAGTCATAAATTTGGTCGCGTAATAAATGACCGGCAATAAACTACTAATGGTCATGTGATCAAAATTAGTCATTTATCTACAATTTTTAGTAGTTCATTTAGTCATATATTGTTGTTTTTGTACTAGTGAATTTATACAAAATTTTCTCATAGAAAGAGGTTCACTTGTGTCCAATATATTTGCATCTTAAAAAATAGTTCAAGAGACCGTATTTGGGAATCTATTAATAATGGGTTTGTTCTCATTTAGTTAAGCCCTTTGGAAATCTATTAATAATGGGTTTGTTCTCATTTAGTTAAGCCCTTTGGTAAGATGATTGAATGACAATGATCTAAAGATTGAAGGGAAAATGTAATCATGCAATATGTTCCTAAGATGTTGATATAATGCCAATATTTCTAGATATGCTTTGTAAATAATTTTTTGATCCTTGAAATGTCCTCAATGATTTGAATAATCAAGAATGATCCTTAAATACATATCCCAATGTGTTATTTGAAATAATGTGTGCCTCAAGTAGCTTATAATGACAACTAATGGAAGGGGATGATGCTCCAATTTAAAAAGTTTAGATATAAAAGTTCAAGGTTCCAATCAGCACAAAACGACCTATACAAGTTTTATACTTCCCATTTGAAATTTGAATCAATATGACAAATGAGAAACTTAATGCACTTGTCTAAACTCTTGAAATATATAAAATTAAATAAAACTAAAACACATTTATTATCACCTACACAGAAATGCTAATAAATCCGTTTAAAAAACACCCTAATCATCTAAGATCTCCAAACCATTAACAAGAATATCCCATCATCACACTATGCAAAGTTGGCTTTTGTCTCAATAGTTCATATTGTAATCATTAAATTTCAAAAATATGCTTCCTCCCAATATTTCTTTACAGTTTTTAAATATTCTATTGTGCTCTAAACATTTTTATAAGGTTCTCAATCCACTTCTGTACCTAATTGATAAGCATTGAGGTATCAACGGTACTCATCCTTGCTGTTCAAAGCAATGATGGATACCTACAAAATGAATATTAAATTCTGCTTAACTAACCTCAAACAACTGCTCTGAGCAATCAATATAACATACAAAGTGCAGCCTATTATTTATTCTTACATTACTATATTTCTCTTTAATGGGTCGAGCTGGATTGAAAGCATAACCACAAGTCTTAGGATGGCTTGACAAGCAAAGAAAAAGAGTCTACAAATAATGGCTAGTTGCTGATCCTGTAATATGACTTGGGAGGAGTTGTGTTTTGAGAATAGTAATAGTTAATAATGGCTTGTGATTCAAGAAGCTTCCACTTTGTGTTGGTTCATGGAGCCTGTTTTGGCGGATGGTGTTGGTACAAAGTTGCAGACCTCCTTATGAAAGATGGTCATACTGTCTCTTCCCTTGACATGGCCGGCCAAGGCATTGATCCCACTGATGCAGATCTCATTTCCACATTAGAGCAGTACAATCAGCCTCTCACAGACTTCTTTACTGATCTGCCTTCCAACCATAAGGTGTGCATTTTTATATAACTGAGCTATAAAACAAGTAACATGCTAACAGTCAAAATATGGCATTGACAATATTTGTATAGGTGATACTGGTTGGTCATAGCGCTGGTGGTTACAATGTGACATACACCATGGAGCGCTTCCCAGATAAAATTGCTGCTGCTGTTTTTGTCACTGCACGGATGGTCCTTAGCGGAGCGACTGCCTTTGACAGTTTGAATGAGGTTTATTCTAATTTTCTGTTTTTAATCTTGCCAATCGTAGAGAAATGTTATTATTACTATAATTATAAATTGAAATAAGGTTTTGATAGGATTCTTGGTTTTGAAAAGATTCTTCAATCTTGTATATGAGACAAGATCAACTTACAATCTGTTAAGAAAAGACTTCCCAAACAACCTATATAGAGAATGCTCCCCAAACAAACAATCGACAAATTGAAACCAAACTTCCCCGAAGAATTTTAAAGTAAAAGCAAACCTTCTATAAGAAAAACCATCTTACATTTTTCAAAGAAATTCTGAGCTGAACCAAGAACAATTCATAGGCTCTACATGATGCAATAAGAAATTCCTCTAATACAATTCTCAAAGCACACAACTAATCAACTAATCTCTTACAAGATCATAGTCAAAGCTCTTGCTTTAAAAATTCGTTACATCCTGCCTTTGATTGTCAGATCAGAACAAACTGGCTTCATCAAGTTCAGGTTTATTCTTGACAACATTATTGTTGTCTTGGAAGGCATGGAATGGGTCCGGAGGTCGAATCAGAGAGTCCACTTCCTCAAAATTGATTTGATAAAGCGTATGACCGAATTGAGTGGCCTTTTATTTTGGCTATGCTTCAAGCTCTGGGTTTCGGCCCCAGATTTATACAGTCTGTTCAAATGATTTTTGGAGATGCCTATGCTTACATCACTATCAATGGTCAACAGATGCCTCTGCTTGCTTCACTATCAATGACCGACAGTGTGAAGCCTTTGGTCTCTTCAGATCCATTCGCCAAGGTTGCCCTTTAGCTCCTCTATATGTTCTTGTCCAAATATGGTGCTTCTTAATATCTTGAATGAGAAGTTCCAGACTTTATGACAATGAAAGCAAACCTTCGAGGAGAATTCGTTTTGGATTCTCTACTCCTAAACCTCAGAACACAATTTTATGATATTTTCAGTGCCGATGACATAAAATAAGAAATAATTAATCTTTTCATAGATTTCTCAACTTCCTCAATCGGTATCCTTCTTGTATACCTCTTCAATTTAAGACACCAAAGATTTTTTTTATAATAATTAAACTGATTATAATTTCAGTTTCAGTTTTTATATTTGTAATTATTTTTGTGCATCTGTAGGTTTTGCCTCGAATTGGAAACTTGGGAGACTCCACATTTTCCTTTGCGAATGGAGAAGAAAATAAACCCACATCCCTAAAGTTTGGCAAAAAGTTCTCACAAGAATTTTTGTTACAAAACACACCCTCTTCGGTAAATTATTGAAATCAACAATTCCTGGGCTTGACTGTACAACAGACTTAAATTGCTTGATTGACTGTTTGGTATGAATGAATTGATGCAGGATATTTGCTTGACGGATTCTCTGCTCAAAAGATATCCTTATTGGGAAGGAGTCGTTTCCTACACGAAGGAAAACTATGGACGAGTTCCCCGAGCATATGTTGTGGCCAAAGGCGACAAAATTTATTCGGAGGAATTCCAGAGAAAAATGATTGAAGAGAATCCTCCACAAATGGTATACGAGATAGAAGGATCGGATCACTCTCCATTCTTCTCCAAGCCTGATCGACTTGCTCACATTCTCCTGCAAATTGCCAATAGATGCCTATGTAACTAATGTTATGCTCAAAATGTTGAACTTGTTACATTCTTCTTCCCAAAATTTATACGCTGTACATCGTATTGAAAAACTGAAAAACTATTGAAAAAGGAGGCAAGTGAAACAGCGTCTAACAATTTTTTTGCGCGTACGATTTTTTCCACAACGATTTTCTGCAAGAAACAGGAATGGATTTAATTTTGAAGAACGGGGTTGTAATTAGCATTTTGTAAGAAGACAGACGCAGAGGAGTCAAGAAACTAAAGCAAAGAACAGGAAAAACACAGAAATGAATTGAAAATGATTTCTATATTTCTATAATGGAGTCATGAAACTAAAAACAAAGAACAGGAAAAACAGAGAAATGAATTGAAAATGATTTCTTTATTTCTATAATTTAAATCTATGCAAAGCTTAATTCATGATTCATTGACAGAGGGCTTTTGCCCTTTGTTTATATTCAGAAAATAGAAGTTCCCTTTTTATTCCTTCTTCAATCCTCCTTCAAACTATTGTTACAGTCATTTATTACATTTGCTCTCTATTTTTTCTTCAAACTATTGTTACAGCCATATTTCCATTCCTTCTTCAATCCTTCAAACAGTTGCTACAGCTGTCTATTATATTTGCTCCCTATTTTTCTACAAATTGTTTTACAGCTATCTGTTACATTTGTTGCTGGTCTAACAAATACAGTACCTTTGTCTTCTATGCTTTGTGCAGCAATGAAAACAACTTAAAAAAATCATTTTCCCTCTAAAATTATTTCTAAGAAAAATTTAAGCATAGATGTTTGTTAAATGGCAGATAACATTCCTAAGCTAGTTGGACAACTTCTAGCCCCACTGCATTTTCACCCCCTCAAAAATGAAGCCTAAAAAATAGGAGCTTCTATTTTTTGGAAAAAAATTCCAAATAATCCTATGGGACCTCATTTTCCTACAAAATAGAATCTTAAGCTGCCTTATGGGACCCATACTAAGGGTTTCATACTTCAGGTAATAGTTTTTTATTTACATCACCAGTACCTATTGTGGAAGTGCGAACACAACACGGGCTTTGACTTAGCAAGACCTTGTATAGCACAACCCTTCTTTCTCATTTTTTTGTGTAGGTTTAGATCTGACAATGAAAGTGGTATAGAAGCACAAAGTAGACTATTGTAGGTTGCAACGACTTTTGAACTGGAGGAAACAGTAGGACTACAGTGCTCAACACCCATGTCCAATACTTTTTGGCTAGATTTCATGAGAAAGGCCTACAAAAGGGGTCCCTAAATTTTGCCAAGTAAAATGATGGGGTGTATATGCAATATATAAAAATCCTTTATTTTTTTTTGTCTAGTATATGCACTTGTGGCTTAACTCCATACTAGTGCTAATGTCTCATATAATTTATTACATTTCAAAATTGTAAATAATAAAATTAAAAATAATAATAATAATAAATTGTGTAGTAGTTATTGCTTAGGAACAATGATTTCTTACCATATCTAGCAATGGATATTGAGAGTTTGCAACTATATAGATATGTAAATTTATTTGTTCTATTTGTAAAATACTAGGTATTTACATACACATAAAATTTCTAAATGTACTACACATGGGAATAAAAGGTTTAACTCACTTTCCTCAATAAATCTTTTTATTTGGATCAATGAAAATATGGTTTTGTTAATATATTAAAATATTCATTACAATAGATAATTCTTCAAAAACTTACCTATCTCCATGTAGTCACTTTCTAATTTAACCACCCCATATCAATGCTCAAAAAAATGCCGAACCAACTACCCACTTTATACATAGACAAACCTGAATATTGTATCTTTAAAATTTACAAATAATACATATTAAAGGGCACCCCAAAATTGCCATGGCAAATCCTATGAACAACCATACACCCCATTTAAACTAGCAAAAATATGCTATTATCGAAACCAAATAAGAAAAAGAAAGGAATTTTTTTCTCGGCCTATGATTTTCTTCCCTTTAGTCTCCAACTTTGGCAATTGAATTAGGCCATTGAACCAAAAGTCACTTAGTTCAAATCTTGAACCCTTCCCCTCTTGCTTGCTTGCTTCCAATCCCACCCGAGCTAGCACCTCCAATTCATGAAAAAATTACAAAAGGGTTTCCCATCCCACTTGCACTTTTGTCCTCCATTCTTCCTTGTTTCCCTTCTCACTCAATACAATGGAAGGGAAAATATTATCTTCACAAGACCCTAATTCACTCCAATCACATTCCTTATCTTTGAATCCCTTACAAAGAATGGCTATGGCTAGTAATGCCTTCAACCCGAATGTCTACCCCTTGTCTACACACTCCCACATTACCCATTCCACATCTGCTTTAGTTTGGAATCCCAATCCCCTTTCCAGTAGCATTGAGACTATATCAGTGTTCACCTTGCATCTATGTTATGCTTTTATGAACTATTCTTCAAATAGGAGGTCTAAATTTTGCATGAAAATTGAATCATAAATTTTAAAGACTTCTTTAAGTCTCTTCTTTGAAATATTGCCTAAAAAGGCCAATTGTTGCTTCACAATGATGATTTCAAAATTTGACTCCATTACACTCTACCCTCTGCATGTTTACTTCTCCAAATAAATTTCTTGTTTAAAGTTTCTCACATCTAGCTCCTTTTTGAAATCCCCTAGCTCCAAATGATCATTCGAGATAAATACACCTTACTTCACCCATCCCATCGAACATAACTACTTTTCGAGTTGTTATTGATCACACACCCTAGTGGTGTACTTTGGCGATCTTCACTCTATTTGAAATCATCAAGCCTTTCCCAATACTTTGTCACAATATCTGCATTGAATGACACTTCCCATTTGGACAAAGCATCTACCACCTTATTACCTACTTGATATACGTGAGATGTTTTTAAGGCCTAAAAAGTATTTAGTAAATTGTGAATTATTTTAATATATCTATTCAATTCTAATTAAGAGCCTCCCCCTTCATTAATGCATTTACTATGATCACTGAATCCCTTTCTAAATAGATCTTGCTCACAACAAACCTTTTAGCCATCAACACCACTTCTAGGACTGCCTGTGCTTCTGCTACATCATTTGATCCATTCGATAACTTCTCTGCACCAATTGCTACCATATTCTCCTTATCATCTCTTGCAACAAATCCTACACTAAAAGGGCCTAAATTTCCTTTAGATGCTCCATCAAAGTTCACCTTTACCCACCCTTCCTCCGGACCCTCCCACTTCACTTTTTTGTTCTCTGATTGAACTGGATTAGCCCAGATAGGCCCATTAATAAGCTAATTCTTCCTCAACTAAATCTTGATATATAGGCTTGGTAGAACACTTTTGAGAATTTACTTAGTTTATTCTATATATCTTTTCAAGTTTTGTACTCGTTACATTTGCAACTCAAATTAGAAGTCAATAACTTTTGGGCATGCTTAAGAAGAATGACATGTTTTTATATAAGGTTCACTATTCAGAAAGAAAAAAGAGAAAATAATAGATTACTCTCAAATGTTAAGAAATTATCGAAGTTGTTAGTCTTCATTTGAAGTGGCTATATGCGCCATTGATTGTTTAAAGCTTGTGTTGCTTCCACCGGTTACCAAAGCTAAGATAATTCTAATGGCAAGCTTGAAAGATTTTTAGTTTATAGTACACCAATGAACTCTAAGTTGTTGATATGGTTATGTTTCTCCTTGTGACATTTTGAAACCTTCAAAATGAATTTTAGTTCAACGAAGATTATGATGTATATATAATTTTATGATAGTGTGGTAGGGTAACTTTGCTTAAATGCCAAATCATTTTGAGATGCTATCTGATTATTAAAAGTGTCAAGTTTGTCAAAATTGGCAAGCAATTAAGGGCCCATGCAAAATATGTTTTTTAAAGTGTAATATTTTCTATAACTATTTTACTAGTTAAATATATTAGTTTTGCTTGTCATATTATCCGTCAAGAATATGATGTCTAATCTAAATAATTGTGGTTTGGAATGTCTTGTAGATTTAATATTTTTTAGATGTAGCTATAATCGTTCAGTTCTATTGGTAGATGATATAAGTATATAGTGACATGAATTAGTATTTCATATATTTCATTACAAAATAATATCAATTAAAATTTTATAATTTTTATCTAACTATTTTTTAATTGCACGTGCTTAATTTTCCAACGTAGTTGTTATCACTAACTTAGTGCATCCTAAGCTCATTAACGATACATTAATTTTCATTGATATTTTGTTGTTGTCTTTGCATGTGACTTAATTGCTTATAGCTATTGTCCCAACTTCTAGATAATAAGAATGAATGTTGTGAGATCTGTTATGTGCACAAAGATCAAAAAGTGGTCATTGCAAATTGTCATATGAAACATATTCTCTATTGGTCTATTACCCATTTGCTTTGACAACCCAAAATTGCACAATTGATCTAATACTTATGTATAAATACCACCAATAATCCTATACTATTAATACTAATATAATTAAACACTTGATCTCATTTAGTGAAGAATAACTAAAACATAAATGATACCTCTTAAAAAATATAAAAGTAAAATAAAGCACACATTCCTTCAAATTTCCCATCAACACATCCCAGCACCTTCTAATGTTTCGAGTACTATTCATTTAATACCGTAAAACTTTTGTGAGCTCATGTTACCTGTCAGTCTCTTTCCAAATCTGGTAAGCTGCATCAGTAAACTCTGTTATAAGTTTGAATCCGACGCACTTTGCAAGAAAAATAGAATGGAATGCGATGAAAATACACTGAGAGAGCTTGCTCTCTCTATTACCGACCACCCACCTTCACATTTCAGCGCAATCCTGCAATTCTTCGTATCTTCTTCTCGCTCAGATGTCCACAGAAAGAAGTTACCAGTCTCCCCATTTCTTAACTATCTTTCCTCCCTCGGTGAGGCCTGTAACCATGAGAAAACGGATTCATATAAATTCACCTGCACGGTTTTAAAGATACTAAGAAACCTCTGTGCCGGAGAAATAAAAAACCAAACTTCGTTTATTTATGACGGGGGTTTGGAAATCACGGCTTCTCTTGCAAAACAATTAATATTACAGTGCTCTAGCAACCCTGGTTTTGAGGAAAATTCGTCTTGGGAAGGCTTAGATGTTTGCCAGATGATTTTGCAGTTGCTGGGGAATGTTTGCTTGGCAGGGGAGGAGCAACAATCTGCTTTATGGCAGACATTTTTTCCTCAACTTTTTGCAGGTTTTGCATCAATTCAAAATGCCAAAATATACGAGCCTTTGTGTATGGTCATGTGCACCTGTTGTAAGGACAGCCAGGAACGTCTCAAGGAGATCTGTGGAAATGATGGATGCCCAATTTTCGCAGGCCTTTTGAGGACATCACAGAAAGGTGTAGCCCTTTTCACTAAGCGTCTTTGATCAAATTTATCTGTTTTTAGTCCACTTGCTCTTCCTTTGAACATTTTATTGAACTGTATTTAAAGTTTCTTTTTTTTTTCTCTGATACCATTTTTTTTTTAAACTAGCATTTCCTGCAATCGAGGGTTTTAGTAAGCAGGCTTTAAAGTCGAAATTTTAATTTTAATCTTTTCCCTTTTTAATCGAACTTTCGGATCTACTTCTGTTATTGCAACAACAAATCTATTTATTTATAGCCTATACAGCATTGACTCACTAAAATTATGTAGAGCTGTTTGCCCAGACGCAGTTTAGCTTAGCACTCATGTTTTTTGGTTAAGTTACATCTGTATTGTGCGAGAACCTGCGCAGTCCCCAAACTTTGAATGCAATGTTTTCTATAGCTCTCCAAAAATATATTCAGAGATACACAGGAATTAATAGCAGAATTCGATGATTGAAACCTGGAAAAGAATTAAGTCGGCACGCATTGGGATTTATATGCATAAATTACTAAGATTAATGATAAGAAGAATGCCTCCATTTAGATGATACTACTAATTGATAGATAGAAGAGCTATGACTCTTCGCACTTTACATACCTATTATCTTTTACGTGGAAGGTCGACAAACTAAAAAGAACCCAAAAGGCATTTTCTCGAAACCTAATTAAATGCTCTTTGCCAGCAATCATGCTTTTATTCCCCAATTTCCTATCTATCACAACTGCTATGTATGAAATCTTTTGAGAATCAAGATATTTCTGGGTGCTTTCTGGTGCCCTAAAATTCTGTACCCCATCTCTTCTGAGTGTTGGGGTATCTTGCACAATTGATCCCCCGTTCAAAAGATTTTTAATCCCACCGAATTATATCTCATGTACAACATGATAGAAAAGCTAAGTAGATGGATGTGAATAACCCTGCAAATGGAAACATACAGAACGCATACATGCAGCTAGCAAAGACTTGAAGCGATATGAACTCCGCTTGACTGGTGTATTACTGATTTTCAGGTTAAATAAATGACTATCCGGTGATCTATGACAACATTAACAGATTCATTCATCTTGCTGGTGTAATATTTAATGTTTGAGCTATTTTCCACGGAGTTTTGGGGATGGGGACACTGGTACGGAGGTATTTCTGGGGCATTTTTAAGGCGATGGCAAGGGACGACTGTCAAAAAAATAGGGGAATTTTAGAAAATATAGAGAATCAAGATATTTCTGGGTGCTTTCTGGTGCCCTAAAATTCTGTACCCCATCTCTTCTGAGTGTTGGGGTATCTTGCACAATTGATCCACCAGTCAAAAAAATTTTAATCCCACCAAATTATATCTCATTACAACATGATAGAAAAGCTAAGTAGATGGATGTGAATCACCGTGCAAATGGAACGCATACATGCAGCTAGCAAAGTCTTGAAGCGATATGAATGCGGCTTGACTGGTGTATTACTGATTTTCAGGTTAAATAAATGACTATGCGGTGATCTATGACAACAGTAACAGATTCATCCATCTTGCTGGTGTAATATTTAACTTTTGAGCTATTTTCCACTGAGTTTTGGGGACGGGGACACTGGTACGGAAGTACTTCTGGGGCATTTTTTAGGCGATGGCAAGGGACGGCTGTTAAAAAAATAGGGGAATTTTAAAAAATATAGAGAAATTTCAAATACATATATCATAACATTGATAAAGCATTCATCATAGACATTGTAGAAGCTTAAAACATTTAGAACGATCTGGAAAAATGATTCATCATTGTAAAAACTTTCATTGTCAATATGCATATGTATTATATTCGAATTATAACACAAAATGTCCAAAGGCTCCAAGTTTCAACTATGAAATGACAAAAACTGTAGACAATAAACATAGAACTAAGAAAATATAATAATAAATTGCTGTCCATAATCAGCAGATGGTAGGTCTAGGAGTCTAAAACAAGTAGATTCGATGCCCTAACCTCCTCTTTCAACTTCTGTTTACTCCTCCAGCTGCTGCTCCTTCTCTTGCTGCTCTTCTCCTTCTTTGCAAATGCGAAAATGAATTTCTTTTTCTTTGTTTTGGTTATTTTATACTTCG
This sequence comes from Chamaecyparis obtusa, assembly GCA_027943335.1. Taxonomy (NCBI): domain Eukaryota; kingdom Viridiplantae; phylum Streptophyta; class Pinopsida; order Cupressales; family Cupressaceae; genus Chamaecyparis; species Chamaecyparis obtusa. The sequence continues at coordinate 812,242 of BSBK01000061.1, read as the reverse complement.
ATTAGGTTTTGGTATTGTTTAAAAAAAAATTGTTTTTTAAAAGCTGGCCGTTCAAAAGTGGCCTGGGCCATAGGGGACTGTCAGAAGTCCCTGGGACGAACAGGGGACTCCTAGGACATACCCTCTGGCCCCTATGTCCTGGAACCACTCTCAGAGCCATCTCAGAAATGATTCTGAAATTCTGCACAGATTGGGGACAGGCAGGGTACTTCTAAAAGTCGTCCCCACTTCTCGGTACCATCCTCGTGGAGCACAACTTCTGAGTCTTTGACAATTCCGTTGTCCCAGGATGTCCCTTTGTGCCTCAAGTAACTTTGGATGTTGTGTATCAGGTCTGATGTTGCAGGATTGGGTATGTTTGTTTGGTTTTATTGTCTTTTTCGTTGTTCATAATTCATATTGATACCTTGAGATGATGTTTGGTGCTTTTGAGCCCTTTGGAAAGTCTGTCAAACATGCTTCTACTGATTATTTTTCATATCAGATCAGTTTTAACTTTATTTCTTTGTTTTTTGTATTCTTGTTTAAATTGATTTTGTATCAATGGATGAAATATGATTTTTATGTTTATTTTTATATCTTTCTTGGTTCGTTTTCTTATGGCACAGACGACAAGGCTTTCTAGAAATATGGGGTGTTAAGTAATGTCTAAAAAATATATATATTAGTAATTTTATGACGATTCAAATTTGATTTTAATAACTTCTCTAATTAGACTTTTTTCAGCAGTTGGGAGTTGAAATATGATTTTAATATGTTTTTGTTGTGCCTTGGATACAGTCGGGATTGAAGGCAATTGGCTGGAGCTCCTCATTACAAATATATGCTTTGTTGAACCATACTTTGTACAATTATTTACTGGTTTAAGTTCACAAGAAGTTTCTTCAGCCAGGGTTGGGGATGGAAGAGAAATCTTTTGTTTAGAACAGGCAGATCTCTTATATGTGACTGCCAATTTTGCAAATCACCAAATGGAAGAATTCTTACTGTTAGTGAATTCAAAGGAATGCAAATCTGTCGTGAGGGAATTTGTAACATTTATTGTTCAGATTGTACGGAAATCTGAGGGAAGCATCAATTTTAGATCTGTGAACCCTCCAACGCTTCCAACTGGATGTCCTGCTATTGATGTCTTGGGTTATTCTTTGAATATACTCAGGGATATCTGTGCATGTGAGGATTCTCCTTCCTCCTTTTCAGACATACACCAAAATCAAGAAAATGGAAAATCGTATGTGGAAAACTCTCTGGTTTCATCTGATCTCATACAACTGATGATAGGTATGCTTCGAGAGCTTGGTCCTCCTGAGGCTGTACAGAAAGCCACAAGGCAAGCAAGCACAGGAAGTTCAAATCCTTTTCCAACAGTTCTCAATCAGTCTAAAGAAATGACAGGTGGGACTCCTAGCAAAATCATGACAAGCACTTCAGCAGATATGTGTGAAGACCCTTCTTTGTTACATGAAAGGGATAAAGACAGGGCAGTCCATGCTCATCAAACAGGGGAATTGTGCCCTTATAAAGGCTATCGACGAGACATTGTATCAGTCCTTGCTAATGCTAGCTTTCAAAGGAAGCATGTCCAAGATCAGATTAGAGAATGTGGTGGTTTATTTATAATATTGCAACATTGTGTAGTTGATCAGAAAAATCCATTCTTAAGAGAATGGGGCTTATGGGCAGTAAGAAATTTACTAGAAGACAATAGAGAGAACCAGCGAGAAGTTGCTGAGCTGGAGCTGCAAAATTCTGTAAATACATTGGCAATTACAGAAATGGGCCTGAGAGTAGAGATTGATCCAAATTCAAGAAAGCCAAGGCTCTTTAATCTAACTAATTAGTTTATAAATGTAGGGTACACTGCAAACACTTGCAGTTGGTACCTTGGTAAAAAAAGAATTTCAAAGCACTGGCCACATCTACATTGTCTTCTCTGTGTGCTTTAACTGGGGATATACCCAAAGAAGTTGCAGAAATTCTGAAAGATGTTTAAAATAAATCTGTTTCAGAGGTGATGAAATAGATTCTTGTCTAGATACGATATTCTACAACTGTTAATGCTTTATTTATTGGTTTATTAGATTGCATCTATTTGCTTTCTTGGTATTCTTTGCTCAGGGAAGCCCTCTTACTAGCTTCTCTAGAGTATTTTCTCCTATTCCTTTTGTATTATCTTGCAATTTTTGTTCTCATGCTGCAAGTGTAGGGAGTCTTTTTTCTTGAGCTATTCCCCCTTTTATCAGTTTGATTAGTTTCTGTACTGGGCAGGGAGATCCATGATAATCATCTATCTTAATTATTTCTAATTCATTGCCCAATCACAATAAAAAAATATTTTTACCTGTAAAATCTCCAATGTAAAAGTGTACTTTTTTTTTTGCAATAAATATTTTATTTCAACTAGTATGATTGAAATACACTTGATTGGCTGTTTTAATATGAAGTCTTATTCTCCTTTCATTTCTATATGATAACAGAAAATATTTTCTCTTCAACAATCATCTTCAAAAAAATTCAATTTAATTAAAAAAATTAAAACAGGTGTTAAGAATCCAGAAACATTCTGAACACGTATAAGCAGATATTAAAGAACCATTAGAGTTAGTCTGGTATTGGTCTATAATATTTTCCTGTCTTTCTCCTGCATCTCTTGTGCAGGACAAACTCAGATTTTTAACATTTAGCTAAAGAACGAGAACTAGTTTTAATCTGGTTCTGCCTTTGCCTCATATCCATCATGCCAAGTAAACAATTACAGAACACATAGATGCACTACTCGAGAAAGTCTCAGCGAGTTTTAAAAACCTTGTGAGTAAACTTGGCAAAAACTCACCCAGAAACTGGCTCAGGTTTTGGCGAAAGCTTGGTGAGTCCAAGTCAAAATCTTGACCACAACAGCAGATCAGAGCCAGAATGGCAAAAAGCGATTTTCACTTAATTTTTTTGGGCTCTCGTTTGCTCTTCAAGTGAAAAAACAGCTTCCAAACCTTGTCCAAGGTCATTTGCAGCAATTTGAGTGGATTTAAAAGCAAAATGGGATTCCTAGGTAGGTTTTTCTGATTTTTTTGTTTGTTTTTTGTAAACATTTTTCTTTGTTGCATTAAGGTTTATAGAAAGTCAACAAGGGCCTTTTTTAAGTACTTTGGATTGCTTTAGGGTCCAAAGAACAATATTTAAAACCATTTTTTTGACCTTTTTTACTGATTTTTCCACTATTTTCTCATGAATCTCAACTTTTCAATTTTTTAAAACCCTAACACTTTTTTACTTTATTTCAAATTTTAACTATGTCTAAATTTGTTTAAATTTAATTTAGTTTGTTTGCTAACTTTTTTATTAAAATATTAACTTGTGCTTTCATTTCGTATGTGTAGGACCTTTATAAATTATAATGGCAAATAGAGAAGTTTTTACAATTGGTTTAGCTTCAAGGTATGCCCCATCAGTAGATGCATGTCCATTTGGATATGTAGGCACCCATCCTGAAGGTGCTAGAGACAATGCTTGGAAGTATGCCTTTGAATTAAATGTGAAAAACTGTTTCATGAAGGCTTAAACTGCCTCAAATACCACCTTGTAGGCATTAATAAGCATGATGCTAAGGGTTGTCCTTGGGCCCTTGAGGAAATAGAAAGAGAAATTAATGCCTTAATTGCAGTCAGGGAAGAGAAAAAATTGCAAAGGGAGGGCAAAATTAGCCATTAGAGCATCCATAGCTGAGTCTCAAGGTGCTCTAATCAACCCTGAAGCAAAAGAAGCATTTTAGAACATAGTGGGCTTTCTTTGTGGCCCATTTATCCACAAATCCACCACCACCTTGGCCACCACTTCAATTACTTTTAGTAGAACACCACTATCAATGGCACCATCTATAAGTGATTATTTTGCGCACAAAAACACACCTGTAACACAACCATCATTGGATGCAACTGGGTGGAACATGGAGGCTCATAAGTATGTAGACATTGTGTGTGCTGATTTTTGGTACGTTAACATCCCTTTCAATGTGACAGACAATTCTTATTGGCATAATTTGGTTCTGCATTTGCAGTTCAGGGTAAATGCTATAAGATGCCTTTTTGCAAGGACTTGAGTAGGAGGTTAGTCCAATTGTTTTTAATGTTTTACTTTTGATAGGTTATGTTACTTTTTAAAATCTAGACTAAATTTATGTTCTTTTAATTATATATATTAATTACTATTTTTTGTTGAATTTAAGCTATTTTTTAGAAAAAATGTGCACTTAATTTTACTTTGTACTTGTAGGTTGCTCGTGAATGCAATTGATAGGGCAAGAGAAGTGGTGGAAGAGAAAAGAAAAGAATGGAAAAAATATGGTTGCACTATTCTTTCTAATGAGTGGATTGATAGTAAAAATTGTACTATCGTTGGTTTTTTGGTTGCTTGCAAAAGTAATGTGGTTTTCTTGAAATTGGTTGATGTCTCCAACAAAGTGAAAAGTGCTGAAAGTTCGGCTTTAAGTTGGAGCAAGTCACATGGAGGTGGGAGTTGAAAATGTGGTGCAAATAATGATTGATAATGCAACAACATATGTGGCGGCTGGTAGAATCCTCCAAGAGAAACACATGACGCTTTTTTTGACATATCTTATGTAGCACATACCATTGACCTTCCTTTGGATGACGCAAACAAATTAGACTGGGTGACACTAGTTGTAGAGGATGTAAAGAGGATCACAAAATACATCTACAATCACCCTTGGGTTTTTCACTTGATGAGAGAACACACCCAAGGGAAATAGTTGGTAAGATTAGGTGTCACAAGGTTTGCAATGGTTTTTTTAATGTTGCAAAGCATTGTTGGTTCATTGACGACTTTGAAACAAATGTTTGTGAGTCAAGCATGACTAGACTCAACTTACTCGAAGAAACTTGAAGGAGAGAGTGTTGCATGCATAGTCTTCGACAACCTATTTGCACAAATAGATAAAGAGATTGTAAAGGTAATTTCACAATTTGAATACTTAATTTATTTTGATTCAAGTCTTTCATTATTAATTTGTAACTTTAATGATTAATCTTTTTGTATTTTTCAAATTGTAAGTGTTGGAGCCCTTGGTTGGAGTTCTCCACTTGCTAGATGGGGAAAAAAGCCCAATGGGGTATCTTTATGAAGTCATGGATATGGCCAATGAGTTTATTAAAAATTACAAGGGGGACCGCCTCAAATTTGATCTCATGTGAGAGATTATTGATATGATGTGGAATAATCAGCTCCACCAACCCCTTCATGCAGCAGGATACTTCCTCAACCCTCATTTTCTTTTCAAATTCCTACTCATATCCCAATGGAGAAGTCATGGAGGGTTTCATTGCACAAATTTAGAGGATGACACCTAAGCTTGAGGTGAGAGACGTTGTGGCTGAATTGGAAATTTATAGGGAATCAAGTTATAAGCTATTTCTTTAAAGCTGACCCAGAGAGGAAGGACCACTCAAACACTAGACATAATATTTGGAGTCTTTCACATGCATTTTAGCTACAAATTTCAAATTTACAAGTTTAGGAATTACGACTATTGATAATTTGATAAAATATGTTTTCACTTTGCTATCTAACTCTTCAATATTTTATTTTGCAGATTCTTGGTGTAGAAATTGAGGTGGAAATACCCCAAATCTCCAAAGATTTGCCCTTCAAATCTTATGCCAACCTTGTAGTTCATCTAGTTACGAGTGCAATTGGAGCTTGTTGGAGGCCATCCACACAAAGAAGAGGAACAAGTTAGCTCAGAAATGTCTCAAAGACCTTGCCTTTGTGCAATATAATCTTTAGTTGTGCACAAGGATGATAGAGGAAATATCAACTGGTCCAATTGATTGCAATGATATAGATCCTTACAATGATTAGATAGCACAGGGGCAACCTCCATTGTTTAAAGAGGATGACATCTATGATTTGGAGAGGCAGGCTATCGAGGAGGGTGGATTTGGATTCACATTGGATGACATTGAGGAGATTGAGATGATGAGAAGTCATCTTTGGTAGTGCTAGCAACATCTACATTCAGGATGGAGGTCAAGCCACAACCAGTCATGCCAAGCAAAGAGGTGGTGCCACAACAGATTCCTTGGGCTAGATCCTTTACTTCTACCTCGCCTCTAGTTTTTACTAGAGCGGGTAAGAGGAAGATGTAAAATGTTTTGATGTTGTATTTACTTTTAGTTTTACTAAAACAATTTGCCATTTATATTTTGCCTCAGACTATCAGATTACCAGCCATTAACATTCCACATGAGGATGCCATTTTGTATGGAATTTGCATTTAAATCAATCAAATATATCTAGACTCACCTTGATTTTTTTATGCATTCATTTATTGACTCATTGGATGCATGTCCTCATTGAATTGTGCAAAAAAATGCATTTTTAATTAAATTTAAACAAAGTTTTTGCTAGTTTTATTTATTTATTTTTATTGGGCCTTGGTTGGGCTTTGGTGAGTTTTTCAACTATGGCAGAACAGATCTCACCACCACTAAGGATTATCATTGAAGACACAGCATTGGAGGTCCATTCAAAGGCTTCCAAAGCCCTGGTTGGAAATATTATGAAATGGTTCTGTCAACTATGTAGCTGTGTGTTGTAATAATCCTTTTTCCAACAAATGGATTTGGTGGTGGGTTCTATCCCCTTGAAGAATCTGGTGAGGGAAACAGAAGCTGGTGACATAGATTTGCAGGGCATAACAAGCAATGGTGAAAAACACAGCCCAAAGAGACTGAATGCAGACAGCTTTGAGAAACTTGGATATTTCTAGCCTTGTTACTGTATTGTCCAGGCAGATTCAAGTGTATGGATTTTTTATGGGACGATGGAATTCAAATTTTTAGAGTAATGGTTCAACTTGTCAATTAAAAATTTTGTGGCATCGAGCCAGCCATTTTTGCACCTGGAACTGTTTACAGCACGGCAGGTTTGGTGAATGTGTTAAAGTTGCAGAAAGTTTTACCTCCCCATGGGATCATTGTATATGCTTGGTTCTTCATAGATTCCACAGTGCCCAAATAATGGGTATTTAAAGTTAAGCAGGCTTTTGCTAATTCCAATCCAATGGAAGAGAGAGATCGGCTTCAAGAAGTCCATCTTCATCACCTCCAGTTGCCCAGAAGTTATTTCCATTCAACTAATGACAGTAAGATTAATGATAGTATTTAAGTTGGCAAGGGAATTGAGTTTATGCCGGATCAGAACCTAGTGATGATGGGCACTGCGAAACCATCCCCATACCGGATTGTGGGAAGAGTGGCCAGAACTGTTTGCTCTAAGTTCTATGAGTGCAGCATCAGATCTCAAGATTAGTGGCAATATTTCATCAGGCTCAGATCAATCTTTAACAAGTTCTGATTCATATACACAGGCATATTTTTAAAATCTCATACTCATTCCTTATTAGTTCCTGCCAAGGCAGGAATACTTTTGCATCCAATTTATTTTATTAGTTTAAACTTTAGCCAATCATTATATAGAATTAAAAATTTGAACAAGAACTCTATAGTCTGTAATTGCTTGTCTTATATAATAATCTCAAAAATAATCATTTATCTCTCTTTCTATTGGTTCATTTTTGAAGCAATAGGTGTAAATGTCAAATTATTATTTATTTTTTTATATTGCATATCCAATGCATTTAATTTTTTGGATCATATTTCTACTCTATTAATTACTCTGAATTACATGAGCATTGAAATCTGAAATCTGACGTTACTCAATCGGTCAATTAGATATGAAAAATAAAATTTTATATTACCTGTAATTGATTTTTATAGCAGCTTTGGTCTGAAAACTTGTTTCACGTCTGAAAAATGACTCAGGCAGTTGAAACATTCTTTGCATCATGCCTGAAACTAAATTTTAATTGGCAATCAATGTTTTCATTTAAGAGCTCAAAAGTCCTCAGGCTCAAAAAACTGGCAGCTCTAAAACCCCAATATTTATAGGCATATTTTTTCGTTTGCTTTGAATAGATTGAAGCAGCAGTTGTAGAGAGATAGGCTTTGACTCTCATATTTTAAGATATTTTGGGTTTAGTAGGTTTCATAACACTTTTTCTGCAAATGTTGGTGAACATGGAAAAAACACCAGTGAGTGTTGTGGTCCAAACTTTGAGCCCATGCATTGGAGTCGCCAATAATGCAAAAGGCAAAAGAGACACCCACTTCTTGTGCTTAAGTAACGAAAATTATTTCTACTTGTGTAGAGTCATTTATGACAGGTACCCAATGCAGCAGAATCTCCAAATGTTAATTGAAGAGGGAAAGCAAATTTAATGTAAGAGAAGCTAAACTTGTACCTGCAACTTTTTATTTATGCCTGTAAATTATGGCTTTGTAGAAATTCTACTTGACTAATACATTTGTGGAGAGTCATATTTATTAGAATACTCAACAGTGAACACAACATAACCTGCAAATGTTAATTGTAGAGGGAAAACGGATTTCATGTAAGATAAGCAGTAAACTTGTAAGTGCAATTTTTTATTTACACCTGTGAATTATATCTTTGTTAGAAATTCAATCTGACTAATACATTTATACTCTTTTTGAGCTTTTGTATTAAATTGGACACCTTTTTGATCTTGTGCAAAGTGGGTTATATTTTATTAGACTTAGTATTTCACCTTTTGGGTTCTGTTTTCCAGGAGCTCCAGTGAATTGGGTTTATGATTATTTGAACTTTTGTAAATTGGACCATGTTTTCTTGAGCTTGTGTAAATTGGGTTATTTTTTAGCTTCTGTAATTATATATTTTAGCTTTTGTAACTATTTTTATTTGGGATACAATTTAGTACGAAATGACATGATACAGGGACTACTGAATGAGTGATTAGAGGACAAGTGAAAAGGTTAGGTAATCAGCTAGCTTAGTAGTTGCCATTGTAATTTACAGTAGACTGCTCAGAAAATGGCCTGTAACGAAGAATTAGCTCATTATGCTATACCAGATGCTTGATAGGTTGATATTGGCAACCTAAATGTGTTTTATCCATATATCTAGTAATTATATCTTATTATTCCATTTTTCATTTTTATTTATTTTCTTTTGATTTCTTTTGAACAGAGAACTTTTAAGTGTTCTTTCTCCCAAGTTGTTTTTCTTTTTCTTTCTGTTGAAGATGAGATTTAAGGATTTTTACAAGACCAAGGATTTTTTGTTTTTCAATCACATACCTCTTACTGCGGTTGAATAGTTTTACTGTGTTGTGTTGGAGGCTTGGTTGTGTCTTTGGAGAATCATATTGTTTTAGTCAAATGTTACATATCCTATGTGATTATTTAAATGTGCATTCATGATTGTTTACCCTCCCACGGCTAGTTTCATTTGTTTTAGGTTGCAACCTGTAGCGTTTTTACTGGTCCATAGTTAGAGTTTCAGCAAGTGTGCTGATGTCTCCAACACTTGTGTGTCACACTTGATACATGCTGTAGTTCAATTTGTCTATGGCTATTTGGTCATATGTGGACACCAATATAATACTTGGGCTTCTAGAAACCCTATTCTGTGCTGATGATACACCTGTTGTTTGTTACTTACATTTGAAAGGTTTTCCAAGAATAAATCACTTTGTATATACGATAGGTAGCTGAGTTTTTATTTTTGTTTTGCTTCCATGTATAGGCTTTCAATCAAAATACAAAAGAATCGTTTATGTTCACTTTCAGGTGGTTTATTATCTTTTAGTTTAAGGGATGCAAAAGTCCATGTTTTACATTGTTTTGATCACATGCTTTTTTGGCTTTTCCAGATTTATCTTGCATGGAACAAATATCTGTGAGTTTGCACGTGTCCGTGAAAGTTATCGAACTCAGCAACGATGAAGATGCAGTTGGAGACAAAATTTCCAGCAAGAAATTTCAGCAGGATGGAATGGGTTGTTTTGTAGGAAAGGTCACAAATATTTTCTCAAAAGTCACATGGTACAGAAGAAATTTTATCTCTTATTTCACCTTCCATGCAGAACAGCTAGATTAATAGTTCTGCAAAACTGAGGGTTATGATGTACAAGTTACAAAAGGAATTCCTTAAGGTTCAATTTTATTATTTTGTTTATGATAGCATCTGTTGATTCCTATTAATCAGAATAATTAAAATTTCATAGCAGTCTAAGTCATTTGGGAAAAGATCAGCAAACCAAAAGTGTAAGATTTTTTGAAAAAATGGGGGAAAATAAGGAAAAAATCGGATTTTCAAAAAAACTCAAAAAATTGTAGAAAATTTGAAAAAGAGAAAAGCTATTCTTTTAAAACTTTGAAGCATTTCCATAGCATAGAGATATATAAAGAAAATAAAATAGAGTTTAACTCATGAATTGTAGAAAATAGATTTTGTCGTTTATATTCATATTGGCTTATTGCTGTCTACATAGACAAATACTCAGTCAACTTTTTAAGAGGGCAGGAGATCAAAATTTATCAGACTTAAGAGGGCGGTCACCAAATAGCATCTAAATCTGAGATCAAATATTGGCCAAGTCTATGAAGTAACTGAGATAAAAATTTATCAGACTTCTTAAGAAAGCGGTCACCAAATAACATCTAAATCTGAGATCAAATATTGGCCAAGTGTATGAAGTAATTGAGATCAAAATTTATCAAACAACGACCTAGCTATTGTTAGAACTTAGGAATTTAGTAAAAGTGGAAGCCATTTTGAAGTGATACAAAACTTTCATTGTGATTAAGGCAAGGAGTTTTGTAGGGGTAGTTCAATATTTGAAAAAAGATTGTCAAATCATATCTTCAATTGCAATGCTTTATATTCCATAATGGCAATTGGTAAGTGCTTAAATGGGGTAGAATTCAACAAAAGACATTTGTTTAGTTGAAGTAAAAGATTAGCAAGCCATTGGTTTTGGCAATACCTAGCTTGTAACTACTATTTTAGGTGGGAGACAAAAGTTAATAATAAAATTAAATATATTACTTAAAAATTAAAATCACACATTAAAAATTGAATATATTAATTATATGTTAAAAATTAAATATATACATTATAAATTTTACATTATTTTTAATTTATAAGTTATTATATCAATATACATTAATAGTCAATAATAATTTTAATTTTAAAACTACTTTATAATATTAATTATAAACTATAGGGGTTTGCTCCTTCCCTATCAAAATGCCATCTATAATAGTACATAAAAAGGTATAATTTTAAAATTAGTGTATAATATTAATTTTATACTTGTTTGCATCAAGGTTCATGGGGTGAGGCTTGCAAAGAGCTTGGGTCATATCAAAGCCGCAATTCTGAGCAGATTCATCAGCTGCTTTGACATTATCTCTCATGCCCCACACAATTTAGGGTGATTGAGGCCCTTTCAAATTTGGTTGATGACTGCCATCACTCTGCCTGCTTCTCTGTTTAGGGTTTTCCAAAGGTCAGAAGAAAACTAAGGGACAACATAACAAATTGTTTCCACACCGATTCTGCATTAGCTTTGATCCTTCCTGGAATTGGCTCTATTTTTGAGTGACTCAGCAATTTTGTGAGTTAATCTAGGATTTCACAGGTTTTTGCAATGATTTTTTCACCATTTTTATGGATTTTAACATGATTTTAATGTGCTTTAAATGTAAAAAGTCATTGAAAATTGGGTCAATGATTTTTTCACGAATTGGGATATTTTCAGAGAAAAAATTTGCTGGCGACACGATTTGCAATTAATCCGATATAATCACGATTTTTTGCAGACTGCTTATCTGAATTAAATACATATTGAACATTGTAATATAGTGTCGTTTAAAAATGTTGTGCCACAATTTTGATATTTATGGTTGGTACAACTCAATTTCTACCTCAGAAGTAGTTGGCAAGCATGTCATTTATTTTATATATCTATATAATATAAGAAATAGGCCTTAGATTCTGCTCTAGAACTATACATGACAATGATAAGGGAGATTGAGTTTTGCTTTGATAGACAGCAGCAATAAAGAATGTTGTGACAACCATAAACTGGTCAAAGAATCATTGCATCAATTTAACTTTTAATAGTATCAGACAAAGAGTTATTTGATATTTCCCTAAATAATTTATTATCTCAAAACTTTGACTGCTATTTCTCTCCAATTTGAACCAACCTTGGCCTTACTTTTTTTTTTAAGTTCTCGCAGCTTCAAAGACATTCACCTTATATTTGGGGATGTATTTCTCTGATAACTGAAGAAGATCAAGATCAATCTGACATCCCATAAAAAGTTTCTTGACAGTGTTAAAACAACATAGGAATCCTTAGGATGCTAGCGAAGAGATCAGATGAAGGGCCTGTGGAGATTGTTTAAGCAAATATAACAGCTGTGAATGTATAAAAGAATGGAAGTTTTAGCAAAGGGAGACATAAGTACTGAGAACAAAACTGGCTTGAAAGAGAATTAAGGAAAATAACTAAATAATGACGGCAGAGAGTGAAATAATTTGTCATCCAATGGATGAGACACATTTAATATTTTAATCATTCTCAGCAGGAGGAATGTGGATAGACAACAATAACATGATTTGTCTTGATTGGCCTTAGAAAAGCAATGGACAAAGGGGTCAATAACAGACATATCAATAGAGAAGTACTAAAACATGATATAAATAAATTAATTTTAAGAAATGAAATTGTATGTAATTCATAAGGAGAGATATTATGTAATGAGAATATTATTTATATTGTGTGCTGGGAGCCATTGAGATGCATTCGGTCCATAAGTGCAGTACATGGCTAAACCCATAATCTTGATTGTGGGCAGATACAATTTCTCTTATGAGGACTTATGAAAAGGTATCTATCCATAAACTTGGTGATCTCTCATTTCAGACTAATCTGCTATTTGCACACTATACACACGTTTCATTTGAACAGATAAGAGGTCTCTTCGAACTAAGTTACTAAAATAAATTCTAATGAAGTAATTTATGAGTGTAGTTGATTTTCTTGGAGGGTGGTGCTCGACTTTAGATGCCCTGATCATAACAAAACAATTGAAGAAAAACTATTTCAAAGCCTTGTAAAATATCTTCTTTTGTTTTCATAGCTTCTGGCCTAAATAAATGTATTACTTTCAGTAACTTGACAGTTCAAAATAAAGGAGATTCAGGTCCTTTTTTTTGTATTCGAGTTAAGTTTTCTGTCTACGTTATAGAGTGGATATAGAGATTCAAATGGATCTCTTCCATAGTTTCATGGCTTACCTCGTGTTCGTTCTCACAATTCACTGGTTTATGATTTAAAGTTTGTTTGGAATGATTTACCATTTCATTTTGACCAGAAATATCCTCCTGAGTTGCAGCATATAGGGCAGAAGGACTTGCTTGTTCAAGCTTAGAGAACTACTATGTTGTCCCTACTCTTGCATGATCCTCCACTTCCCCTTGAGGATTGTGGAATTTTTTTTAGTTTCGTTTATTTCCAGAAATGTTGGCATTCAAATGTAGTGGTTATCCTTAGACCTGAATCAAATAATACTTTTCCACAGTTGGGAGGGGACTGTGTGTTGAAGGCAACTCAGTTTCGTACATAAAATCATATAAGGCTTTTACTAGCGTTAAATAGTCACTGGAAAATATTCTTGTACACAGGATTTTATTTGCCAAATAGTAGATGGGGGAAGGGTAGTTGACGTTTGCTTTGTCTAGCATGAGTTTTAATGGATTTGGAAAAAGTGCTTTATGGTATTGTAATAACTATACAGTTAGAGATCTGTTAACTTTATAATTAAAATGTTAGTGTTGAACTGTCTGGTCCCTATGCAGTTGTATGTTCATCTTGTAACTATACAGTAATGAGGGTGGATGTAGTGGGTACCGGCTACGGTGCAACATATTTGCACCCGTGGAAAACTGTGCCCTATGCTCCATGCCCCATGCGATGCCATGCCATAAAGAAGATTTGAAAGAGTTAAACATTATATAATAAATTTAAATCAAATCGTACTAGGGCCTGCACAGAGCACGGAGGGCTGACTGTACCGCGGGATGCGTTTATGGCATGGCATTGCATGGGGCATGAATCACGGGGCACGGTTTTCTATAGGCGCAAATATGTTGCACCATAGTCGGTGCCAATCTAGTGTAGGTATGTATTGCTAGTTATGCTCAACACAATTTTATTTTCCTAAATGCGTGTGAGCTTTGATGCCAAGATAAATGGCCGGGCATAATGATGTATGTTATAATCTTTTGCAATATTTTGGATATTGAAGGTTTGTAATTTTCAAGTTTTCCTATGAAATTTAGCAGTCGTTGCATCTACCTAGATCTAGTTAACAAAATGTCTCTAGCTTTCGAAGTTGGAGAAACGGGATTAATGTGACGATTTTGGCTAAATTGTAATGTCCTTTCATTTTATTTTATTTTATTTTGGATATTCTTGATTTTTTCCATAAAACAATAATTCTTACTTTAAAATGATAACGACTTTATCAAACATCAGAAATTCAAGAAAATAATTATATCAACAAATCAAAGCACAATCTTCAAAATCAATCAAATCATAAATTCTTTGGGAATCGACTTGCTCAGAGCATGAAAGGGTGCCAGTATCTATTAACTCCTAGCCCCAGAGCGTGAAAGGGTTCCCGTACCTTTCAACTGCTAGCCCCAACCCATGAAAGGGTTTTCATCGTACCAACTCCTAGCCCTAGAGCATGAAAGGGTCCCCGTATGTTCTAACTCCTAGCCCCAGAGCGTTTTGTCCTTCCAACTTCTAGCCACAGAGCATGAAAGGATTATATCTTTTAACTCCTAGAAGACACTACTTCAGATTCAAACTGATTGCTTGATGAATTTGCTTGATGAATGCTCTTTGATACTTCTTGACGGATTGACAATAATTCCCTTGAAAATGTTATCTAAATGGTCCCTGAATGAATTTCTGAAGTATATGCGTTGCTGGAAATATTTCTATATTTCTGATTTCCTGCTCTAAATTGTAGGTCTTCTGCTCAATATATTCTTCTAGTAATACTTCTATGTCAGTTCCTGACTTATGTTATGGATGATTGATTTCTTAGTGATTAATATTTGATTGATTTAATGCTACAATGGGTGATTTTGAAATGGTGGTTGTTTGTATGTTTGATTGATTGAATGAATTGATTATTATGATGATGATTTGCTGATTGATTGTTTTGCTTGATTTGATAATTGACGATTGCTTTTGATGATCTCGTGAGTGATGGTTGACAAGTGGTCTTTGAATGCTTGGAATTATTTTTACTTTAGCTGTTGAAAGGGTCACCACCATGATAAGAAATGAGTCACCACCCTCCATTTCTGCCATTTGAGAAGAATAAATAATTTTCTAAATTGATCTCTCTTCCGTGTTGTCCTAAAACGAAACCTTCTACCTTTACATCTTACTGTGTGAGAGAGAAGTCACACCTCTTCATCATGTATGCCCTTTGCAAGAGTCACCGCCTTTCACACCTCTTGATCTCTCTTCCGTGTTGTCCTAAAACGAAACCTTCTACCTTTACATCTTACTGTGTGAGAGAGAAGTCACACCTCTTCATCATGTATGCCCTTTGCAAGAGTCACCGCCTTTCACAATTACCATCCTTTAGAATCCTTCATATTTTCTGCCCTTTAAAAGAGTCACATCCTTATTTTCTTCCCTTTCTTTCTTGCACTGTTGAAATCCATCCTATAATTCATATTAAAGTCAACAAACTTTATTGCATTAGGGGATTTGCTATCACCAATCTCCAAACCGATCTTCCTCTATGCCGCCATTTTACAGTTTACTTTTCTAATGTGTAGACTTAAAATCCCAGCACCCTGAGTGCTGATGATAATATCGATGCATCCCAAGTTTCACTCTTTCACTCCACAAACACACACTTGAAGCTTCATTTTCTACTTACGGTCATCAATCATGTAAATATCTTTAATAATCCATCATTTACCACCTTGTTCATAGTGAGTGATTGAGTAAAACATGTTTAGTGGTTACACACCGTATGTCAACCAATTGACCTGTGCTTAAGCAAAAGTAGGGCAAAAACCCATAAACCTTCATGTATGGCATGGCCTTTAAATAGACCTCAGACAAACTTAACATAGAGTTTTGCGTCCATTTTCTTTGAAGGTTTATGTATGGCAGACTAGTTTATTGTTTTGCTTGCCACTTTGCTGGGTAAGGAGGTCGAGGTTGTAGCTTGCTATTGCTAAGTGGTTTCCAAGCCTTTCTTCTGTGTGCTCGAATATGCAGTTCAGATTTGAATCATACATAACAGTTACGTAATAGGGGCTTCTGGGTGAGTTTTTGAGGAAAACTTTTGGAAACATACAAGTAATGTTTTGTCTTATATTTATATATGTATGCTGATAATCATATCATGCATTATTTTCTGTGAAATGTTGATTTATGATTACTAGATGCAGCTTTGCATTTTACTTTTGATTTTATGTTCTGTTTATAGAAGTGTGTTTTGAGCCATCGAATAAGTTTGTAAATGCTGTTCTGGTATTTTCCTGAGCATTTAAAACTGTCTCGTTGGAGTTCCTGATTTTGACTTTTATATGATTTTAATGCTTTATTTTTCTGATGTTAATGCCCGTTTATAATAAATAAATATAAATATCATATACATCTTTATAGCTGTAATCATACATTGTTTAAGAAGAACCGTGTATGGATATAAATTCCTTTGGCAAGACACACCCTTCTATGCCATGTTCTTTGTATTCTGGCTTGGAAATTGTTTAACCGTGATAAGTTACGCTATAAGTATAGAGCCACTCGTTTCTTTAGATGTATTTGTGGAAAAGGGTGTCAGATGGATGTTCATTCTCTTTGTTTTGTGGGTGCTAATCTTGACTTAATATGCTGTTTAATAAGATCAACACCCAAGACCTTCATACTGTTGTCCACCTCACTGTTCAGATCTTCTATAGGCGTCTTTGCTTTGTTATATAGTTTTGAACTTTTGAAGTTTGGATTCATGGTTTGGTGCTATCCTTGCTTTACTATGCTGTCTGTAAGATCAATACCTAAAGTCTTCATAGTGTATTACGTTTCAAGCCTTATATAAGCATGTTTGCAATGATATATATGTTTGAAAGTTTAGATTCATGGTCTGTATTTTATTTCGATCATGCTCTCGCTTATTTTGGTCTCATTTTCCTTTGCATTATTGCTTTTCTGAAAATGAACTGAAAAAGAGTGATAAATCTCCACCTATTGATACGGATTCTAAAGCTCCTTTGCAGATCAAGACATAAAAGGGTTCTTATATTTTTGACTGAGGAAACTCCTTATTCATTAATTTGTATATGTGAGATGCCTACTTGCTCATGGATCTATTTCAAATTCCCAATGTGATTCTGATTTCTATTTTTTCTGAATTCTGTGAGTGGATTTGTAGCTCTAGTTTTATGTGTTTCTTATCTACTACTCTTCCTTGCTCCAATTGTTTATTGAATATTCTACTTTCGGGCTTGATTTGTTCCTTTGAATTTGTCCATTTTCAAGGGTTGCTGTGAACGATATAGAGATTGGCACAGCTGAAGTCCACCATCTGTCATGCGCAAGTTTGTGCATGTTTAATTAGTTTTGCTGTTCTACTAGAATAAGGACCTTGGAGCATTGGTATTTGACTGTACTAAATGAAGTATATCATGAATTGAATTGATACTTGTATATTTGTGTCTTGTTATCAAGTAATCATGCTACTGCATGCATGATGGGAAGGAATTTTTTGTTTCAAAAGTGCTGTATAATGGACTATTTTGTGGGTGACAATTGTCATTTAATTGCGTAGGAAACATCCTTGGAAAATGACATCACCTATATACCCACTATTTCTAACTTCATCATTCTAAGTTATTTAACCCTTGAAATGTGTTTTGACCATTGGGATTTTTTAAAATCTTTAATTGCCTCACTCCATATTGCTGATTTATTGGATCAACTACAGCATGACAGGAATTTTACAAAGCTGGTTTTAAAATCATGGGATCACCAAAGTTGAATCGAAGAAGATGAATGGAAATTAATGTTTATGACTAAGCTTGTTTTTCTATTTGGATTGTGCAATGTTTCTAATATAGATTTTAGGTGGATGAAAGAGTTGATTAGACTACTTATGGATTATGTTGTTATTGTTTACTAGGATGATGTCTTGGTTTTTTCTAGAATATATGAAGAATATGTATCTCAACTCAGGCAAGTGCTTAAAGTGTAAAAGGAGGCCACATCCCTTTTTTGTTGATCCTCAAGTTGGTTGGATCAAGGTTTTGATATCAATTGATCTTTCTCCAAAAACAATAATTCATACTTTAAAAATGATGACTTCATCAACACAAAAAATTCAAGATTATAATAAGATCAAATCAAAGCACAATCCTCAAAATCAATCAACTTGTGTATTTTTTGGGAATCAACTTACTTGGAGCATGTATAGGTCCTTGTGTTGGCAGTTGGTGTTGTCATTGATGTCAACCCTTTGCTTGTTGATAGTTGATGAGATTATTGATGACACGTGATGTCTGTCCTTTTCTTTGAGTCATTGTTGATATGGTTGTCAAAATGTAGAGAGATTGTTGAAGGTAGGATATGATGATGGTTGATGATATTCTCTATTGTGGATGTCCACCACCTACATGTGTTGATATCTACACTCAAGTATTGAGATGATAGTAAAGATGTGCTTGGTGATGTTGTTGTGTTGTGCTGTGATGTTATACCATCAACTGTTTCTCTATGGGTTGCTGATGTAGTGTAAGATTGGATATCAACCCTTATTGGTGTTGATAATGATGTGTTGAAGATAAGAGTTGAGATGAGGGTTAGAAGTATTAAGACAAGAAGCTTTGAGATGAGGATTAGAAACATGACATTGGTGTTGATAGTTATGTGATTCTATACATTGTAGTACTATCTCTCATTTCTTTTGGATTAGCATTTGCCGCTACAAACGTGTTTTGATCATTGAAGGATGTTGAAGGGTGAATTTTTAGAGAACTCTAGTGGTTGCCTAGAAGAATGCTCCTCAGTCCTCCACATTTGATGCTATGGCCTTGTAGTTTGGAACATAGATTGTATGTACTATGGTTGTTGCACTCCTATCTATTTAGGTCCTTGGTGTTTTCGTAGATGTTTGGTGTATACAGTGTGTTGGCAGTTTGGGTGTTTGTTAGGATTGGTCCACAAAATGCTCTATGCTTCTTTGCATTGAGGTTTATAGTGTTGCGGCTTGGAGCAAATGTTTATAATGTTTGTCCAATGTCTCAATACAAATTTTCGGTAATGAAGTGTAATTCAAATGTGTTTATGGTGATGTATTCCATAACTTTGTTTCCTTGCCTTCTAGTTATGAAGAAGTATGTATCAGAATGGTTGTGACAACTTGGATTGACATGAGAATGTGTAAGATGTATTTGGAAGTGATGATGAATGTTCAACAAACATCTGGGTAAGTGCACCAAGATGGTGTGCAAAAAAGTGGCCAACTCCTTAAAAAAACAAAAAAAATTCATAACCCGCTCAGGTTATTCAAAATTTGAAAAACTAGGCTTGGCAAAGCCAAGCCTTTGCCAAGCCACAAAAAATAATTAAAAAAAACTTATGTAATTCAAAATGCGTACGAGTTTTAACTGTCATAGTTTTTTTTTTTTTTTTAAAAACCCTTGTTTTGACTCATTCTCTTCTCGCCAAAATTGATCTTGGAGGAGAGAGGAGAAATCGCCAAAACTCGAGCGAGTTCTTGTTGTAATTGAATTTCCTTGCCATATTGTTCATTTTGCAACCATGCCACGCCGTCGAACATGTAAGAATTTATTTATTTATAATTGTCTTTGTTTCAATTTTGATTAAGTAGGGTTTGTTGAATTGATTTAAGTTTTTTAATTATTTTGATGTTAGATTCGGAAAACAATCCTCGACCACGAAAGAGACAACAAAGACCTCTTCAAACACCTGAAAATATTGATAATGATGGAAATGCACAATAAGAGAACCCTCCAAATGTAGCCCCGCAACAAGAAAACCTAGCGCCGAACCCAAATCCACTACCAAACCCGAATCCAAACCCTCCACGTCCTCTAATAGGTCGCGTTGATGTCGCACAAGAGGACCTTATCAATCTTCTTCAACAAAACAATGCCCAAATATCCATATTGGTTATTAGGTTGAGGTCCTCTAGTTTTGAGCACCACTCATCCCTCACCACTTCCTTAGAAAGAATGACCAATAATGTAAATGAGGTGTCTAAGGACGTTACATCATGGGGTTCATG
Source organism: Chamaecyparis obtusa (assembly GCA_027943335.1). Lineage (NCBI taxonomy): Eukaryota > Viridiplantae > Streptophyta > Pinopsida > Cupressales > Cupressaceae > Chamaecyparis > Chamaecyparis obtusa. The sequence goes on along the minus strand of BSBK01000061.1, from coordinate 791,990 downwards.
GAGGGATAGATGTAGTGCATTTTATGTCAAGGGATCGTCATATGATCAAGTGAAAAAAAAAAAGGATACTTAAAGAAGACATGTGCTCTTTTCACTGATCCTATTAGTAGTAACTCCCTAGAAGTTACTACAAATCGGTTTCCCATACTTTGGTGTGTTCATAATAGGATGAGAGCTGCATTTTGGGATAGGTGGTATATGATCTTTGACCAAGCACCCTATAATAATTGAGAGGTGCCTTTATATTTTTTGAGAAAGCTATATTGTGAGTTTATCCTTGGTGAGAAGCCAAATTACTTTGACATCCGACAGTTCCAAGGTAGAGGGAGAGGCTTTGCATAGGATAGAGCTAGGGCCCATAGGGTGGTAGAGCCACATCATAAGAGGTGTCTAGCTAAAAAACCCATAGTTCATGTTGCAGTCCCAGTAGTAGTGAATGAGTCTATTTATTTACAAGTCCTTCAGCCATCTACATCATTGATTGATGTCATTATTGAGCATGTAACATAGTTAGTTGATGCAGAGGGTGGATCAACACCTGCACCACCTCCATCATCATCAGATGCTCCATTTGGCTCCGCCAAGCCCATTGAGCATATGTGCCCCAGCTATCAAGGTATATGTGTCGGGGTAGATACAGATGCGAATGAGGATGGTTCGACATCCCATTCGTGTACACATTGTGGGAGTAGATGCCAAACATTTCCTACTAAAGATGTGGCCCTCACAAACTACCTATTGAGGATGATGTTTTCTACGAGACAAGCGCATGTATGTTTATTTGTGTTTTGACATATTATTAATTTTAATCACCTAAATCTTATAAAAGTAAATAAATATTTATTTAGAGAACAAATTAAATTGATATATAAATAATAGGCATTGCAGGGTACAATAGGTGATTCACAGAGCACACCACAAAGTGCTCGTTCGACTAGATGTGCACATGTAGCTTCGACACCTGAGGTATAGTTTTTAAATATTCATAAAAATAAAATATTTTTTTGGTGTCAAGATATCTTTTCTTAATATGTATATTTATTTGATGTTTTATAGGGCTTGTCCAGGGTTGAGCTGTCCAAAGTTGATGATGTGACACTTTCTGTGGTTGACATTGGCTTAGAGAGCTTTGTGGTATCATATTTTTCACACCTCTTGTTTATAATTTTAATTGAACCTATGTGTTATCATATTTGTTTCTCTTATGTTAATTTGGTTTCTGCTAGGTTACCCCACCTGGCTCCAAGACACCGGGATGAAAAAAGAAATCCTTGAGGACACCCAAAGTACAAAAGGTAATTTAGTACAATTTAAGTTTTTTGTTTAAATGTATTATGATTAAAGATGTACATATCTATTGATCAATGCACATGTCTTATTTGTTCTATATACAAAAACAATTGGGTTTTATAGAATTAATGAATGCACCAGATGTTGCTGATGTTCAGGAGCAGGAAGAGGTAACATTTTTATATTCACTTTCAATTGCATTCTTGTTTGTTCAAAATCTCTTATAAATCCTTCCTCTATGACTATGATATATGTTATTATTTTCATACAAGATATGGTCATAGCGGCCTCATCAACGACGATCCCTCCTAAGAGTACAAGAGAGCTATCTGAGGCTCTGGTATATATATATATATATATATATATATATATATATATATATATATATATATATATATATATATATATATATGTTAAACATATGGATTTAGATACGAGTACATGCATTTTTACTTTTGTAGTGTTTGTCATCAACTTTGGGTTATTAACTTGTGTTAGTTGTCTTTTACCTATTACAACTCCCTTCGCGACTTCCTACAGACCCTTTATCATTCCATTTTGTTAAAAGTTCTTGCCCACGAAGGAGCCCATCAACATTACTACACAACCCAAGTGCAAAAGAAAGAGATGAGGTAATCAACAATTCAATTGTCAACAAATTACAACCTAGTATTTAGTTATTTTGATAGTATTTGGAGATAAGATATTTGATTTAGCATTTGAATTGTTCTTGTGTAGACACCCAACGAGCCACATACTGCTTTGAAGAGGCTCAATTTTGATGATCCAACACAGTCATAAATATTGATAGAGATATATAGATCTAGTTGTGGTCATTAAATGACCAATTTTTGTATATATTCGACATTTGTATTGTATATATTGACATTGACATGCCACATGCCACATTTTTGTAACTATTATTGATTTGACATCTGTCATTTTTTTATATGTACATGATTATTGTTCATTTTGATATAAATGAAACTTGATATTCGATCCAATTTGTTCATTGTGTGCATATCATAGTACTTCAAAAAAATTTTTTTTGCAATTAATCAAACATGTTTACTTTCATTATTTAATATAATAGAATTGAAACATGTTTATGAAAGTCATTGTAGCATGCATAATGTAATCAAAATCATATGTGACTTTATTTGATGTAATAAAGCATGAAAAGCCAAATTATGTAATGATTTTGTCTATTGTGTCAAATTGTCCTAATTGACCAAATAAGGGTCATAGGAAGATGCATATTAATGGGTGGTTTATGTGGTTTCTATTTCTTGTGGATTGTGTTTTGGAACAAGTTGGTGAAAAGTGTGAAATACCAGATTTTACAAATATTGCTTAGTGACCCTTAGGGACACTCTAGTCCGGTGTGCTCGCGAACATTTGAGGGACTCTGTGGGTGAGACATGGTTTTCACTAGTATTTACCCAACCAACTAGAGCTACCAGAGCTAATGGAGCAGCCGAATCGATCCCATGGAGAACAGATAGAAAAATAGTCAATGTTGCTCATTTCAATTGAGCAACATTGCAACTTTTGACATAAAGCAAGATAGGGATGCCAAATTAAAACGAAGGGGAATCTCCCAAAATTGAGATAGGTAAATGTAGGCCTCCATAATACGGTCTTATAGCACATGATAATTTTTTGATACCTTGTACGAGCTCCAAGATATGCCCCAAGAAATATCGCTGCCCAATGTTGCTTAGTGACCCTTAGGGACACTCTCGTCCGATGTGCTCATGAATGTTCCAGGGACTCCATGTGCAAGATGGGGTTGTCACCAACATTTACTCAGCCACCGGAGCTAATGGAGTAGATGATTTGATCCCACGATGAACAGATTGAAAGATAGCCAATGTTATTCATTTCAATTGAGCAACATTGCAACTTTTGACATAAACCAAGATAGGGATGCCAAATTAAAATGAAGGGGAATCTCCCAAAACTAAGAAAAGGTAATTTTATTCCTCCATAACATGGTCCTTTAGCACCTGACGATCCCTGGATACCTCACACGAGCTTCGAGATATGCCCAAAGAAAGATTGTTGCCCAATGTTGCTTAGTGACCCTTAGGGACACTCTGGTCCGGTGTGCTCATGAACGTTTGAGGGACTTCGTGTGCGAGATGGGGTTTTCACTAGTGTTTACTTGACCAACCAGAGCTAATGGTGCAGACGATTCAATCCCACGACGAACGGATTGAAAGATAGCCAATGTTTCTCATTTCAATTAAGCAACATTGCAACTTTTGACATAAACTGAGATAGAGATGCCAAATTAAAACGAAGGGGAATCTACCAAAATTGAGATAGGTAATTTGTAAGCCTCCATAACATGGTCCTGTAGTACCTGACGATTTGTCGATACCTCGTACGAGATCTGAGATATGCCCCAATAAAGATCGCTTACCAATGTTGCTTAGTGACCCTTAGGGACACTAGTGCGGTGTGCTTGTGAATGTTTGAGGGCCTCCATGTGCGAGACAGGGTTGTCACTAGCATTTACTTGGCCAACCAGAGCTAATGGAGAAGGTGATTCGATCCCACAACAAACGGATTGAAAGATAGCCAATGTTGCTTATTTCAATTGAGCAACATTGCAACTTTTGACATAAATCAAGATAGGGATGTAAAATTAAAACGAAGGGGAATCTCCTAAAAATGAGATAGGTAATTGTAGGCCTCCATAACATGGTCTTGTAGCACTTGACAATCTATCGATACCTTGCACGAGCTCTGAGATATGCGCCAAGAAAGATCACTTCCCAATGTTTCTTAGTGACCCTTAGGGACACTTTGGTCCGGTGTTCTCGTGAACGTTCGAGGGACTGTGTGCGAGATGGATTTTCCACTAGCATTTACCTAACCAACCAGAACTAATGGAGAAAATGAATTGATCCCATGGTGAACGGATTGAAAGATAGCCAATGTTGCTCATTTCAATTGAGCAACATTGCAACTTTTGACATAAACCAAGATATAGATGTCAAATTAAAATAAAGGGGAATCTCCCAAAACTGAGATAGGTAATTGTAGGCCTCCATAACACAGTCCTGTAGCACCTGATGATTAGTCAATACCTCGCATGAGCTCCGAGATATGCCCCAAGAAATGTCGCTGCCCAATGTTGCTTAGTGACCCTTAGGGACACTCTGGTCTAGTGTGCTCGTGAACGTTCGAGGGACTCCGTGTGCGAGACAAGGTTGTCACTAGTGTTTACCCGACCAACCGGAGCTAATGGAGCAGACGATTTGATCCCACAACAAACATATTGAAAGATAGCCAATGTTGCTCAAATGGCATGAGCTTGTGCAATCACATCCATATGGTGTTTAAAGAATAGTTTTTTTAAGAGATGTTTGAACATGTTCTTAATGGTAATTAATATTTAATTAAGAAATTTTAAAATAGATTGCACACTTATTTATTGTTGAACGTACAAAATAAAAGATAAAGTTCAAAAGTAAATGCCAGATTCTTCAAAGGTAGGGATTGAGAGGATTGAATACATGTATTTCAATAATATATTTGCAAATTAGGCCCATTGCACCTTCTATATATAAAATTTGGCATCTAACATGCACATGACAACTCATTTCCCCCTTTTTACATGAAAATTGACATCTAATATGCACATGGCAGCTCATTGCACCTTTTATATACAAAAAATGGCATCTAACATGCACATGATAACTCATTGCCATTTTTTTACATTAAAAATAGCATCTAATATGCACATGGTAGCCCTTTTTAATACAAAATTTGGCATCTATTTATGCACATTACATCTCATTGTCATTTTGAAGTACAAGATTTGGCCTCTAAATATGCACATAGAAAACCTCGAAGATATACACAAAATTGTCAAAATCATTCTACCATATTGTAGAATCATTCTTCTAGATTGCCTAAAATTTGTCAAGAGAACTTTCTGGATCAGCTCTAACCCTTATTGTGTCAATTATTGCCTCGTGGTCAGATTCACAAACTTTCCACAAATTCTTGTTAAGAGGTCTTCCATGATACTTAATCAATTGAATATTTGTTGCGGCAATAAGGTTAGACTAATGAAGAATATGTTTATGTGTCTCAAAGTCCTCAAACAACCAGACATTATAATTCTTGATAGGATACCTGCATTTTATAGAGTTTAATAACCAAATCAATACAAAGTGTAATAAAAAGAGTTTAATAGGTATGAATACAATTGGACACAACAATGATACCGTCTAAGCCATGTGCATGTGACAACAACATATCCTATTGGGTACTGAATACCCTCTCCATTAATGATTGTAGTTGTCAATTTCTTTTTGGCCTCAATACAACGACAAAAAAAGTAATATGTTCCTTCTTCATTGTTCTCATCTACAATTACTGCATATATATGACCTGCATTTAATATAAGGATTAGTTAATACCAAAATCAACATTTAAAATTGATTTAACCTACAAAATCTAGAGAAATTACCTGGTTCAACTAGGTCTGATACATGGTCAAAATCCACTGATGCTTCAAACTAGTTCATTTGTAGTTCTCTAGGAAGTTGATATGTATCTAGGGTTTCTAAACGTCTACAAGACCATTGGTCAACCCATTCTTTTGATTCACATTCATCTCACACAAAATGCATACATAGAGAAAACACATGCAATTTGTCTAGTATAAATAGCTAATGATGTTACATTTGAACTTCTAAATGAATGCATGTCGCTTGATCTTGTAAGTGTACAACAATCTAGATAGTTTTCAATGTTAGATTCATGTATCAACCAAAAAATTCTAGAAACCATAGAGTTCCATGCATTACCTGGTCCCATCATAGAGTTACACCATTGCATAATTATTTTTGCATATATTAACACTGTGCCACCTTCCTACTTCAATTCCTCTCTAGTAAGATCTCTTTTCACACATGCTCTCCCTTTCCATGCCTCATCTCACTGAAATTCCAAAAATGTTGTACACCACTTTTCACATGCATTCTACTCAACCAGTAAAACATCCTTGCATTCTTGAATTGTGCGGTGCAATTGTCCAACCATATTAAGTGTTGGTTGTAGCTTATACCTTTTTCCCCTAAACTATCATAGAATACTGTAAAGAATCCTTACACAAAATATGAGGAATGAGTACGATCATCAATGATATAGAAGTGATACTCTCTTAAAACATTTATGTCTTCCTCTGTGCTATCATGTGCATGTATGAATGCTATGTGTACAAAAATGGTAACTTGTGTAGAGTGGTAATACATAGGTTGCACTTTATTTTGAGGTTTTAGTATATAATTCTTAGAAAAATCAATGACATACACAATAGTATCGAGGGGGAAAGTGTCCTTACACAACTTGAATTGCTCATCTAACCATCTAGCTCTATGTGTGTGACCTATGTACTCATATACTAGTTTCTCTTGAAACATCTTCATAAAATCAGCTACGCATATATCCCTTTTCACTAACTCGTCCTCTTTAATTATTTTCCATCTTTAACACCATATGTGACTGACTTGTATTTTCCAATAGAAACTAGTGTCTTACCAATTTCATGTGTGCTATCTAGACGTAGGCATCTAGGCAATTGTTGCAAACCACCGCATGTAGGACAAAATCATTTCAAATAAATCATCTTATAGTAAATGCACCCGTCATCTCTTCTACATAGTACACTTGAAATAAATTCTCTTGATGACTTAGGAGGTTCTTGTAGACCACATTCCTGTAAAACATCGTTAGTGTACAAAGTACAACATATATAACGATAAATATCATAATACATAGAAAATTCAACATGGACCCTACAACAACACGTAGTACATGCATGATTAATCTTAACATAAAATTATTTTGTCATCTCAATAAATCTTTGGCTAATTTTAATCTGAGGAAAGCTTTGAAGAAACCTTTCATAAAATTGTGTTTGAGTCATGTCTAAATAGTGTTTTGGATATGGTTCATGATTTCTAAGTCCGATTCTCTATCTAACAACATTTGTTTGGTTGGGTGAAACCCTTGTGTTGTCATGCCAAAATCTGTCAATTAACATTCTTAGTGCATCAACAACAACCTTGTCCTCGTGTGGGAGTCTACCCAAGAATTCCCAAAGAATTATTGTTAGGATCCCCAATTTTCTCTTGCCTCTCTAAGGCATTGCGTAATGTTGTTCTACTTATCCTTAATGACTTGCTTGTTTTACTTATTAAACGAGATTTTTTCATTTCCTTTCCCATTATGGTTGATGTGAGGACACGTTGAGTAACATTAGCATCTTTTGTACGTTCTTTCATACCAATGGATTGGTATGCATCAAATAGATTTTTCACAATAGTTCTTTCACTACTATTTTTGGTTGTTCTTAACCCCAAAATTCTCATTGTCTCTCTAAATTTCAGATTTTTAATCATTTCAACAACTAATTGTCATTTTTCACTTTGGTTTAAATTTTTAAAATAGTTATTCCAAATTCTTTTAACCGTTCTTCTACACGCTCTTTTATAAATTTTATCATCCATTAGCCTCACAATATTTCCATCAATGTCAATTAGAAACTTTGGTTTTCTACGAATTATTCTAGGATTTGTTAAGATATGTGCATGCTCTTGGTTTTCATTAGGTTCATTATGTGCGTTAATCTCATCAAATTGAAGTGGTGTATATTCTTCAATTTCATTAGGTGCATTCATCACGTGCATTTGAATTGGTGCATTAGGTACATTTATCAGGTCAATTTGGATTGTTGCATGTTCATCACTGTCATTAGGTGCATTAGATGACATACCTCCACATAACCTCCTCATACGCTCCCTTTGTCTTATCTTTGCTGCCTCTCATTGTTCATTTGTTCCTCTCTTTTTCCCATTACATTAATATTGATTGTCCTATGTACATAACATCATGATGAAAATCCATAATCAAATAGAAATAAAAACAACAAATGAGCATTATTTTATTATAATTTAAAATAACAAATTAAAAAATAAAACAAATCAATCATTTCAAAGAAAAATTGACAAAAAATGCAAACTTGACTCTTACTGTCTTGAAAACTGATGCCAAATAGTGCAGTGGGACTTTCAAACAATTTGTAGTGTTGGTTTCTAGGTTGTTGGGAATATATTTTATAGATTTTATGAACATGTGTACGGGTTATGGAAACCTAAAACTAACGTTAACATTTTACTCATAACCTGTACAAGTTATGAAAAATTAGAGGTTCAACTCTACTTCTCCATTGCCAGTACGAGCTCTTTAAAATAGGAACCCAAGAAGGAAGGTATGAGAGAGAGAGAGAGATGGGGAGGGAGAGAGAGAGGGGATAGGGAGAGAGGGAGGGAGATAGGGAAAATAGGAGAGGGAGAGAGAGGGAGAAGGGTATAAGAAAGGAGAGATAATAGGATAAGGAGAGAGAGAGAGGGGAGAGAGAGAATATGGCAAGGGGAGAGAGAGAGAGAGAGAGAGGCACACATCTATATGTATATAAAACTATAGACATGACATATATTATATACATAAATCTATACATAAATTAAGTGTATTCTTAATTTAGTACCATGTGTTTTGATGTATTCATAACCCGTATGTGTTCTGTAAAACATAAATTATATTTCTTTACATCTATAAAACACGTATGGGTTTTGAAAATTTTGAAATGTACTTTTTGATTTTTAAAATCCGAGTGGGTTATGATGCACACAAAAATCCGTATGCATTTTAGGCTTGGAAAAAGGGTTAGTAAATGAGCGTAAGGATTGAAAGCCCATTTCCCCTCCATTTTAGGCTTGGAAAAAGGGTTAGTAAACGAGCGTAAGAATTGAAAGCCCATTTCCCCTCCATTTTAGGCTTGGAAAAAGGGTTAGTAAATGAGCGTAAGGATTGAAAGCCCATTTCCCCTCCATTTTAGTCCCTTTACACATTTTTTCATCTTCCCACATGAATTATCGATTTCATCCTCATCAGGTTTACAAATGATCAAGTGGGTATCTATGAAATTACCACCATAATCTTACACATCTTATCATCTTTCTAACCATATAAATTTTTCAATTTTTGGACAATATTAACATAGTAAAATTTAATTTTCTTTACTAGTGTCTTGATAGGCCTCACATACATATGTCTACCATTTTTTTAAATAAATGTTGATCTACTCAACTAATTGAAAAATAAATTACATATAATTATTCTAAACTTGAATCTATACACTTTTAAAAAAATAAGATTGCATTTTTAATTTTTTTTATGCAAGTTATGCCCAACACACAAACAGGTACCATATTTTCAGGATGTGGTCACTTCAAAAAATCATAAAAAAAAGTACTCAACAAAAAATTATGAAAAAATACACAACTTCTAGATCTCATTCTTACCTACCATCCTACCAAACGGTTTTTCAAAATATTAAATCTAACTATATCTTTTGTTGAGCACACATAAACAACTATGTTATTTTTTTCTGAAAAAATCAGGAACAGTTTTTCGTGCGTAGATGGTTTGAACCTCTTAGTATTATACATTTTTTAAAAACTTTATTATTTAAGAAACTAGATTCAGAGTACTACAATTTTATTCTTTACACATCTTCTAATTTTGAGTGCAAGACCCTCCAATTTCTCTTTGAAGTTCAGGTTTACTTGATTTCAAAAAAAAAAAGTGGCCACTTATACCCCCTTTTTGCACACCATCTTGGTACACTTACCCATCTCTATGTGGTTTGCATGACAATAGTGGTTTTTTTTTGTGTAGCATTATGGTTGAACTTGGTTTCTTGTGTAACTCGAGGTTGTCTTGCTGTCAGGGTGTATGTTCTTGCTTGTGCTTTGCATTTGGAGTTTGAGCCAACATTAAAAATTGTGATGAGTTATTTTGGGGTTGTGCTATTGATTAGAGTGATACACATTGTGTAATTGCATATTGATGTGATTTTGGGCTAACTAGTGATGTGCTACATGCTACATCTATACATTAAATTGTTGCTGACTTTGGATGATGTGTGCCAATGTATTTAATGTTTGTGATTACATTGGAAGATGTAATAATAAATTTTTGGGTCCACTATTTCTGCTTATTTGGACCTCTTTCACCACATTTAGTTGTTAAGTCTGACTTGTGGTTATTGTGTTATCCCACCTAATTGATGTTTTTCTTGATGAGATGTATATATAGAAGATCAGATTAGTTACAAAGTGTGTGGATTGTGAAAGATGAAAATATAAGGAAGCAAATGTGAATGGTAGAAGTTAAGAAGTTGAGTTAATGAATATTTTATTGAGACACAATATCAAAAGAACTCTAAGGTGAGTGCTATAAGCTATATACAAAAGGTTTATGCATTGTAATTAAATTGTGATGAGTTTAGATGATGTGCGCCAATGTATTTAATGTTTGTGATTACATTGGAAGATGTAATAATAAATGTTTGGGTCCACTATTTCTGCTTATTTGGACCTCTTTCACCACATTTAGTTGTTAAGGCCGACTTGTGGTTATTGCATTATCCCACCTAACTGATGTTTTTCTTGATGAGATGTATATATAGAAGATCATATTAGTTACAAAGTGTGTGGATTGTGAAAGATGAAAATATAAGGAAGTATATGTGAATGGTAGAAGTTAAGAAGTTGAGTTAATGAATATTTTATTGAGACACAATATCAAAAGAACTCTAAGGTGAGTATTATAAGTTGTATACAAAAGGTTTATGCATTGTAATTATTTTCATGTATCTTGTCTTGAGATAGCGAGTCTCCTTCGTAGATCGCTATTTGTATCTCACTTTGAGATAGCGAATCTTGGCAGAAAGTTTTAGTAGTGAGCTTCATGGTAATACGTTTCATGTACCGTGTGATATTATTACTATAGTTTTTCACTCATTGGGTTTTCAACGTAAATCTGATGTTCTCTTGTGCTTTGGTGATAACTGCTTTATCTTTCATTGATGTTGATTAAAGATACCTATTTTGGAATTAAGTAGAAGGATTAAATTGTTAAAGACTGATTCACCCCCTAGTCTCTAAGTGCATTCAACACCTTGTATATTCCAACTCTTGGCCCCAGACCATGAAAGGGGTTTCATCCTCACAAATCCTAGTCTTAGACCATATGCATGTTTTCCCCCCCTTGCAACTCCTAGCACTAGAACATGAAAGGAATACATCATTTCAACTCTTAGTCCTAGAGCATGAAAAGATTACATCCTTACAATTTGTACAAGATAGTTACTCAAATTCAAATTGATTGGCTAATGAATTTTCTTTATTAATACATCATTTCAACTCCTAGCACCATACATTGAACAAATTATATCCTTCCAACTCTTACAGGACATTTTCTTAAATTCAAACTATTTTTTTGATGAATTTGCTTGATTCATGCTAATTGATATTTCTTGCTAGATTGACAATCATCCCTTGAATAATTTGAATGTTATTATGAATGATCCATGAATGGATTTTTTAAGTTATATGTGTTTTTAGAAATATTTATACATGTATGATATTTTGCTCTAAATTGTGAGCATGCTACTCAATATAGTGCTCTAGTAATACTTTTGTATCAGTTTTTTATTTGTCTTGGATGGTTGATGTCTTAGTGATTGATATTTGAATGATTTCATGCTAGAATAGTTGATATTAGAATCATGAATATTTGTATGCTTGATTGGTTGAATGAAATAATAATTTATGATGATGTTCTGTTGATTGACTGTTTGCTTGATTTGATATTCAATGATTGGTTTTGATGGATTCATGAGTAATGATTGAATAAAAGTTGATATGATGTATTGGTGAGTGATGATTGATAAGTGGTTCTTCAATGCTTGGAATGATTTATCCTTTATTGGTGAAAGGTCACCACCTTTTATAATAATTGAGTCACCAATCTCCATTATTGCCTTTAAAGAATAACAAATTATTTTTCAAATTGATCTCTCTTCCATGTCTTCCTAAAATGAAACCTTCAACCCTTTATATCTTCCAGTGTGAAGAAGAAGTCACATTTCTTCATCATGTCTACCCTTTGCGAGTCACCACCTTTCATAATTACCACCCATTGAAAGAGTACAACCTTTCATAATTTGCGATGGTGATTTGTTGACTAATTATTTTCTTAATTTGATAATTGATGATTTCTTTTGATGGATTCATGAGTGATGATTGAATGAGTGCTTATTTGATGTATTCGTGAGTGATGATTGATAAGTGGTCCTTGAATGATTGAAATGGTTTCTCTTCTATACTTTATTGGTGAAAGGGTCACCATATTTTATAAGAATTGAGTCACCAACCTCCATTATTTTCTTTTGAGAATAATAAATTATTTTCCAAATTGATCTCTCTTCTATGTCCTCCTTAAATGTAAACTTCTCCCATTTCTATCTTCTAACATGAGAGAGAAGTCACACTTATTCATCATGTCTACCCTTTGCAAGTCACCACTTTCCACAATTAGCACCCTTTAAAAGAGTTCAATCCTTCATAAATTTATTCCCCTCAAAAGAGTCTCACATCCTTATTTTATTCCCATTCATTTATTCTTCCATCAATCTTTCCTCGATTCATATGCTCCCATTCTTCCCCCCTCCCTCCATATCACCTTTCAAATGATCTCTTTCCTTTTATATCTCATGTTTGAGGGGGTCACATCTCTTCAATTAGTGATTTTTTACCATTCATTAAACGTATTCAAATCTATTGTTATATCTCATTTAAGAAAGGGGACACCACATAAATGTATTGGTTTTGTAATTACAAGACAATAAATGTTAAACATATATTTATTGTATATGCAATAGTTTTTTCTCCTTCATGTTGTAAAGGTGTTGCCACTTGGTGGAAGGACACTAATGATGATCATTTGACTGTCTTGGCTTCTGATCCCACTGATGATTTTGCCTCCTCAGCCTTGGTGATCCCGACTCCATCTCTTGTTGCTGGTGCAGTCCCCTTTGATCATGTAGACCCTTCTCCAACTAATGATCCTGCTCTACTCCAACCTTTGGCTAACAATGTGAAACCTTTCTAACACTCTACCCCTCGTGATAACAATCCCACAAAAAGGGTCTCACCACTTACCTCATGTAGTGTGGACTCTAGAGATTGTATTGCCTGGACGGTTGTCTGACAACATAGGAAGTATTGTTCTTTAGTCTCTCATTATCCTCTCCATGCTTTGGGTGATTTGTCTACCCACACTCTTGATGTGGGCCACTAGCTGTTCCGCTAGTGTGTTGTTAATGGTCTATTTTTACCTTATTATAAATGGTCTTTTTGGTCTATCTTTGTAAGGGCTAACACCCTTGTTTATGTTGTTATTGATATCTTTGGACACCTTTTGGTTGTGGTTGTGTAAGGGACAACACCCTTCTTTTATTGTTGTTTAATATAAAAAAAAAAATTAGTTTTACAGTTTTATTAAAATATGTGTTTATTTGTTTATTCTAACTCATGCAAAATATTCCAAGAGATTGAAGTTCATATCTTTTGTATGAATAGACTCATACTCTAAGTTTGAAAAAAAAATGTTACAAAAAATAGTCATGCAAACATAAGGCTTAATCTATAAAGTTTTTTCCAAACATGTAACTGTGCATGGATATTGTGTTCAAATCAAATTGTGTTATGTAGTTTTCTAGAACTTCTATAATTTTTTTCACATATTATAATCTAAAATGTATAAAGTTTGAATTGTTTGTCAAAATTGTGCAAGGAGATAGAAAGAAATTAACAAGTTTTGGTTAAATGTACTTATTTTTGTAACCCTAGCCAAAAAACAAGAACACCTAGCTAAAACTGTTTAGGTTCAACACATATGTATTTAGACGACTTCTACCTTTTGATTTGTTATTATTTTGGATAACTTTAGTTGTTTGTTAGTTTAACTAGTTGAATTTAATGATCTTAAGTGATTTAAGGTTGTTGCAATGCAATGAGGGTTTTATGCATGCCATGCCACCATAATTTTCATTATTTGGATGTCATAAAAGATAAAAATCTGAATATTAGATCTCAAGTTAGAGTAATGCATGAGTGATGTCTAAGTAAGACAAATCTTTTCCAAATGTCAACCATCAAGGAGAAATAAATAAAATATAGAGAATATGTTTGGGGAAATCTCATGGTTCACAAGCCATGCAAAGTCTTGGAATGATTTGGAATCCTTATCATAATGGATAAATCTTTGTTGTTTTAGGACTTTGTCAATGCTTTTAATCACCAAAATGCATGAGAAATTTAGTTTTGGAAGTTTTTGAATCTTTTTGATGGTTAGTGAATATAGGTTGCAATGGGGTGGATACAGTAAGGTATGACGAATGTGTTTCAGGTATTAACATGGCTCATAAACTATGTAATATGCCAAAACAACTATAGATTTTTAAATAATATAGGTTGTTTAAAGTAATTTATAATTTGTGTTATCTTAAATTGATATGGAAAATATAAGAGAAGATTTTGAGAGAATATGAAGAAGCTGGTAACGATTATTGTAAAGAATGAATTTTTAATTAATTATTTGATTGATTTGAATAAATTTGTATTTTTTATTTATTTTTTCATATTTTTGGAAATGAATAAAATGGTTTATTATTTAGTTAAATGGAATTTAGTTAATCCTTAGCTAAAATTCATAGTTTCTTCAATTGTTTCATCATGATCACAAATAATCTTTCCATATGACTCATGTTGGTAGTTTGTTTCATTATTAGATCATGCATTGTTTTACTTTGAGAGATTGGTAGTATTTTGTAAGACCACCATGAATTTCTTGTTGGAAACTGCAATTGAAGCAATTGTTGTATTGTCATTGATGTCAAACCTTAATTGGTAAGACTATTGCTATTTAAGAAAGTATTATATCTATTTGAGTGTTGCTAAGGGGATAGACAAGGTTGGTAACAACAACACCTAAGGAAAGGTTGAGTTACCTTGATACTTCAATGAGTACTTGATTATGTGGCACAATGATAAGACAATGTATTGTTTATCTTATAAGAATGAAAACTAAACTAGTAGGCTTAACCGAGCATAAGTGAAGAAATCTAGTTTAAGCCGAGTGTTGTTTGTGTCGACCGAACTACTGAATGTCAAGTAAAAATAGTGTTGACTGAACACTAGTTAATTGCTGAGGAAGACAGTGTTAGCCAAGGGAACAATTTATGTGGTGACCGAGCTTTCTAGAGAAGACCGAGAAGTTGGACACAGTATTGACCGAGCGTCAGTATTTTGCATTTATTGAAGAATTCAGATTTCTAGCCGACATCGTTGAATTCTTGAATTATGTAAAATGTGTTGACTTTATTCATTGATTGTATGAAAGCATTTAATGCACTATAAAACATTTTATTGTAAATCTTTAAGAGATTCAAGATATTTCAAAGATAAGTCGAAGAACATAATGTAGGACGGATTCAATGAATCTAACCTAACCCTAAGATCTATGAAGGAGATTAAGTGGCAAAAGATGTATTGACCTAATAGAGGTAGTATTAACGAAACCTAAGTGAGAGGTTGAACACACGGAAAGAAGTGAATGCTGGAAGTATTATTATTGACTGTGTAAGTAGAAAAGGCTGAAGGAGAAGTGTTGTGATCACTTGAAGGGTTCTGAGTAGATCAGTGATGGAGATGGAAAAGGTTCACAGTCAGTAAGCCAACATGTGTATGAAATTGGATCTGATATTTGCAAAGTGAGTTGTATGTTTCTCAAATCAATATTACTACTACTTTCTAACCATTGTAACAGTCAAAATCCTTTTAACAGAGGTTGACCTAACAGACATAGGTATAAACCCTTTGAACAAGGTTGCATTCTAATTGAGTGTATGTAAGTCCTATAACAAGGCACACTTTTAATAGAGTGGTTGAAATCCTTTAACTGGGTCACACCTGACAATGTGTTTGTAACCTTTGATAGGGTTGGCTTTTCACCGAGCTCACTTTAGAAGAGTGAACATAATAGTAAAATGTTAAAAAGTGGTTTTTCTCAAATTGGGTTTCCACTATAAATCCTGGTGTTGATACTTGTGTGAATGTTTTGGTTTGAACATTTCTATGTTTTACAAGTTAGATGCTTTTGGATAAGTGGAATGCACTGTTATATGTTTATGTTATGCAATCAGTAATGACCGAGTAGGTGTTGGTTATTAGATCTGATTTGTTGAAGAGTTTGAAAGATTGTTTTATACATTTGGACCTAAGAACAACTAATTCACCCCCCCTCTTTGTTGTTCTAAATCATATTAACAATTGGTATCAGAGCTTTTGGTGCTTACAGAGAACAAGTTTGAAGGTACTTGAAGAAAATGATCAAGATGTATAAGGAGGAGGTACCTAAGCTGAATAAGGAAAACTTTCCTGCATGGCAAAGTTTGATGAAGCTGCATCTAGCTGGTATTGGTGATTCTACTAAGTATTACATTGAACATGACTATGTCACACCTACTGCACCTCTGACTGCTGAGGAAATGAAAGCTAAACACGAGCACAACCAAGTAATGTTGGAGATTGCGTCTGCCCTAAGTTATCCAGAATTTGAAGACATCAAAGACTTCAGTACCGCAAAGCAAATGTGGGACACCCTTGCAAGCATTTATGGCAGTGACGTGAATGTGTTGAGAGCAAAAGTTGAGAGCCTAAGAGGTAAATTTGATGAAATGAGAATGCAAGAAGGTGAGAATATTGCACAATATTGTGGTAGAATAAAAGAAGTTGTAAATGCTATTAGAGGAGAAAATAGAACTATTGAGGATGAAATTGCAATAGGAAAAGCATTGAGAACTCTGCGTCCTATCTATGCAATCAAAATTTTTGCAATCCAAGAATCTAGATGTAACTCTCCTAATGTCCTTACTTTAGAAAGTTTGGTCGGCAAGCTTACTGCTTTTGAACTTTCTAACTATGATAACTTCACTATTGATAGTATTAAATCTGCTTTTAAGTCTCAAATGGTTTTGAATAAGTCAAAGAAGGAAAAAGAAAGATGCATAAGTGAAAGTGAAAGTGAAAGTGATAGTGTCAGTGGCACATCTGATGAAGAACTTGAGGATCTAGAAGCTCTTATGGCTAGAAGACTGAAAAGGGGAAAAGGAAGGTACAAAGGTAAACTCCCTCTTATATGTTTTTCATGTAATAAAGTTGGTCATATAGCTGTTAGATGTCCTGACAAGGATAATAAGGATGAAGAAAGAGACAGCAAGCAAAAAGACAAAAGAGAAGATAGAGGTTACCGAAGATACAAAGACTAAAAAGGGAAAGGTAAGAAATCCTGCTACATTGCTGAAGAAGAGACTGACACTGATAATGATGATTTTGAAATTGAAGTTGTCTATGTTGCAATAAAAGATGAATTTGATGAGGATGAGAAAACTGCATTAATATCTTATGTGAACAAAAATGATAAATGGATTATTGACAGTGGTTGTTCACATCATATGACTGGAGATAAGAGTAAGTTTGATACCTTAAACCATTATAAAGGTAGGAGTGTAAAGTTTGGGAATGATGCACCATGTCCTGTTAGAGGAAAAAGATTGATTAAGCTGACTAATAAGATCTCTTGTGAAAATGCTTATTGGGTTTAGGGTCTTAATTATAATCTGCTGAGTGTTGCACAACTTAATAGCACTGGCTACCGAGTGGAATTTCACCACAGGAAGGCCAAAATATTTGATGCCATAGGTGAACTGATTGGAAGTGGAGAACAAACAAGAGGTAATTTGTTCTATCTAGACCTATCTGAAGAAACGTGTATGATTGCACAACTTGATGATATTTGGTTATGGCATAAGCAGCTATGTCATGTTAACTTTGATAATCTAGTAGAAATTAGCAAGAAAAAGAAAGTGAGAGGTCTACCTAGATTGAAGAAACCTGAGAATGTAATGTGTAAAGAATGTTAGTTGGGTAAGATGACTAATTCTAGTTTCAAGAGCAAAACCTTTACTTCTGAGAATGTCTTAGATTTGGTTCATACTAACCTTTGTGGACCGATGGGTGTACAAAGTTATTGTGGTGCTAGATATTTTATCCTGTTTGTTGATGGTTATACCAGAATGATGCATGTAATGTTCTTAAAAGAAAAATCTGATGCTTTTCAATTTTTTAAGTGGTATGTAGCTAAGGTTGAAAAAGAGACAGGTAAAAACCTGAAGTGTTTGAGATCTGACTAAGGTGGAGAATTCACATCAAATGAGTTCAATCTATTTTGCAATGATAGAGGGATCAAAAGACATATGTCTGCACCTAGAACTCCTCCACAGAACGGTATAGCAGAGAGAAGGAATAGATCTATATTGGACTGTGCACGGACATTAATGATTGAAAAGAATGTTGCACATAAGTATTGGAAAGAAGTTGTAAGTACAGCTGTTTATACTCTTAACCAAGTATAGATAAAAAAAGGTACAAATCTGACACCTTATGAATTATGGCATGGGTATGCACCGAATGTAAAATACTTTAGAATCTTTGGAAGTAAGTGCTACATATTGAAGGATAGTAGGAATGGAAAATTTGATGCTAAAAGCGATGAGGGTATATTCCTAGGCTATTCCACAAAAAGTAAATCTTATAAGTGTCTGAATTCTAACAATAATAAACTTGTGGAAAGTGTAAATGTCAAAGTTGATGAGTATGCAGAGAAAAATGAAGCTGACATTAACAGGGTACCAGAAGATTATAGATCTTTTGTGTATATTGAGGAAGAAGAGGCAAGTGACAGACCTACACCTGATGCTGAGTCTCGGGTAAGCAATGTTGAGCATCAGGATAACAATGCCGAGAGAGAAGAAGAAAGTGTCGAGTGACAGGAAGACGCTGCCAAGTATCAGAAAGAGGTTGTCAAGCATTCAGAAGCTGAATCTGACAATCTTGTTGGAGAATCTGATAAGCCAAATGAAAGAAGAGCATAACTTGTTCTAGCACAATATGTAAGGAGACATCACACGCTTGAACATATTATTGGAGATAAAAATACTAGAATTCAGACAAGAAGCAAGGTAAGAGATCCAACATGTTTACTATGTGAATATGAGCCTAAAACAACAAAGGAAGCATTAGAAAATGAAGACTGGATAGAAGCAATGAATGAAGAGATTGACCAGATAGAGAAGAATGATACCTGGACTCTAGTGCCGAGACCAGAAGATAAGAATGTCATTGGGACAAAGTGGGTATTTTGTAATAAGCTGAATGAACATGGTCAAATCACAAGAAACAAGGCTAGGCTGATATGCAAAGGCTACGCACAAGAAGAAGGAATAGATTAAGGGGAAACATTTGCCCCTGTAGTAAGATTGGAAGGAGTCAGAACTCTGCTTGCATATGCTGCCTATAAAAGTTTCAAGGTATACCAAATGGATGTCAAGTCTGCATTTTTAAATGGTATACTGGAAGAAGAAGCATATATTGATCATCCAGAAGGATTTGTTGATCCAAACAAAAGACACATGGTTTGCAAATTGAATAAAGCACTATATGGATTAAAGAAAGCTCCCAAAGCATGGTATGAGAGATTGCACAACTACCTAATATAGATTGGATTCTCAAGGACAAATGACACAAGAAATTTGTACATGAAAGATGAAGAAGGTAAAAGAATCCTATTAGCCAAAATCTTTGTAGATGATATTATATTTGGTGGACAAGATGCCTTGTGTAAGAAATTCTCAAATGAAATGCAAACTGAATTTGAAATGAGTATGTTTGGAGAGATCAAATTTTTTGTTCGTTTACAAGTATATCAGATGGAGAAAGGAATCTTCATCACCCAGTCTAAATATGTTCATGAGATACTGAAAACCTTTGGTATGGAAGACTCAAGGCCAGTAAGTACTCCCATGGCTACTGGACAAAAGTTGTCTAAGAATGATGATGTTGTAGAAGTTAACCAGACTTTGTATAGATCTATGATCGAAAAGCTACAGTATGTTGTACATAGCAGACTAGATATTGCATTAGCTATTGGGATTGTGGCAAGATTTTCTACCAATCCTAAGGAAACTCACATGATGGCGGTTAAAAGAATCATGAGATACTTGAAAGGAACTGCTAACTATGGATTGTACTACAAGAAGCATGACAAATTTGAACTGAGAGTGTATACAGATGCTGATTGGGCAGGAAATCTAGATGACAAAGAGAGTACTAGTGGTGGAGCTTTCTTTCTTGGACAAAGATTAGTTTCCTGGACAAGCAAGAAACAAAATTGCATTTCCAAATCTACTGTTGAAGCTGAGTATGTGGCTGCAACTGTCAATTGTTCAAATTTGATATGGATAAAGCAATTGTTGGTAGGCATGAAAGAAGAAATCACTGAACCAGTTGTCATCTTTTGTGACAACACAAGTGCTATCAACATCTCTAAAAACCCAATGATGCACACAAAGACCAAACACATTGCCATCAAGTATCACTACTTGAGAGAACTGGTACAAGATAAAGAGGTCTACATGGAATATGTGAATACCAAGGAATAAATAGCAGATATATTCACTAAAGATTTACCTAAAGAAGCTCGTGAATACCTGAGAAGTCAATTAGGGGTCCTTCCCCTAACTGAGGCTGCCTAGTCAAGCTAGGAGCACTACATCAAGTGTGTTGCAAAGAACATCTAACATATTGATGCAAAGAAAAGGTCACACTTTAGGAGCATCCTAGAGTTGTGAAAAGCACAACAAGTCAAAATAAGTCATAAGCAAGATGACAGAGGGAGAAATATCCTACTGAACTGAAAGGATGATATCTACATCTACAGGATGTATGTTTTTGTTGCTGCTTTGGCATTTTTTGTCAAAGAGGGAGATAATGACAGATGAATACACAGAATGAGAAGATCAAGACAGTGAGAGAAATTCAGTGGACGGTCATGCATGGCTAATTAATTTTGTATCAGAATGAAGCTAAGGATATTATACATTTCCCTGATAGACAGATAAGATTTGGATTGGTTGGTAATTCATGTGATATTCATATGGTGTTGCCATCAATGCCAAAGAGGGAGATTGTTGGAAACTGCAATTGAAGCAATTGTTGTATTGTCATTGATGTCAAACCTTAATTGGTAAGACTATTACTATTTAAGAAAGTACTATATCTATTTGAGTGTTGTTAAGGGGATAGGCAAGGTTGGTAACAACAACACCTAAGGAAAGGTTGAGTTATCTCGATACTTCAATGAGTACTTGATTACGTGGCACAATGATAAGACAATGTATTTTTTATCTTAGTAAGAATGAAGACTAAACTGGTAGGCTTAACCGAGCATAAGTGAAGAAATCTAGTTTAAGCTGAGTGTTGTTTGTGTCGATCGAGCTAGTGAATGCCGAGTAAAAATAGTGTTGACCGAACACCAGTTAATTGCTGAGGAAGACAGTGTTAGCCGAGGGAACAGTTTATGTGGTGACCGAGCTTTCTAGAGAAGACCGAGAAGTTGGACATAGTATTGACCGAGCATCAGTATTTTGCATTTATTGAAGAATTCATATTTCCAGCCGACATCATTGAATTCTTGAATTATGTAAAATGTGTTGACTTTATTTGTTAATTGTATGGAAGAATTTAATGCATTGTAAAACATTTTATTGTAAATCTTTAAGAGATTCAAGATATTTCAAAGATAAGTCGAAGAACATAATGTAGGACAGATTCAATGAATTTGACCTAACCCTAAGATCTAGGAAGGAGATTAAGTGGAAAAAGATGTATTGACCTAATAGAGGTAGTATTAAGGAAACCTAAGCGAGAGGTTGAACACACGGAAAGAAGTGAATACTGGAAGTATTATTATTGACTGTGTAAGCATAAAAGGCTGAAGGAGAAGTGTTGCAATCGCTTGAAGGGTTCCGAGTAGATCAGTGATGGAGATGGAAAAGGTTCACAGTCAGTAAGCCATCATATGTGTATGGAATTGGATCTGATATTTGCAAAGTGAGTTGTATGTTTCTCAAATCAATATTACTACTACTTTCTAACCATTGTAACAGTCAAAATCATTTTAACAGAGGTTGACCTAACAGTCATAGGTATAAATCCTTTGAACAAGGTTGCATTCTAATGGAGTGTATGTAAGTCCTATAACAAGGCGCACTTTTAACAGAGTGGTTGAAATCCTTTAACCGGGTCACACCTGACATTGTGTTTGTAACCTTTGATAGGGTTGGATTTTCACCGAGCTCACTTCAGAAGAGTGAACATAATAGTAACATGTTACAAAGTGGTTTTTCCCAAATTGGGTTTCCACTATAAATCCTGGTGTTGATACTTGTGTGAATGTTTTGGTTTGAACATTTCTGTGTTTTACAAGTTAGATGCTTTTGGATAAGTGGAGTACACTGTTATATGTTTCTATTATGCAATTAGTAATGACCGAGTAGGTGTTAGTTATTAGATCTGATTTGTTGAAGAGTTTGAAAGATTGTTTTATACATCTGGACCTGAGAACAACTGATTCACCCCCCCTCTTTGTTGTTCTAAATCATATTAACATTTCTCTATTGTTAGTGTCTTCTTGATGGTCATGACTATGTAGAAGTCTCTTATGTTCTAAACATATGTAACTTAATTTATTTTTTTAAAATATCTTTGTTCTTTCATAAAAAAAGATATATAATTGAAACTAATAAAGTTGTAATATGAATTAATTTGATTGAATTGGGTAAGCTCACTTGAATTCAATTGTGTACACATTAAACTCAATGTGAGATTGGTTTAATCAAGAGTACAATGGGAATACATATTTGAACCTTCATGTACATTAATTTATTTAAACCAAATTCATAGAACTTCATTAGCCCTAATTATGTACTTAATTGAATGAATGCAATTGGGATCGGTAGAGCCTATTGTTCACTACTTGGTTCTTTGGGTATTGATATTTTGATGTGCAAGAATTGTACATTTTGTTATTCTTAAAAAAAATTGTTACTTAAAATTTATTTCTTGATCATGAGTACAATAGTTAGATCTAAAATTTCATACTTCAATTTTTGGCAAGTTATTTTTTTTTTGCAAATAGTTTTTTATGAGAATACACTAAACAATGAAATATGGAAACATCAAATTGCTTAGATCATTGCTTGATTCCCTCTCATAGGCTAAAAAAAGCACAAACTTTGCTATCATTGGCATATAATTTCTTTCTAGTTAATGGGTTGTGACATATATTTTGGCTCCAAAAGAAACACAATAAGGAATCTTTGTGAAATTTTGGTTTCCTATTCATAAAGCTAGACATAATTAACTTATAGTTACATTGGGATGTGTCCCATCTACTAATATATTTGCATTTATCTACAAAAATGAAAAATTCATTAAACATGGGAATGCAAAGAAAGTGATCCTAGAATAACATGTGTATTAAGCTAAAATTGATTCCTTTCAGACATAAAACACTAGAGATGTGGGTGGGCTTGACTTGTTGTTCACAAGAAAAAACTGCACTATCTTGGGCTCTCCCTTTTATTGCTTGCATGTGATTGAGATTAAGTGTGAGAGTGAGTGTGCATACACTCATGTGCATGTGTGTGAGAGCTAGGATAATAATGAAAAAGACTAAATATGTCAAGATACAAGTACACCATGAAATGTAGAAATACTAAGGTTGATTTGGAATGAGGACATATAGAAGAGCCTGACATTGAAATCTAAAGTTGACAATGCTGGACAAAGGAATTGGGAACCCATGTATGAAGGTGAAGGAGGATTGAGATACAACTAGATATAAATTTAGGAAGCTTTGCACATTTTTCTCCAAAAAAATGAGTCAAACTAGTAGGATAGAGTTCTAGATGCTCCAGTCATAATTTATTTTGTATGATTCAAAGTTCAAGGATGTTTTTTTTTAGTTTCTACTTTATTTGTCTGTGATTTCCTTGTTGTCAGATATGGACTTGCACACACCAAAAAATGGAAAAGGGGTTGTGTTGTATAGGGGCTTTCTTGAGTCAAACTCCATGTTTATGATCCCATGTCTTCAATAGAGATGGTGAAATAAGAGCTTATCTAATGTATAGTCGACCAATTTATAAAATTAACATTATTCACAAAATACACATTAATTAATGCCACATATTCAAATATACAAGAAAAAGTGGCTCGAAATTTACATTTTTGACATAAGTCTAAGAACACGAGTCAATAATAAAGTAGAACATAAGGGAACATATTACTTTTTCACTAGACCATAAGGTTGGATACAATGAATACATAATGATAAATCATGAAGACCACCATGACATGAACTCCCAACATTTTTCTCCCTCAAACACATCACGATCAAGAATATTGTCTGAGCATGTTTCCACCCCACCACAAAGTATTTACACTTTCTCAAAATTCTTCTTGACATGAAGAATGCCTAGCCCAACATGAAGAAGACTAGAAATGTGAAACTGAGAAGTGTAATGAAATTCTATGTATTGTGACATATATACCTCTAGTTCTAATGTGATGATACCATGAAGTCACAAGATGCACATACCATACATATGAAGAAAGAGGAAACAATCCTTTATATTTGATACATTTGAGTATTTTTCCATCTCAAACACATGGAAAATATAGTGATGATAAACAGAGTCATAACGACACCACACAATACAATCATACATTTTTTCATGGACTCAAGAATTCTCAAGTCATGCAAATATATCCTTAATAAGCATTTTTTTTGCATATATAGCATAATCCAATCTCACAAGTTCCAAGTGCTCACTATGTTTTCCATCTAAAACACATCGAAAGCATAGTGATGGTAATCAGAGCCAAAAGGACACCACAATACAATCATACCTTTGTTCATGGAGCCAATAATTCTCAATTCATGCAAAGTGCATCATGAACAAGTCTATATCCATTAATGCATGATATGATTAAATAAAAAATTACACATCACCTTAATAACCATGTTTATTGCATATTTAGCATAATCCAATCTCACAAGTTCCAAGTTCTCTTTATGTGATCTTTTAAACATAATGCTAATATCAACATGTATTGTTCATCGATAATTTATTCCTTATCCTATGATCCCAAGATATCAAATATGGTAACCATTTTCTATCATCTATAATCATTAAGGAATAATATCACAATGCTAATGATATACGACTCTTCAAATAAAGAATAGAAATAATCCTTAGGCATGTGTACCAGACCTAAAATAGTTCATAAGTACACAAGACCCAAATACTACCTTAGATAAACATGAAACCCTACTCATCAATTTTCTATATTGACGTAGTCATGGTCAAGAAAATATCCTTGAAATACCAATTTTATTAGGAAACATATATAATGCTAACTAATTATCTTGTTATGAATAGAGGATACTTAATATTAGTGAATCGTGTATGTTAGTGTGAAAGGGGTTATTTATTAGCTAGTACTCCACTTTAGCTCTCTTCACACTTAGTTAAGTTTATTTAGGGACATTTTCACTTTATCCCACATTGGTTGTATTTTTTGTCTCTTGGGTAGTAAGTGGTTTATATTCTCACTCATTGCTCTCATATGAACATCCCATCCCATCCCATTACATTGGATATAGTTGCATTGTGTAGACATGGAAAATTGGCAAAGGCTTAAATCGATCAAAAGGTGCATCAAATCATAAAATAGCACTAAAAATAGCATAAATGGAACAAAGGCAATTCAAATCAAAGGAAAATTCAATTAAATGATTAAATGATTAAATAAAGCTTGAAAAGGGGAAAAACACTAAGAAATTGATTAAATTCAATTAATGACATAGTTGTTGAAATGAAAAATCAAAATGAACATCTTACCCTTCATGGCTAAATTTAATTACTTTAATTAATTAATAAATCATAATTTCCCTCAACAAAGCAAAAAGGAGACAAAATGGACACAAATCACTCACTTTTGTTGAAATGGTCCAGCCTTTTGAAACCATTTAAATGTTTGTCCCCCAATTTAGGGACAAAGCAAAGCCAATTGACCTTACCCAAGCATAACCATGGTTATCTCACTCTACCCCCTACCCTTGGGAAAATCTTATAAATAGAAGGCATTTTGAGGCATTATTAATCCACTCCATATCTTTGAATTGCAGCAAAGCTCTTGCAATTTGCATCCACACCACTCACTTAGCATTTTCATTGATATTTAGCTTAAATTGCTTTGATCATAGTAGATTGTTCATCAAATAGAGCTAGAATTTGATAGAATATATCTAAATTTGCATATCATATAGCTTAATTCTCATCTTTAGAGTGTCACTAGTGAGGATCATAGCTGAGAGCCTCATTTACCACTTTATTTTAGAGATCCATGAGATGTTGATAGATTAATTGTGCATTTATTAGATTATTTTGCTCTAATTCTTGTTGTTCTTAGTTAATCTTGTTATTTCATGAAGGTGTAAATCACTCACACACAAATGGCGCCCACCGTGGGGCTCTAGGCCTCAAATTTATCAAAATTTCCACGTTATTTGCAAAATTTAGGCTAGAATTGCATGATTTTGCTCACTGTTTGCAGGTTACAGGAAATAAATCACGCCTACCAGTAAAGAAATCACGCCTACAGTAAAGAGATGTCGCTCCCGGTAATTTAGATGTCGCCTGGAGACTGAACGCTCACGCTTCCTAGACTGCAGAATCACGCTTCTGGACAAAGAAATCACGCTTGCGGACATTAAATTCTCGCCTCGATTACAAACATCTGATGCCTTTGGCTATTTAGATGTCGCCTACAACGAATTAAAAGCCGTAAAAGAGGAATTAGTTTACGCCTGGTGTAAAGGGAGTTCACTGCATTTCGCTTTTAATTTGTCGCTTTTATTATTTTAAATGTCGCTTTCAGTTAATAAGATGTCGCTTCTCTGAGTTAATTTGTCGCTTGAGATAAAGAATTTACGCATATGTATAATTTGATATCGCACATAATTACTTTAATCTCGCTTGAGCCCCTTTTGGTGACGCTCGCGGTTAAAGTAATTACGTCTTTGTTAAATTAGATATCGCCTTCAGCAAAAGAAATGTCGCCTGGTCTAGCATCTATATTGTATCAGAGTAATTACTGTTGTCGCCTGTAGTAAAGATTTCACGCGTCTGCTAAATTTAATATCGCACTTGACTATTTTAATCTCACTTGAGCCCCTTTTGGTGACGCTCGCGGTTAAAGTAGTCACGTCTTCATTAAATTTGATCTCGCCTGTAGTCTGGATAATGTCGCCTGACAGTATTTTCTCTATTTTGTCAAAATAAGGACTGTATGCTAACTTCACTGTCATTTTTTTGTCTCAAGAGCATGGTCTGTCATAAGAAAGTGCAAAAACCAGAGAGAAGACACAACTTAGAGGAGAAATTGATCTCTAAAAGGATAAGGAAAGAAAATCGGGTACATTCTACCTTTGTTCTCAACAATAATTTAGAGAAAGAAGTAGAATTACATGCCAAATACATTGCTGTTGTAGATGCTTACAAACGAAAATATGTCTCATTGAATTGGGAATTTAGTCCTTAAATTTGTAAGAATTTTGCAAGTATTTTGGTAAACAAAGAATCAAAAGCATAATCAATTATATCATTTTTAGCTTTGATTTTGGTTTCCCCTCACTTTGTTTGTATTGTGCTGACTAACTTGTTGGTGGAGGGAACGTTTTGCCAAGGTAAGAGGAGGATTTGGAGAGAAAATGAAAAATCTACTACTTAAAAATGCACCTAGCCTTTGCTAGCATCGTTTGAGGTATTTATCTCATCAAGCTTGCACTTCCCTTAAATTGTGGCATTTTCAAAGTTCAAAACATAGTTTAATCATAAAAAGAAAAAAATAAACACTTCAATTCTAAGAACCCCTTTGTCACGGGGTTGAAAAAGAACCAAATTTGATTGTGAGTGTTTGGGATAAGGGAAAAGCAATAGGGATATGCTCTTCACTCTTTGAGTGAATCAAATTCCCAAACTTGCTCTACCAAATCCACTTTTCATGCTTTTCAATGAATATGTTTAAAACTTAGTGGGCTCGCCTCCCGAGATTGCCTTAGAAGGGCCGGTGAGAGGGACAGCCCAAAGTGGGATACACTTGCTTTTGCCGCGAGAATCCGACCCACTATAAAATGAAACGTGGGTATCCTTAATGGGGTACACGACAAAAAGATTTTAGTTCTTTCAAACTTCCTCTAGTAGTCCTAACGGATTGCGCAAAATCGTGCTTTTGTGCGTGTGGGAAGCCCCTTAACATAGTTGGGGGATGAAAAGCTAAGATTTCTTTTGAACGGAAAACTTACTACATAATGGTAAAATAGCAAAACTACCTATTAGAGCCATGTTTACGAACCAATTATGTGCTAGGTAGATTGTGTGGAAGCTATTTTTGTGTTAAACCTGTGAAAACGTTCAAAAATATACACATTAGAGCATTCTAGGGATATGGTACCCAATTGATGTGTGTGTTGAGATTGTTTTTATTTTCAAACAAGATATTCCAAAGTTATTGATCAAAACACCATTAAAATTTTAAACCATTTAAAATTGATCAAAAAAACTTTTACCTTATTCCAAAAACAGCTTATCAAGAGAAGAAAGTCAACATACCCTTAAAGTTTGTTCATGCCTGTTATTACAAGGTCACTCTCTATAAGGAAAACATTACAAACAGACGGGACCTACAACGGAGAAGAGCTCCCATTTCCAAAGAACACTTTCATTACTTCACAAGTGACTGAAAAACCCACTAAGGCAAAGGACATTAACAAGATGTTTAGTGGTACCCTAGGAAATATTGATCCCAATAACCAAGGGAACAACATGAATGGGGGTATAGATCCTAATAACACCCAAGGGAACAACATGAATGGGGGTATGGATCTTAACAACAATCAAGGAAATTCTAATAATGGAGGAAGAGATCCTAATTCTCAAGAGGCAAATTCACAAGGCAACAACTTATTTCCTCCTCATAATACAAACTTACCCCCAACTGCAGAAGAAGCCACGATTGAAAGAGCATTAAAGGCAAGACAATGTCCTTATTTCATAGAACTAATGAAAAAGACCATGCTTATGGATAAAGAAAAACACTTCATGGACTTAATACAAACGGGGGTAAAGCTACCTAAAGATTTTGACATAGAGCAATTAAAGCCCAAGGAAATAGAAGACCCTATGGAAGCAATGAGGAAACAATTCAAGGCATTACAAATGGAAATTGACAATTTGAAACAAAATGGGGCTCCTAAGCCTTTCTCTATTGAAACATTATGTCCTTTTCCATTCGATAAGAGTTTGGTCATGGTGCCTTTTCCCATTAATGTAACATTTCCTAAATATGAGAGGTATGAAGGAACATCTGACCCACATGATCATCTTCGGGGGTTTTGTGCATTGAGTCTTGAATTCATGCATGAATCAACCTATTTAATGAGACTATTCCCAAGAAGCTTGGGAGGAACAGCCATGGATTGGTTTTCAAAACTACCATCCGGCATAAAATCCTTTGAAGAGTTAGCATCTAAATTCGTGACTCATTACTCTTATAACATCAAACATGAGGTCACCATGATAACGTTATGTAACATGAAGCAACAAGATGGAGAAGCCTTTCTCACATTCTTGCAAAGATGGAGGACTGCATTTGCTAGATATCCAAGAAGTGTACCGGAGAAAGAAAAAATGGATATCTTTATTAACGGTTTAAGAAGCGAGCTGAATTATAGACTAAGGATGCAATGTCCCAAAATCTTTCAAGATTTAATTGATAACGGAATCACAACGGAAGAAGTGTTGATTAAGAGTGGAGAGTTGAAATTGCACAAGGAAAATAAGAATAACTCTAACTCCAACAACAACAATACCAACAATAACAACAATCCAAATAAAAGTTGGTACAACAACAATAGCCGTTATGCTGCAAAGAATAACAACAAAGGTATTGTTAATGATGGTGTAGTGGAATCCAGCAACTTGAAGGTGATTCCATTTGCCCTTACAAAGACACCAAATCAAGTGAATAATGCTAATCAAGCATATAATGCACCTTCCAACAACAACAACAATGCCAATAAGAATAATCAAGGAAACAAGGATCAAAATAGCAAGTATGATAAGTATTTGAAGCCCACTCCTGCAAGACACTTTACACCCTTGGGAGAATCACTTGAAACTGCATTAAAGGCTCTCATAGCTAACAATGTTATTGCATTACCCGCTATTAAACCTTATGAACCAGACCACAAGCCGGGTTGGTGGGATGCTAAGCATCATTGTGAATATCATAGGATTCGGGGGCACCCTACAAATGAATGTTTACAATTAAAGAATGTGGTGCAAGACTTGATAGATAATAACATAATCACTGTTGATGGACCCCAAAATAACGAAGATCATACGGCCTTCAAACAACCTTTTTACAAACATGATAAAGGTGAGTCATCAAATGGCAAGAAACGAAGTGCCAATAATCTCAACTTTGCGCCATCATATGATCATATTGTTAATGCTATCATCATTAATGAACAGCCTCAAAAGGAAGCAACAAATGTCATTACAAGAGGGCAGAATTCTAGAATGACTTTACAAGGGATAGTCCCTCAAAACACCAATATCCCACCATCCAACATTGTGGTCAAACAACCTCCTACAGCAGCAAGACCTTATAGTTTGGTGGACCAATTGCAACGTACTCCAGCACAAATCTCAATCTTAGAGTTATTGAAGTTGTCACCAAATCATAAAGAGATTTTGGAAAAAGCTTTGGAAGAGACACATGTTTCTACTACCTTAGGGGAAGAAAAGTTTCAAAATATGGTAGGACATCTTGTGGCTCCTCATTGTCTTTCATTTTCAGATCAAGATGACATGTCTATAACTCATCCTCAAAATTTGCCATTACATATAGAGGTTTTGATCGAAAGGCATAGAGTCAAAAGAGCCCTTATTGATGGAGGGGCTGGCCTTAACATATGCACATTGAGTCTTGTAAAATCCTTAGGTCTATTCGAGTCTTGCATTGACCCTACAAAGAAAATCACCATAAAAGCTTATGATGAGGCTGAAAGAGCTTCTAAAGGCATGATTGTGTTGCCCATCCAAGTGGGACCAGTTAAGAAGGAAACCAAATGTCAAGTGTTGGACATGAAATTAACCTATAACATCTTATTGGGAAGACCCTGGATTCATGAGATGCAAGCTGTCCCCTCCACATACCACCAATGCATCAAGTTCCCATACATGGGTAAAGAAATCACAATTGGAGGAGACTCAAATCCATTTCAATATTGTAATGCACTCAAACCCTTGCATGAATTATACATTCCACATAATCGTGAAGGAGTTGTTCCAAGAATCACCAATGAAGATGTACAAAATCCTCTTCAAGCTAGCTCAACTACATCAACTAAGGGCAAGGAAAAAGTGAGCTACGAGGGTCCAAATGTGATGGAAAGTCCATATGTGGCACCTAAATTGGAAACAATGATCTACAAACCTACTAAAGAGGAAAAAGAACAATCTAAAGCAGATCATTACCAATACATGAGTGAGATGATGAACAAATTTGACAAACAATGCAAGATTAGTTCAAAAGGGGTAGGAGAATATTCAGTTTCTCTATTTGACATGCCCATGTCTCCTAAATCCCATGGAAAACCCTCAAAAGAACATCTTCCACATAAGTATAATTCTTATTTTGTGAGAGAAGATAGCAAAGCAACATGGGATAAGGAAGAGGATGATGTCCTCCAATGGCTTTATCATGATGAGGATGGTACCCTAGACACTCCCATGGAAAGAATTCAGCATGTCAATATACAAACAGAACAATATGGGAAAGGATTTGATATTATGCAAAAGATGGGATACAAAGGAAGAGGACCCCTAGGCCAAAGAAATAGAGGATTATTAGAACCTATTGAACCTGTTTGGAGGGCAAGTCATGAAAAATCCGGAGTAGGTTTTCAATATAAGGGAGAAAGTTCAAGTCCAATGCATGATTTTCATCCTCAAATAAATGCATTAGAATCCGAAGGAGATAGTGATGACTCTAGGGATTATGAATGGGATACTTTATCAGATGAGTCGTGTCAAGATAAAGAAGTCATTGCTATACATACTTATGCAAAAATCCCAAAACAAGATGCTCCAATTAATGAAGAATCTTCTATTCAAAGGCCTAATATAGAACAAGCATCTAGTAGTGGAGCATGGATAGAAACATTTTGGACACCTTCAGAGGAGGGAAATTCAAACGTTAGTTTTAACCCGCTTGTGGCTTTTCCCACATTTTTTCCCGTAGAGGTCGACGAGGATTCAAGCGAAGGGGACTTTGACCCTGCTTCCATGGATCATCTTGAGGAAGCGCACATCATAGATCTAAACGATACAATGTATGAACCCTCAAATGAAGTCATGTCCATAAATCCTATTGATGATACCTTACCCAATAATTCCTTAATGTTGATACATCCAGAGCTCATTGATTGGGATCAAATTGAACCACATGACTTACTTTACTTCCCAAATGACCAAGCAACAAACCAATATCTCAATGCGGTTGAACCCTCTTTCACCAACGAACTCAATACGGACATGATGACAACAGCAAGGGTCCAATCTCTTAGTCAAAAAAAAGAAAAAATGAAAAAAAATAAAAAAATGAAAAGTTCTATTGGTGAAAACCCAACTGTGGCACCATTAGAACCAAAAACAATGAAAATAAAAGACGTTTCTTTTGGTGAAAACCCAACTGTGGCACCATTAGAAGAGAGATTGGACACTTTGCCTGAACATGAAGAAGAACGGTCATCTATTCTTATAGAACCAACAGAAAAAGTTAACATTGGCACGGAACTAGAGCCAAAGGTTGTACACTTGGCTGCATCACTTACATCTCTTGAAAGAGAGGACTTTATCAAATTCTTCCAAGAACAACAAGTAAATTTTGCATGGTCATATGCCGATATGCCTGGATTGGATCCTGATTTCATAATGCATCATCTGAATGTTAGACCCGGAGTTAAACCTGTAAGCAAAAACTAAGGAAAATGCACCCACATGTGGCTCTTCTAGTCAAGGCAGAATTGGAAAAATTATTAAAGGTGGGATTCATAAGAACAATAGCATATGCTGATTGGATCTCTAACATTGTGCCAGCCACTAAGCATGATAAATCTATCCGTGTGTGTACGGATTTCAGAGATTTAAACCTTGCATGTCCCAAAGATGACTTCCCATTGCCAAGCATTGATACCATAGTGGATTTGACAGCAGGTCACGCAATGTACTCATTAATGGATGGATTTAGTGGCTACAACCAAATCAAGATTGCTCCTGAAGACCAAGAAAAGACAGCATTTACTTGCCCTTGGGGTACTTTTTGTTGGAATGTCATGCCCTTCGGTTTAAAAAATGCTGGAGCTACATATCAAAGGGCCATGACAACTATTTTCCATGACATGATGCATACTTTTTTAGAAGATTATGTGGATGACATTCTAGCAAAATCCCACAATAGAGAAGAGCATTTACAAATCCTAAGAAAAATATTCATTCGGTTAGAACAATTCAAAGTTAGACTAAACCCAAAGAAGTGTGCCTTTGGTGTCCAATCCGGCAAGTTATTGGGTTATATAGTGTCAGCAAAAGGCATTGAAGTTGATCCTGAAAAAGTGCAAGCAATTCTAGAAATGGAGATTCCAAGAAATATTAGCCAAATGAGGTCACTACAAGGAAAGATTCAATCAATAAGGAGATTTATCTCTCAATTAGCAGAAAAGTGTCACTCCTTCACTAGATTGTTACACAAGGACACTACATTTATGTGGGATGAAGAATGTGATAAGGCCTTTGCTACTTTGAAGACTTATTTGATAAACCCACCTATTCTTATGTCACCTATCAAAGGTAAAGAACTGTTGTTATACATATCAGCCACAGAAAGGTCTCTAGGCATATTGTTGGCACAAGAAGATGAGCAAGGAAAAGAAAGGGAAATCTACTATCTTAGTAGAACCTTAATAAAATATGAACTCAATTATTCATTCATGGAAAGAGCATGTCTAGCAGTGGTTTTTGCATCTCAAAAACTAAGACATTATATGTTGATGCATAAGATCAAATTAATTGCCAAGATTGATCCTCTCAAATACTTACTAAGTAAAACTGCCTTAACAGGTAGAATAGCAAAATGGGTCATGATCCTAAGTGAATTTGACATTGAATATGTTGATAGAAGAGCAATTAAAGGACAAGTGATAGCAGATCACTTAGCAGATAACCCAATGGAGTCTACACAAACCATGCAAATTGAATTTCCAGATGCAGAAATTGTCAACATAGAAGCAAAGACATGGAAGTTATATTTTGATGGATCTTACACACAAGGAGGTTCTGGAGCAGGTATATTATTGGTTACTCCTCAAGGATACACCATTCCAAAGTCTTATAAACTCTTATTTCCATGCACCAATAACATAGCGGAATATGAGGCATTAGTCATTGGCATCAAAATGGCTTTAGAATGGAGTATTGCAGAATTACAAGTGTATGGAGATTCCCAACTCATAATCAATCAGGTTAATAATGAATACAATACCAAGGACATAACATTGATGAAATATAAAACCTTGATTGATGGATGGAAGAAGTACTTTTCTTTGATCACATTTGAACAGATTCCAAGAGAAAAGAATAGAGCAGCAGATGCCATGGCTACCTTGGCTTCATTGTTACAAAAACCAGATCAAAATGAGAAGTATGAGTTCTTGATGGAAGAGTTGGTAAAACCGGCATTTAACCTTCCTGACACCCAAATTGTTGCTCTTTTACATGGACATGACTCTCCTTGGTATGGACCCATCTATACTTACCTTAAAGACCAAGCACTCCCCATAGACCAAACTCGTGCCCAAAAATGTAACTTCATACGCCAAGCCGCCCGTTACCTAATCCTTTCAGACACATTGTATCGTAAGGGTCTTGATGGGACGTTACTTAGATGTCTAGAGGAAGAAGAGTCTAAGTTAGCTTTACGCGAGGTCCACGAAGGCATTTGCGGGTCACACTCAAGCGGTTTTAATCTAGCTAAGAAAATCCTTCGTCTAGGGTACTTTTGGATGACATTAGAAAAGGATGCTTGTCAATTTGTGAAGACATGCAGCAAATGTCAATATCATGGTAATATGATACATGCACCGGCTCAAGAATTACACCCATTCATTACACCATGGCCTTTTTATCAATGGGGTTTTGACTTGATTGGAATCATATATCCTCCATCTTCAAATGGACACAAGTATATCATCACAACAACAGAATACTTCACCAAATGGGTGGAAGCAGTTCCATTAACAATAGCAACCGGCAAACAAATTTCAATGTTCATTTTGAACCACATAATTTGCCGCTATGGTATTCCACATGCCATTATCACGGATAATGGGAAACAATTCAAAAATCAGGATATTGATGAACTTTGCATGACATTTCACATTACACATCATTCATCATCCATTTATTATCCACAAGGCAATGGACAAGCTGAAGCAACAAACAAAAATATCCTCAAAATATTAAAAAGATCAGTTAACAAATCAGGAAGAGATTGGCATGTGCAAATAAATCCCGCACTATGGGCTTACAGAACTAGTATCAGAACACCTACAGGAGCCACCCCATTCTCTTTAGTCTATGGAACCGAAGCAGTTCTACCATTAGAAGTTGAAATTCCATCTCTACGGGTTTCATTAAGAGGATTGATCACTGATGAGGATTATAGGATTGCCAGACTACAACAATTGGAACTGTTAGAGGAACATCAGACTCAAGCTTATGAGCATTTAAAAGTTTATCAAAACAGGATTGCACACAATTACAACAAGCACATCAAACCAAGAACTTTTCAAGTAGGAGACTTGGTACTAAGAGAAAATCCCAAAAATCAAGTTGAAAGGGAAAAGAAAGGAAAGTGGGAAGCTAATTGGATAGGCCCATTTGTGATAGTGTCATCCTTTGGAACTGGAACATATAAGTTATCAGATTGTAATGGTGAAGAATTACAAGAACCCATAAATAGCATTCATTTGAAGAGATTCTACACCTAAAAAAGATGAAAGAGTATAAAGAGTATCAGATGAGAGAGCATCATAATTATTGTACATAATTGAAAAGGGATCTTGAAAATACCAAAAACATTTGAAAATGGAAAATTCAAAAACATTGGAAAAGTAGAAAGATCAAAAACAGTGGAAAATTGAGCCTGAAGAAAGCAAAAACATTTGAAAAACTATCTCTTGGTGAAAACCTAGCAAATAGGCGCCAAGGTGATAATGAAAAATACAAAATATATATATATATATATATATATATATATATATATATATATATAAATAAATAAATAAAATGAAAAAAGAGAAAAAGTGCCTTGGTGAAAACCTAGCAAATAGGCGCCTCGGTAGCAAAAAAAAGAGAATACCCAAAAGTGAAAACTTGGTAACAAGCCCTTTTGGTTCCCTTAAGTCATTTCCTTCCTAGCCACATGTGTATATAATGCATCTCATCATCCCATTTGTCTAAACCTTCATTGCATCCGTCATTTGTACTTAGTCATAATAACAGTTTGTAGCACCATCCTTTGCATTGCCTAAAGTTGTCAAAATTGATACATCAAATACTTGGGGGCAGCATAAATGGATTGGAAAGTGGGTACCTCAAAAAGGATTCATATGAACAACATTCAGTCACAAGCAGAAAGGGATTAACATTTTCAGAAGAGAGATCAAATTTTTGTAAACCTTTGATTGATAACGAAGAAGTTGACTACCACAACAAAATCCTTGAAGCCTAAATTGACTTATTATTCAGGATTAAAAATCAAAAATCATGTCATGATCAAACACTTGGAAATATATTTTGTTGAAGATCAGAAAACAATGCAAAACACTTAGATAGATTCTTTTGAAAAGTTGGTTAAAAAATCTGTTTACTTACATGCAATCCATTTGTATCAAGTCTTTTTAGCTCATCAATGATGTTTCGACTAGATTGGCAATGATGGAGACATGATATTTTTCTTGACTATGAAGTGACTGTTTGGAGGAAAATTCATTGCCTTATGAGAATTCATCTAAAGACATGGTCATCAAAGAACCATCGAGGATTATCTTATAAAACAATGAGTTAACCTTTGTTTGTTTACGCAACCGGATACCTTGGATATTTAGATTCTTCATATCTAAATGACAAAATCCACTTGCAACATAGAATCCGACAAAATCAGTATTCGTACTCTCATGATTTTTTTGAAATTAGTGATAGTCGTATCGATGAGACCGATGGGAAAGCAAAACAGAGGTTACCATATGAGCAGTAAATAAAAAGCGATATTCATATCATCATGTCAGTGGGCAGTGGTGATTGTATCGACTTTCCGGTCCCAAGTGCTCAATGATGAAAATATATCCTCAAGGCATTTATTTTCTAAAAGCTAGTGACACTTAGCTGCATTCATAAAAAGGTTAAATGCATTCTCATGTTAGATTAATTGCATGTGCATTTTTCCCAAGGGTTTTATTTTCGCATCAAAAAGGGGGTACATGACATCATTAACAGGGTTAAATCAACAAGAACAACATCATTTCAACATCATCTTTTCTACAAAAATAAAAATAAAAATATATATGAGATTATACTTTTTGCATTCATTCCATATCATTAATCATTACATAGACATTATCAAAGAAAAGAAGGAAATAATCATTTACATGTGCATACATACAGATTGCATACATGAGAAATAACATATCAAAACTGCATCCATACATGAAGAAGAAATGCATCCATCTATATATATCATACATAAGATACGTTGCATCCATAGCCAATATCCATCCAAAAACACATATAGCAGCATCTAAAGGAAATCTCATATATCATCAAGTAAAAGCGGGAAAGATCATAAATGTCCTCATATCACACGTCTACTCATAACTCAATATATCAAGTATAACAATGATGTCATAAAAAATTAACTCTATAATCGCCCATCAACAGGGGCATCAATGTCAAATAAGTGTCAAAATACAACTGGAAAGGTGACACCAAGGTCACAAGACTATGGTACAATATCAAGTATCTCAGCATCAGTACATAAATGATCAATAAGAGCACTCATAGCTCAACTCTCATCACCACTGGGAGGAGGTCCTGGGGGAGGCTGTGGAGGAGGCTGTGATGGAGGCTGTTGAGGAGGTGTCTGACCAATCATAGCAACAAGGAGAGGAACCAAGGGAGCCAAACCTGATACCAACTGCTGAATCATAGATGACATCTGTGACACCTCTGTCCGTAATGCTCCCACATCTGCTCGTAGTTGGGTAGTACTAGAACTCTCTCCAACCTCATAGGTACTCTGAGGATCACCTGTATCTATAGGAGCTTTTCCCCAATCACGGGAAAAAGCTGCTGGCATCTGCTGTGCACCTGTATCCTGACCATCCACGGTAGCCTGCTGTAATCCTGCTCCCGTATCCTGTCCTGTACCTGGATCCTGTCTAGCAGCCCTCACATGATCCTGACAATCTATCCTCTGTCTCTGTGCTACTGCAGGATGAGGAGGAGGAGGTGGTGCCTGTACCTGTGCATCTCTCGCTCGTCCTCTGAGCCTAATCACTGCCCTACCTCGGGGTCTACCTCTGCGTCTCCTCCCACCACCAACATCATCACCATCATCATCTCGCCCAGGCACTGGCTCTGCAGGGTCTGTAAATCGAGGCATCGGATGCTCCATCAACCAAGCTAGATACTCCTGTGTGACTCCGGCATCTCTGATGTGTAACCTCATGTCCCAATCTATATAACCCAGTAATGATATCTGCTCTATAGCGTCATCATATGAAGGCATGTGACCCCAAGTAGCACGCTCTGCACTAGAATGAGCATATACTGCAGATCCCTAAGGCATAGGCTGAATCCGCCCAAACTGTCGTAGTACTCTCCCTGCCAAGAATCTCTCAAGAACAGAGTCGATCCTGCCGATCATCCATCGAGGAGCAAACATATATGGTAACTCCAAGCTATCCTCTCTCCAATCCTCGACCTCAACATATGGTCTCCAATAGACCTCATCCATGTCATCAATCTGTCGTCGCCAATACTCCAAGTGACCCAAGTGATGCTGTGTCACCATACCAGTATACTGCCATGCAAAAGGATATCCTGGAGGACGATCTCGATCTGATATAGGACGACTGACTGGTAAGTGCTCCCATATCCACAACTGTAAAATATGAATCCCAGCAGATAATGAGGCTGATCTCCTGTAAACCACCTCATGAAGATCGTGATAAAGCTGTGCCAGCACACATGATCCCCAGTCAAAGCATCGAGGATGATGTAGCAAATCCTCGATAATCCTGCCCCATCCCACTGAAAATCCGCGACCTCGCCGATCAGGTAATAAAACACCACCAATGATAGCACCTAATAATGCTAGTAAAATAGGAAATGAGGAAAAATGAGGCCATAAGATACAATCATCACCAATAGACGGATCTCCGAATACTCGTCGACAATATGTCCCATCATAGACTGCATCATAATATACTATCTCTCCATGAGTCGGGATCCGTAGCAATCTGTAAACATCCTCAGGGGTAATAGTCATCTCGCCCTGTGGTAGCCAAAATGTGTTTGTCTCAGAGTGCCAACGCTCTGCGACAGCGGTAATCAAACCTCGGTTCATCTGGAACCGAGGAAGCTCTAGTACGCATAGTAAACCGCAGCGCCTAATCACTCGCCTCTCGGCGTCAGTCAACTGTGTCCTAAGCTCCATCACCCAGTGTGGTACAGTCCGAAGGTACAGCACAGGGACATCCTCCTGTTTAATCAAAGCAAGGGAATCACATGAGTAACTTACTATCAGGAAATCAAACAATCAATCATAGTCATCAATTTAAATATACCTATCAGACTTACCAATCCTAACTCTAAGCATTGAGGAAGGACGATCCTAGTTTTATGTCTCTAAGCATTTGAGCATAAAATGAATGGACGTTTAGATCCATGACCTATCATTCGTGATGAAGATTGATTAACCTTATTCTTCGATATTATAGTTACCTATGTCCTAATTCATTGTTGAAATCAAACAAAGGGAATACCCTAACTAATCATTTGATTGAATTCATTGATGTGATCGATATCAATCAAGTTGACATAATCGAGCAATCAGACGTCCTAGAAAAGTTTCAAATAAACAATTTTTTTTTTACTTACGCGACTTTTCTTTCTGGCGTCATTTCTTTTACCAGAGGTGACATTTCTTTATTCATACGCGTAATTTTATTCATCCGCGTGACTTCATTTCATGGAGGCGGTATAAGATTTTCCGCAGGCGACATTTTATTATCACGCGACACCTGATTAAAATGATTAAACCCTAAGCGACATTAAATTATCCTTAGGCGATACAAGATTTTCTAAATGCGTGAGAATACCTAAGGGAGGCGACATCAAATTTACTGAAGGCGACATTTTAAATTTTCAGGCGATATTAAAATGCACGGAGGCGACATTTCTTTTCACGAACGCAGAATTAAAATTTTTAAAAGCATTAAATAAGGTCATAAATGCAACTTTAAAGACATGAGAAAAATTTGAATGACATACCGGAGGACCATCGGTCGCTCTCCGACTGAACCGGCGCGCTCTCTCAAACTGATGCTCGCGATGTGGGACCACCATCGTCTCAAAAAGGCTAAAATCAGAGCTAAAATCTCAAGAAGGAACGATGCAAATGAATAGTAAAATGAGGGGTTTTACCCTATTTAAGGTGAAATTGGTCCTCATAAACACTTAAAAATGCACTTTGAACCTATTATAGGACATTTTCATTAATCGGGGCATGAATCAAACTTGATTATTTCTTTCAAACGGTATCAGAAATCAAAACATATTCCAACTACTTAAAAATCTTTCAAATCAATGACTCAATATGTTTTATTTCTGAGGGGGCATCAGAGTATCAAATGGGCATCACATCAAAAACATTTATCAGTAGGGCATATCATATCAGTATCATATCATATCAATTTCATATCAGGAGGCAAATCAGTATCAGATCAATTTACCATATCATATCAAATCTATCAACATATCAGCAATCAATTAACCCAGGACCTTTATCAATCAACCCAGGACCTTTATCAGTGAACCCAGGACCTATCATCAAACCAGGACCCATACCATCATCAGAGGCACATCATCATCATCAGGAAGTACATCAATCAGAACGATCAGAGGCATATCAGAACCAGGACCTGAATCAGATCATCATACTAAGGGAATCTTTGAATCGGTGTTCTTCGCACATCGACTCAAAGAGGGGCATTTGTAGACATGGAAAATTGGCAAAGGCTTAAATCGATCAAAAGGTGCATCAAATCATAAAATAGCACTAAAAATAGCATAAATGGAACAAAGGCAATTCAAATCAAAGGAAAATTCAATTAAATGATTAAATGATTAAATAAAGCTTGAAAAGGGGAAAAACACTAAGAAATTGATTAAATTCAATTAATGACATAGTTGTTGAAATGAAAAATCAAAATGAACATCTTACCCTTCATGGCTAAATTTAATTACTTTAATTAATTAATAAATCATAATTTCCCTCAACAAAGCAAAAAGGAGACAAAATGGACACAAATCACTCACTTTTGTTGAAATGGTCCAGCCTTTTGAAACCATTTAAATGTTTGTCCCCCAATTTAGGGACAAAGCAAAGCCAATTGACCTTACCCAAGCATAACCATGGTTATCTCACTCTACCCCCTACCCTTGGGAAAATCTTATAAATAGAAGGCATTTTGAGGCATTATTAATCCACTCCATATCTTTGAATTGCAGCAAAGCTCTTGCAATTTGCATCCACACCACTCACTTAGCATTTTCATTGATATTTAGCTTAAATTGCTTTGATCATAGTAGATTGTTCATCAAATAGAGCTAGAATTTGATAGAATATATCTAAATTTGCATATCATATAGCTTAATTCTCATCTTTAGAGTGTCACTAGTGAGGATCATAGCTGAGAGCCTCATTTACCACTTTATTTTAGAGATCCATGAGATGTTGATAGATTAATTGTGCATTTATTAGATTATTTTGCTCTAATTCTTGTTGTTCTTAGTTAATCTTGTTATTTCATGAAGGTGTAAATCACTCACACACACATTGTAATTGCACTCTTTAGGTTTTTATCTTGCATTCCCCTAATGCTATTTTGCTTCTTTAGCATTTGTAGTTCTCTCTTTGAGGCTAACTTTGTGTTGTTATTTTGATCTTGTATCATTTACATTCATAGTTTTACTTCTATTTGTTTTCACTAGTTTTTTTTCTAAATTATACGTCTCTTCATATTCTAATATGGTATCAGAGCTATTATATGCAAGAATAGATTTAGTTTCCTTATTTGAGAGATTGGGGGGGGCGCTAGTAAGTTTTATGTGGGTTTTCCAAAAACCCAATAGGCTCTTCTCTCGCATTTCCATATGAAGTTGAGAATTAGAAAAGTTTGAGGGAAAAGTTTAATTTCAGGGGTTTTTGTGCAAATATTTTATAAACTCTGGGTGTCTTTAGCATCTAGTAATCCTAGTGGCTTGGTCAGCTATTACATAGCATCTAGAAGGTTCAAGAAAGTCAAATATAGCTTTTATTTCACCAAAATCAGAGATAAAAATTAGAGAAAGAATGGAGACGTCTTTATTTTTGCATCAGATTTGGGTCTTCAACTAGTCAATTCGGAAAATAATTTCTTGGTATTTTTCATTGCCAAAAAACATTTCTAGGTTTTTGTTAACTTTTTCATCATGTGAACAAATTTTACTAAAATAAAATTGGAAGTATATTTTTTTTAGCTCTGAGAAGGTTGTTCTTGTAGAATAAATTCAATTTCTTACAAATTCTTAATTTTTGCCTCAAATATTAGGTTTCAGCGAACAAGATACTATTATAAAGATAAAGATAAGAACTTTCCATCTATGTTGAGCTTGATCAATTTTCTTATCATTCTTTTCAAATATTTCATGCTAAAGTTAGTGATGAACATAGCTACATAGATAATTTTTCTAGTTTTGTGTTTCTATTTTGGCTTTTGTGGGCCTTAACACTATTGTAATTTGATACAAACTTTGTAATTGCACTATGCTTTAAAGTGACAACATTGTCTCTTGATACATATTTTCATCCTTCTACTATAAAGCTAACTTCATAGAACTATTTATCATAGAAAAAAGGGATAAAGAATAATTGCCTTGAGCAAGATCTACCACCTACCTCCTTGGAATTATTCTTGATCCAAGTGACTATAAAAAAAAAATGCATGGTTTAACAATAATGACATGGTCTATGGAATAATATCCACTACTATTTTTGAGGATACTCTACAACATATAGAGCACATTGAGTGCCCTTTTATTTCTTGGACTATCCTCTAGCAATTGTATGGAGACATTGGATCTTCATCTAAAAGTGATGTTTTCTTCAATGACCGAGATTCTATGGATGATAACAAGACTTTTGTTTCCCATCTTGTGTGGAAACATCCTTCTCAGATGATCATTTTGTTGATACCCCATTTACTGTTGTTTCTTCAGACTTCAGATTTTCTTCATCAAAAGCTTCTAGTAGTTTTTTACAACAATATATATAGTCTTTTATATGTAGCTTTCTGGGATGAATTATTGATAGGTTTTGCAAAAAAAATTTGTAGAGTCCCACATTACAGCTTGGAGGACACCATTGGAGACATCCATGTTCTCTTTTATGATAAAACCCATGGAGTTGATTTTTCTCCTTCAGATGATTCAAGAGTACTTGTAGAACCTCATGTTCTTTCTTTGCCTACATCTTCCTCTCTAGTAAGAGTTTATGTAGATTTGACTTAGTCATCATTCATATTGAAATCTTCTGCAAAAGT
This sequence comes from Chamaecyparis obtusa, assembly GCA_027943335.1. Lineage (NCBI taxonomy): Eukaryota > Viridiplantae > Streptophyta > Pinopsida > Cupressales > Cupressaceae > Chamaecyparis > Chamaecyparis obtusa. Next base: position 747,752 of record BSBK01000061.1, on the reverse strand, counting down.
ACTTGATTCCTATTGGTCCAGTTATCTCTTTAATTGAGAGCACCATATATCCATGGTCACTGTACCTAAATCTTCTATGGTACTTGATTCATCATATCAATATTTATTACATCTTAGCATTGGCTTAGAGATCCTTAAGGAGCATTTGGAAAAGACATCTTCAAACTCCATTTTTCCATCTCTACATCATCTCTTGTCATCATTTGACATCAATGTGAAGACATTTGAGCAGTATTTGGAGGGCTCATCATTATCTTTGGATTATGTTCTACATCAGTTTCTAGGAGATTCTAGATTGTCATCTTCAAGAGTGTGGTTTAGAACACCTAATTTATCTGTGACAACTCCTAGCATCAACATGGAGACTATTGAGTAGAGTTCAAAGATATCATTCATTTTGAGTTTTCTTCCTAGATATTTATTTCAATAATGGAGAGATATCTTGCATATACCTTTGTTATTGTTTCTTCCTAAGGGGAGAAAAGTGGACCATCTTCTACATCCAATTTTAAGCAATTACCATTTACTTTATTCACTTTGGAGGCTCTCTCTCTCTCTCTCTCTCTCTCTCTCTCTCTCTCTCTCTCTCTCTCTCTCTCTCTCTCTCTCTCTCTCTCTCTCTATATATATATATATATATATATATATATATATATATATATATATATATATATATATATATATATATATATATATATATATATATATATATATATATATATATATATATATATATATATATATATATATATATATATATAGGGGCATCTCTTTTTCCTTAGGGGGGCTTCTTGTCTTTGTGGGGAGGACTTCTTGTACATGTGTACCTCATTAGGCTCATTTTTTAGGATCCATATTTAGTGTACATTTTTCCCTAAATTGTACTTAAAGTGGGGAGGGGGTGCATGTTAGTGTGAGAGGGGTTCTTTAGGTATCTAGTTTTTAATTAGCTAGTTGTCCACTTTAGCTCTCTTCACACTTAGTTAGGTTTACTTAAGGAATTTTTACTTTATCCCACATTAGTTGCATTTTTCTCTTGGGTGGTAAGGGGTTTTTATACTCACTCATTTGTCTCATATGAGCATCCCATCCCATCCCATTCCATTGCATTAAACATAGTTGCATTGTGATTGCATTCTCCTAATGCTCTTTTTCTTCCTTAACATTTTCAATTCTTTCTTGAAGGTGAACTCTATGCTTTTATTTTTATCTTGTATCATTTACATTCATAATTTATTTATTTATTTTTCTCTATTTTTTTTCTAAGTTATTCATCTCTTCTGATTCTAACTATGTAAACATGCATATGCCTAATAAAGTTAACTTATTTCTCTTTTCAAGCCTATGATAGTAATCATAATTCTAAATGCATTCATTCCCTACTCATAAGATCATGTATAATTTTAACATGAAAACATACTATGAAACACATGTTTAAGAGATCTGATCTTTTCTTGCATTTTGAACTTTAAATGAGAATTTCATGTTTATACATCTCAAGTACACTGCAACTAAATTTATATTTGATATTCATACTATTTTGTAACAAAATAAAGAGATTTAAGCTATATAAAGAAATAAACACATATTTGTTTCATGATACATGTATGCTTATTTCCTTTCATGCTTGAAAAAATAACTATGCAATATATATTTACATCCACAAGAAAATATTAATTTAATATTTTTTCTAACCATAATATGGACACAAAGGGCAGACCATTAATAAAATCAATAGATGTATATTTAAGTTTTGTAATATCCGCTTACCTCTTATCTGCTCATTAAATGAGCATTGTAAATACACACTGATTATATTGATAGAAAACCTTGGAAATCTTAGAATCGGGTCATTGGCTTAGTTCCCAAACCACCCTAAAGGCCTAACGTGGATCGAGAATCACTTGAGTACTCGACATGCTGATTGGAGGCACCAAAATTGCTGATTGGAAAGTGACATGGTTCATAAACCATGAGAACTCCCCATGGTTCCAAGATTACACCACTACATTGACAACAAAGTCAACATTTAATGAACATGGTCTCATTGAATGCCATGATTATAAGGTTCCTAGGGCATGATTTGTTAGAGGCTTAAAAATTTTTCAAGTAAATAAGATGTGTGAAAAGGGATCATTTTGGGCATAATGAGTCATCTTTAAAGGTTATTTCGGTAGGACATATTTGTTAACTAACAATAAAAAAATCTAATTTCATACTCGTAAACAGATCTAATTGAAAAATATAATCTCATAAAGATCTGAAATAAGGTTTTAAAATATCATTTTTTGATTCATATTTTGTTTTGTTTATGTGTTTGCATATTATATAGAGGAAAATGGTGAGTAATACAAGGATGTAGATCACTCACCAAATTCTAGGGGGCTCTATACATTATAATACAAACCCACCCTTAAACAAATCTGATTAGCATAACCAAAGGAGGAAGGGTGCTAATGAAAGATCTATGTCAAGGGGGATTTGATCTTCCTAAAGAGGGATGGGATGATGAAAGGAAATCTGATATATGAAAGTAATTGTAAGAAAAAGGAAAGAATGAATGTACCATGAAATAAGGTGAGGAGATTTGAACTTTGGATTTGAATTTGACTGTCGTTAAAATGTTAGAATTAGTTGTAACTCCATATCTAGGAAACTAGGACCTGTAATTGTCTTCTCTACAAATTGCTACCAAAAAGTGCAGTGACAAGTCAAGAAGTTGACTTGTACCCAGGGACAAGTCGAGAAGTTAACTTGTTTTCAATAGTGCCAAAACTGATGAAACTTTCTAGGATCATGTGTCTGCACCTGTACTTCTCAGATTTGAGACCGCAACTTTGCAATCTTTTCCTACACAAAAAAATGGGGAAGAAGGTTGAAGAAATAGGTTTTCCTTAGTCAAAATCATGTTTAGGAATCAACCTTGAAATGAAATGAAATAAAGGAGAAGTGTGTTGTTATGTATCAGATACTAGATCTAAACAATGAAGTATATCATTCCATATAGATGAAATTACCTCTTTGAATGTGATCAAGTATGTTGATGCAATAGCTTTTGACTAAATAGAAAAACCCAAAAGGAAATCATGTAAGATAAAACCTCGTATAGTAGATGTTGTAATTTTCCACAATGTTTGATTAGGGAAGAGAGAGAAGAATGAAGCTTGATGGATGAATTTGGATCTCTTTCTTGATAGAAAATTCCTTTTCTTGGCCTCCAATGGGGAAAGAAGATAAGTCTATAGAAGAGAACACCTTGATTGCATGAGAAGAATGAAGACTTGGATTCTTCATGGCTTCCTTTCTCTTAAATGCTTGATTATTTGAAAGCTTGAATGGATTGCACTTGATAATAGCTTGCATATAAATACTTGATAACAATAATGAATTTCTTGAATTAAGGGAGAGGATGCCATTTTATACTCATTTCAGAGTCCAAATTAAATCTAGGCCGACCACAAATCTAAACCTCAAAGGAAAACACCGCCACCAAGATAGATATGGACTCAAAATTTAAGGGATAAGTCGACTCTCAACTTGTACCCAAGGGACAATTTGAATTGTCCTATGTAGAACCAACTCAAAATTCTAGGAGATTTCGGGAAAGGTTTAGAGTGGGGGAATAAAATGCAAGTTGCCACAGGGTCAGGACAAATCCCAAAATTCAAAAATAAATGGATGGGTCCTAGGTGAGGAAATGAATTATGAGATTGGATGGAAAAGGAGAAATCATTCCTAGAGGTGAGAGGAAACCTCAAGTTAAAGAAAGACTAAAGAAGGGGGAGGACTCATATTTGAATTAGGTATGCATTAAAGCACAATATGAGGTCCTACCATAGGAAACACACTAAAGTAGGCACAAAATGGTCCAAAATTGAGAAAAAGTTAGTTGCTTACTTTTTAGGACAATACACATATATATGACATCACATATATATACATGTATATATATATATATATATATATATATATATATATATATATATATATATATATATATATATATATATATATATATATATATATATATATATATATATATATATATATATATATATATATATATATATATATATATATATATATATATATATATATATATATATATAGACATGTATATATACACATTTATGTATACTACTAATTTAAAAATTAAAATAATAGAAATTGAATAATTTCATTCATTTCAACAAGCTAGAAGCAAACAAAAAAGTTTATTTTCTTGTATTCTTACATATGTATATACATATCTAACATAGAATAAAGTGATACTTATAAAAAAGAGAAAAACTAATCTCATATTTGAATGATTTAAAACATATTTATTTTCAAAATAAATCTTTACTAATTCTAGGGACAAGTCGACTCTCAACTTGTACCCTAGGGACAAGTCAGCTAGTTGACTTGTCCTATGTAGAACCAAATCAATTAAATTTCAGGAGATTTTAGGAAAGGTGAAGAGTGGGGGAAGAAAATGCAGGTTGCTACAGGGTCAGGACAAATCCTAAAATTCAAAAATAAATGGACGGGTCTTAGGTGAGGAAATGAATTATGAGATTGGATGGGAAATGAGAAATTATTCCTAAAAGTAAGAGGAAACCTTGAGTTAAAGAAAGATTGAAAAAGGTGAAGGACTCATATTTGAATTAGGTATGCATTAAAGCACAATATGAGGCCCTACCATAGGAAACACACTAAAGTAGGCACAAAATGGTCCCAAAATGAGCAAACATTAGGTGCTTACTTTTTAGGACGATACACATATATATGACATCACACACACACACACACACACACACACACATATATACATATACACATTTATGTATACTACCGATTTAAAAAATTAAAATAATAGAAATAAAATAATTTCATTCATTTCAGCAAGCTAGAAGCAAACAAAAAAAATTATTTTCTTGTATTCTTACATATGTATATACATATCTAACATAGAATAAAGTGATAATTATAAATTAAAAAAAAATAACTAATCTCATATTTGAATGATTTAAAACATATTTCTTTTCAAAATAAATCTTCAACAATTAAGTTTCATTAATAAAGGGGAAAAGGTTTCTTATTGGTTTGAAATAGAGAGACAAATGAATGGAGATAGTGCTTTCGATGCTCCATAAATCCTTCTAACTGATGATAGTAAATCCTCTTCAAAAACCCCATGAAAAACCTCCATCATGAAATAATGATCTAATGCTTATATAATCCTCTTTTAGGTTGTTGTATAAATAGGACTAAAAACCCATGAAACTAGTAATTTATTTTGATGTCTAAATTAGATGGTCACATGAGACTTATAAGAACTCCCCCCTTCCCCCACATCTTTTTATTTTAACAAGTTTTACTTAGTATTTGGACAATGATTATTTCTCTTTATACATCAACACATGCATTTTAATTTTGGTAGAAACCGATAATTTTATTTTGTTTGAAAAAAATATTAACAAGCCCATGCTTTGAGAAATCAATAATATTTAGTTTTACTTATTAGAAAAACATGAATTTATTGAGGTGCATATTTTTCTAACAAAAAAATTGTGTTCGCTCCATCTACTCATGTAATGTACATTTTGTATTCCCACCCAATATTTTCAAACTTGCTCGGGCTGGAAGGACCTCCTTAGATCTACAATGAGGTCTAAGATAATTGTGGTATTGGTTGGGGGTGGTGCATTATTATTTTCTCCTCTCTTTTCTAATGAAGAGGGTTTGGTGTCTATGGAGGGTGTCCCTGGATCTGGCATTGGCAATGTGGTGGTGATGGTTGGGATGATGCTTCTACACCTGGACACTCTTCGAGATGACCTAGGTATATTAAGACTCTTGTTGGTGGGAAAAGCTTTTCTATAGTTTCTATATCTACTATTTTTGTTTCTCCCAAGGTGAAATATCAACCTATGATTTGTACCAAGACCTCTTTTGTGGTGGTCTATGGCCTAGACGTGGTTGAAAATGTGGAGTGCTTCCAACATTACAGGTTAGTACATGTAGATTTTCTATTTTTTGGCCTTATCTACTAGACCTACATCATTGGGTGAAAAATTCTTGGAGATCCTTGGTTTTAGGTAACATTAAGATTTTTCCTTGTGCTAAGGGATATTTATTTCCATATTTACTTCTTTTAAGGATTGGAATTTGGTGATGAGCAAGTTGTGGCTTGCTTGGGGGAATCACTTTATTTTAGCCAAACCTTAGGTAGTCTCCTTCAAACCTATGACTAAATCACATAGTGTGCACGTAGTGTGGGTTCATCTTCCCAATCTTCCTCTTTTTTTTTGAGTTCATCGACAACTCTATTGGCCATTTTCTAAAGGAAGATGATACTATAGCCATTGTGACTCTCTCTATCTTTACATGCATTTTATTTGACATTGATATCTCCACACCTCTCCCTAGATATGTGGTTCTCATGGTAAGGGATAGGTTGTAGACTCGATTGGTGGATTATGAGGGCCTCCCATTTTGATGTCATTGATGTTTCTCTACTGGTCACCTAGAAACATATTGTTCTCTCTTGCATGGTAAAGACACTATCACTTGGTGGAAGGATGCTAATGATGAACATTTGACTATTCTATCTTCTAATTATTCCTCTAATGACACATCATAGGCTGAAGATGACTCTCCTACTCTAGATCTGGATGATGCCCCTAATATTGCAAATCTAGCCTCTATAGTCCTTGAAGATGCTACTCCTCCTTCTATGCAGCCCTCTTTATACATGTGGACCATTCTCCATGTACTTCTCATTCTCTACTCCAATCTTTGATTGACTATGTGTGGCCTTATCACTTTACCCCTTGTGCTAAGAATTTTTCAAATAGGGTTTCATTACTTGATCCCCCTTGTGGTGGGGATCCTAGTGATAGTATAAGTAGATAGTTGTATCATGGCATAGGAAAAATCATTATTTAGCCTCTCATTCTCCTCCCCACATGGTGGGTGAACTTTCTACCTACTCTTGAAGTGGGCTACTATCTTTTCTACTAGTGTGTTGTTTATGGCCTATCCTTGTAATAATGAACACCTTTACTGTTTGTGTGTTGTGGATCTCTATTGACACTTATGGGTTGTGGTTGTATAAGGGACAACACCCATTTTTTGCTTCTATTATATATAAAAAATATGACTTTATTGAACCATGAATTTCCATAGTTTTGGATAACTAAACTTAAGCTTTGTTAACTAGAAAAAAAAGGATCGATGATTTTTGTTTTAATTAATATAATATAACTCATACTAAAGGTAGCAATTCCCTTAGTATAAAAAAAGTTTTTTCTTAAAAAATAAATAATACCTTTTTTGTTAATAATTAATGCAATACCATGGGAGTGCTCCACCTAGATAGATCCCACATAAAAAAATTATCATCCACCTTCCCTGATATCTAAAAAATCCTTCTACTCTAAATTAGCTACATGTGGAATGCCAAATTACAACAACACTACTTCCCTATGCTATATCCCAAAATAGGCATCAGCCTAGGGAAAAAATTAGGACTATTGGATATGGCCCCTTCTTCCATAGAAGGATGCATCTCATACCAACCATCTACATGTGTCATTTAGGACATAAATTCATTTGTAAGTGGGATAAATAAAAAATAATATATGTATATCTCATGATGTAATCATAGTGCAATGCACCCTCAATCCCCAATAGAAATATTGAGCCAATACTAGGATTCCACACCTCACTGCATGAGTCAAGCACCTCACCAAGCATAATATAAAGTAAAAGGTTTGCATAATTATGTAAAATCCATTGTATAATTTTTATATAGGTTAGAACATTTATCCAACTAAGGACCTCATTAGAAATGAAACAATAAGTACCTCCAATAAGGAAAGGATGATACAAACCTCTCCACCTCGTCCAATCCTCTATTGTCTGTAAAAAGAAAACTTGAAAACTTTATTATTAGTAGATTAGAAAATCTACCTAAAACTAATTTCTAGAATACAACCCAATGAATTAGGTTCTAAATTCTTTTCTTGATGCATACCTTGTACACTCAAAATGTATTAGCTCAATAACATGATTATGCATTAGGAGAGAATAATAAATCAATAGTCTCTCCAAGAGCATCCACATGCTCAAATAATCTTGGTCAACAACAATATCACCATCAATGTAAACTTATTCATAAGATAGTCCAAAAGATGCTATCTCTATCATGTGATCTCTAGAAGAGATAACTCAGGTCAAACTCCGTACACATTACCAAGGGACCAACCAAATATGCATCACTTATGTTCCCTTCTACATGTGCAGGTATAACACTACTAGATGATCCATCAAGTGTGTGCTCAACAATTTCATCTTCATCTATGCCCCGAGCCCTCAATTGGCTCTCCCACAAAGGTGACTCGTGATCTCCATGATGCAGGTTGTGTATATACAATTTAGTAATTTTAGAATCATACCAGTCCTCAAGCCCATGAAAAACTAAAGCTTCATGTTCTAAACCATCATAACAAGATCTTCCCCCAAATCATGAGTATGTCCATCCCCCTCATGTGCTATAGCTTCCAAATCATGATTATGTAAGGGTAATGGAATTCTATTACAAAATAGAAAACCAAACCCTTCTTCATATCTTTGTACAATGTATTTAAGGTTACCAAGCACTTATTCCTTCTTTACTTTATGCTTTGTATCATGTGATGACCCAATGGAATTGGATCACTTTAAATCATGTATACATTTTGTCATAATTTAAATGTCTCATGGCTAAAATTTATATCTTCATGTGAGCATGTATTTTCCATCCCTAAGAACTTACTATAGGGATCCTCAATTTCTTCATCTCTTTGTCTAGTCTTCACACACTGCATATGGGATTTTTGTTTGTTAGAAGATGCTTCTATAGGAGATTTGATTTCTATAAGAGATAATGAAGAATATACCAAGCTTAAATCCAAGTAAAGCTCATGAAGCTGGATTTCTAATTCTTGAAGCACCGTTTGATTGCTCTTCAAGGGATCCATGGTAACCTTAAGTTTGTAAGTTTATCAACTTCCTTTTCTTTCTCTTTTAGTGCATTAAAACAAATCTCAACAAGCCTAGAGAAGATTATCTCTATTTGAAAGTAGATGTACAAATAGGTGATTTTTTCATTATCACCAATATCTCTTTGAGTTCCTAAAAGGATATAAGGGAAATTTATCCTTCAAAGTTCTAATGTGATCTTGGAGTCCTCTAACAATAGCTTTACCATCAATCTCTAAGAATTATCAAAATCATATGGATGCAATAATCATGTTTTCACTTACCTTCAATTGCTTTGTCAAATGATGGTACCTATAAGAACCATCATCTTCAAATAGTTTTTCATATATGTATCCACACTCAACCTTTCCAAAATTAGCTTCGTCTTTGTCATCCTTTATGCATAAATCCCAAGAAGTTAGATCAATGTCAAGAGGAAGATTATCCAACATCAAATCTCTACCATGATTAGTATACCAAGACAATCATAACCATCACTCAGATAAGATGTGGAATCATCATCATTAGTTGTTCATGGAGGATATCATTATATATATGCTATCAATTTCGTCTTCCATGCCCAACTATGTAGATGAGCTTGGAAAAAAACTATAACCAAAAGAAGATATATCCCAAGAAGGACCTGCACCATATGTAGGGACCATTACACTTGGATCCCAAGTACTAAAATTTTGACTGTTCATTCAGGGAATATGCGACCACTGTATTCCTCATTATTGGTTGCCTTTGTGACTAAATCATTGTCCAACACCCAAATACAAGAATCATGATAGTCAATCCCCTCCATGGGCTTGGTTTGACGTTCAAACCAAACACACCTGTATCATCATTAAAATTAAATGCAAAATGATCATCATTAGTTGATTTGAAGGTTCCATCATATGTACTCCTAATATTATCATCATTAGTTGTTGAACCATAAGATGTTTTATACTAAAATCCAACTTCACTACCTGCTACATCTTTCCCATGACTAAAAATTGCACTTTCAAATAGAGATTTCTCCTTGAATGAGCTACAATAGATAACAATTTTTTTAATTTAATTGAACAATCTTCATGTGCTCTTCATGTACACAAGCAAGCCAATAATCACAACCCATAAGAAGATGAAAGAGAAAATCCTAGAAAATGGGGAAGCATAACATACTTTATTGCCAACAGCCAAGATTTTTGTTAATGCCCTTTCTTGCATATTATGCAAAGTAGAAGAACAAATGAGAGGTATAGAATACATAGTGAAGTAATTCAAAGATAATCTACACAAAGAATGCAATAAGGATAGTATAGATTGCATGGTGGACACGATGTACGATTAAAGAATATGCAAAAAGAGTTACGTTAGTTTGAGGATAAGAGCAGACAATTGAAGATCTTCATGAAAAATTAAGAAGTAAAATTATATGTATACAAATACTAGATATACAAGAATTAAATAAGTTCATTCATTTAGGTCTTCAATATAAATTTCCCAGAGGCCATAAATCACTTGTCAAGAGTAGGAATGAGCATTTTTTACAGTTTTGGTGCGAGTTTTGGAGCTACCAGTAGTTCGACCCAGCGAAGAAAAGAGCTTTCATGTTGTTCTATATAATTTTTAACTAGAAGATTATTAGTTGAAGAAAATGTATGGAGAGATTCTTAGGCCGAGCAAAACTAAACCTTGAGTCAGGAGTAGTTGGGCCCCCCTCAAAATGCCTCAAATTGACCTAGCAGTCATGTAGAAATTCAACAAAATATCTAAGTTAAAACAAAAATTGTAGGGCATGTTTTGAACTTTCTAGTGTTCTGAAATAGTGGTAAACCTAATGCACATGATCTCCAACTAGTTTGATGTACTTTTGGATTAGTTTTGATGATTTATCTTGCAATTTTGATTTTTTCTCGACCCATAATTATGCCCAGATGCCATAGTTTTGGGTTTGGCATTTGTGTGTTTGAAACTTAATTGGATTTTAATAAGGGTAAAAAATTCTTTATGCAAACATTAGAAATAAATGGTGTTGCAATTTGTGTCTGTATTGTTACCGATATTGATTAGATTTAGTCATTTTGTATTACATTGTTTCTAAATATTATTTTAAATAGTATTGATGATTGTATGTGTGTCCTGTTTGGATTGATAATTAATTTGATCACATTTTATGGATGTTTAGGAAAGATTAATCTGATACGTGTGCATGGTAATGGCTGTATAATTCGACAAGTGTTGAAAAATTATTTCTTTAATTAAATTTTCTTGATGATTACACTATGTTCCTATGATAGTAAGATTTATAATTCACATTTGAATGGTTTTGGTGATCTAATCTAATAATTAAAGTGCTCATAATATCTTGTTACATGATTAATTTTTCTAGTTCAAATAGTAATTCATCCATGTATTTGTTTTTATCAAATGAAATTATTTTCTCTAAGGTTAAGCTTCTATTTTGGTCCTAGATCCATTACTTTATCAAGTAGGAAATATTATTTTTCCATATATCATAATTATGATTATCATTTCAAACCTAATGTAAACTAGTATATTCTTCGTCTTGAAATTTGTGGTTAATGTAAACTAGGATATTCTCCATCTTTCAGTTTGTTGTTATTCCAAATTGTAGACTATGAATTTTTAATCTTTGATCATATTGATTATCAACTCATTCTTCTCTTGGATCACCTCCCTCATTTTAACAATACTTTTGGTAGTAGAAAGAATACAAAATTTCCAAATATAACTCATCATTTTTAATCATGTGCCTTGTTATGTTTTTGGCATATATATTAATATACCCTTTTTGTTCTTCATCTTTTATTATCAACCATCATCAGTATTCTCTTAGTTATGTTTGTGATCATCCTTGAATTTTTTTATATTTTTCTCCTTTTTGAATTATAGGTTGACCTCTTTTTAATTCTTTCTATCACTGATTCACTTTATTTCATTTATTAGATCTTCTCTTCTAAGTTTCACTTTGTTGTTTCACTAATATTTCTCTTCTACTTTATCTCGAGGAAATTAAATTTAAACTATTTTTCCTAGCATCTCCACAAACACTTGTACATAATCTATTATTGATTTTCCCCTTTCCTTCCATGGAAATAATTTAATGCACATATCTTCTTTATGACCTCTTATTATCTTAATTTGGTAGTGGGTGGCTTGGAGTAAGAGACCACCTTTTAAGGCATATTTTCATTGTTTACTATGCAACTTTTGATAATTTTATTTTTAATAACATATCATTAATTGATGTGGAATTAAGGCCCTTCTTCAAATTATTTAGTTATAACCATGGATAACATCTTGCGCGTTTCATCTATAATTGTCTTCCACATTTTTTTGTTTATCTCGAAACTCTAGTCTTCCCATCATCTATTTTGGCGACTATACATTTCCACTTACTACTTTTCCTAATTAGTCTTTGATCAAATATAGAGCTTTAAGGTTTGAAATTGTACCTAGAAAATACTAAACATTAATTATGACCCTTACAATTTTGTACATAATTCTTTAGTTCAAACTCTAATGGTGGAGCACCCTTACTTATACACTATTATCAATAACTATGCTTCTATGTCCTTTCCTAACTAGCTCTTTAAATTCAACATATTGTTCTATTTGATTTGCTAATTTACTTAGATTTTATTTTACTATTTTTATGTGGATAGAGAGTTGCTTAGATGCTCATATTTTTTGGTGGTACAATAACACTATTTGTTTCTTTGTAGAATCAAATTACATTTTGAATCATCTCACTTGGCAATGCTCTATAGATAAATTTTTGGCATTCTCCACTCTTTTGTAAAAGCTTTCTTATCTTCATTAGGTGTATTTAAACCTCAATTCTTCTTTCATGTATGTTTTGCAAGCCATCTTGATTTCTTCAAAAATTTATCTCAACATTTTGTCTCCCATTTCTAGATGTATTATTTATTAGATATTTGATTCATTTTTAGCAATCCTACCTCTGTGGACCAGATATTTTAAAGATCCCCAACTTTCCATTTATTATGTCCCTAGGTTCCTAACCCCTCTCCTAGGATACGACCTAGAGTGTGTTAGTGCACATCTTATTTACTAAAACAAATTTCATTGATACTGATTTCTTTGGTAGTATTCCAAATTATGACTAGAAAGATTCCTTGCTTCTATAGTATCATCCTGCACACCACATCTGGGTCCCAACAACATAACTTAATGTTAAAAATCAAATATAAACCTAAGGTTTGCATTATTTATGTAAAAAACATTATTCTTGAGTTAGTGCAATAGGAAGAAATAAAAAAACAAGTACGGTACCCAATATATGCATAACATGAGGATTCAAATACTTTTATACATTCCAAGGTATTTTGAGGCAGGTCTGCTTATATAATCATCTAATACATTCTTTCTATATTATACAACATTTACCACGTGAACACACACACACACACACACACAAATATATATATATATATATATATATATATATATGTTGGGGTAGATTCTCCCTTTCTTCTCGATTCTATTATGTTATTCTATATGTTCTCAATATGTCTTATATTACATTCTCACATATCTCTCTCATACATCTTTTTCTTTCTTGCACATGCTTTTATCAATGTAGTTCATTCTCTTCTCTCTTACTTTCTCTTACTTATATAGCCTCCTTATGATTCTTCATCTTTTCATTTCCTTATATGCTTTCATAATGACTCAACTATCTTATAGCCTCCTTATGCTTCTTCATCTTTCCATTTCCTTATATGCTTTCATAATGACTCAACTATCTTCTTTCCATGAATTCACCCCTCTTTATGATATTTATCTTTCTTATATCTCATTAGGTGCATGTATTGTCCAAACACATCTACCTGTAGATTTCCCATTTTGATGAAAGTTATATTGTACATACTCTACTAATGGTGATAGTTTAAATTGGGCATTTTTTGACAATCATTGATAGACAATCTAGACCTACCTCTATGGTCACATATTTTCAAGATCCCCAACTTCCCATTTATCACCCCTAGGTTCCTAACCCCTCTCCTAAGATAAGACCTAAAGTGTGTTAGTGCACATTTTATTTACCGCAACAAATTACATTGATACTACTTTATTTGGCAGTATTCTTAGTTACAACTAGAAATATTCCTTGCTTCCATAGTACCATCTTGCACACCACATTCATAGTCCTAGGAACATAACAAAATGTTGAAAATCAAATGCAAACCTAAGGTTTGTATTATTTATGTAAACATCATTATCCTTGAGTTAGTACGATAGGAAGAAATAAAAAAAGTGCAATACCCAACATATGCATAACATAAGGATTCAAATCATTTTACACTTTCAAAGGTATTTCGAGGTAGGTCTACTTATATAATCATTTGATATGTTATTTTTATATGATACAACATTACCGTATGAATATAGATATACATCATATATACTTGGGTAGCTCCTCCTTTATTCTTTATTCTATTAAGTTATTCTATATTTTCTCAATATGTCATCTATTACAATCTTACATATATCTAACATATATTTTCTTATTTCTGACACATGCTTTTATCAATGTATTTCATTCTCTTTTCTCTTACTTTCTCTTATTTATATAACCCTCTTATGCTTCTTCATCTTTCTATTTCCTTATATACTTTGATAACAACTCAATTATCTCTATCCATGAATTCACCTTTCTCTTTACTATATTTATTTTTATAATGTATCACTTAAGTGCTCATTCTTGATGAAACACATCTACCTCTAGATTTCCCATTTTGATGAAAGTATTGTCAACTATTGTGGAAACATATCTACATACTCTCTTAATATAGGGTGATAGTTTAATATTAGTCCTTGGTGCTGTAGGTGAGAAACGGCTATGTGCGTAAGTAATCAACAAGAATTCGCCGGACTTGAAGCCTTGTAATTTGTTTGCAAGCGTATATCTAGCTATATCTTTGACTCTGCTATTATTAACCATCACGACGTCAGTTTCCTCCTCCGTCAGAAGAGAAATGAATGCATAAATATTCACCCTAATTATGCCTCCCATCTAAGCTCTACCTCATTCAAAAACATTGCAATATGATGGACTTCATTCAGAAAAGAAATACAAGCCAGTGTTAGCAATATGGCCTGGAAATTTGACACCAAGATCTTCATCAATGATTTGAATCTTCAAAAGGCATACCAGTCCTCCTCGGAACAGAAGTTTTATGGCCTTCAACTTGGAGATCAATGGAGAAACTTTCAGAGAATTGAAAGCTTGGCCTCGGAGAATGCAGTGACCATTTTCAGCATAAGCTCATGCTGCATGTGCCATGTCGCCAAGAGATTACTCATGGAGATGGGCGTCAATCCTACTGTGTATGAGCTCGACCTACATAATGGAGGTGATGAAATATTTCAGGCTCTTCACAGATTCTTGGGTACTACCCAATTCGTTCCCGCTGTTTTCATAGGTGGTAATGTAGTGGGTGGCTTACAACAGCTAATCACTTGTCACATTAGCGGCTCTCTTGTGCCTCTCTTGAAAGAAGCTGGTGCATTATGGCTCTGAAAAACTGCACAAAATGGGTTTTACATGACCTCTAGAATGCTCGCCTAGAGGTAATATATTTGGTTGGTCTGCAGGTCTTACACCTCTAGAATGCTCACCTAGAGGTAATATATTTGGCAGGTCTGTAGGGTTTTCTAAATGTGTGTCTATATTTTTAAAAGGAGTAAACGTTTTTTATTTGAAAGTATGAATCACAGAGGAATAATCTCAACAAAAGAGGAACCACATTCTGTGAGTTATGTAATTGTCATGGAGGTTCGGTTAGGCCTTTGCTACTCTGAAGTTTAAGGCAGCATTGTCACAGGGTTTGGCTTCTGCTTTTATAGTGGAGAAAGTGCTCAGCCAAACTTGGGACTTTTTTTTCAAAATTTAACAACGTTTTTGATTTGGAGTTGTTAATATAAAGAGTCAACAATAATATTTCAATAGAATTTGAATGTTAATAAAAAACAATAATATATAATTCAAACTATCCCACTATATCAATATTGATTGTAAATAAATAGATATTATAGCTTTGGGTATGTGCTTAGGGTACTGGTTTCTGTAAGTAATTTATTTTTCTATTTAGACTAATAGAACTACGTCCTTGCTTCATATGGATTCACAGCTGCTTTTTATTGATGAGTGCCGCTTGATAGACAAGTCTGAACCAGTGCTTTCGAGCACTTGAGTGAAAAGAAAGGAACTTCAATAATTTGATACCTTGAGATTTTAGGTGTGTTTGAAAATTCAAAGAATGGATTTGGAGGGATGGTTATTTTATAATTTTTTTATTTAATATTATAAGGTTCATGATTTGTGTCTTGATACTTATGAGCTGCATTTGAATGTTTATCCTTCCGCACCTTTCTAAAAATATGAATCAACTTCAAAAAATTATTTCACAAATATTAGATTTTATGTTTTCAGGAAAAAAAAAACTATTTAAAACAGTGAGCACTTATGTGATTGAGAATAGTTTTGATATAAGTATTTCAAATCACATTCTATAATTTCATAGTTCTGAAATTTTGAAATAATATCAGTCACTTATATAACCTATCAAAATTGTTGGAGTTTGCATGTGTGGTGAAGGTGAGTACCTCATGGAGTACCTAATGGAGTAGAGAGCTGCTAACTATGTACGGTGATTCCACTGTATAGTGGACCGTACGGTTAGGCTGGTAGACCGTTCTGTAATGTAACAGTTTCTATACCAAATTCTGCAACGAATTGCAGTGTGCATAAATGGCTGCAAGATTCGTAAAAGATGGTGTGATGAAAATCAGGTTGATTGTAAGGCAATCTGAGCTTGTGAAAAATGCAAAGTGTTGTTTGTAAATTTCATTTACTGTAATATAAGAGTTGCTCAGGTTTTTTGGGTGGTGGGTTTTTTCTTGGAAGGGTTTCCCATGTTAAATCTTGTGTATCTTGTGTATGGCATTTTGCATGTTTTAATTTACTTGCATATCTTTGTGGTTTAAATTTACAGTTGCTTATTTCCCTGACATTTTTAGCATTCAGAAAGCGTTTTCGCACCGTTGCTTTATTTACAAGTGGTATCAGAGCCTAGCCAGTTGTGTTATCCTTGTTGGGTAGGGTTTGGTTTTTTGTGCCAATTTTGGTTTCAATGGGAGTTTGCAAAGTTTTTTGTCTGTAAGCAGAGATGTTTGGTATGTCAGGAAGAGTGGACATTGAAAAGTTCAATGGCACAAACTTTGAGTTATGGAAACTTAAAGTTGAAGATTTGCTAGTAGATTGAGACCTGTGGAACGTTGTGTCTGGCACCAAGCCTATGGGTATGAAGTAAGAAGATTGGGATCTAGCAGATCGGAAGGCCAAAGGACTGATAAGGTTGAGTCTTGCATATTTGGTTTTATTGAATGTCCATGAAGAGAAATTTGCACATGCATTGTGGAAGAAGTTGGGAGACATTTATCAAGGAAAGTCTTTGGTAAACAAACTTTTCCTCATAAAGAAATTATATTCTTTGAAGATGGATGGAGGAACGGTTGTGGTCGATCATCTAAACTCATTCAATATGGTGATCACATAGTTGACATCTGTTGGTGTGTCTATTATTGAAGAAGAGTGTTGCATGTTACTGATGTGCTCATTGCCAGATTTGTGGGATCACTTGGTAATCATGGCCATTGAAAGTACAACTACCAAGCTTAAAATGGAGGAGCTAGTTGCTTCACTTTTGTCAGAGGACATGCGAAGGAAGTCGTCTGAGGTGGCCAAAGAAGCTCTCATTGTACAAGACAGATCTAAGGATAAAGATAAGAAGAAGGACACAAAGTCAAAGTCTCAGGAGCGATCTGCCACTCTTGGAAAGAAGTCCAAGACAAAGTGTTGGAACTGTGGGCAGAAAGGTCATATCCAAAGGGATTGCAAAGAGGAGAAAAAGAAGAAGAAGAATTACACTTCTAACACAGAATCTTCTCAAAGTGACGCCAATGCCTTTGTAGCAGCCTTGGCAGTACCTGCGTTGGACGAAGTATGGTTAGTGGACTCAAGAGCATCATTCCACATGACATCTCATAAAGAGTGGTTCTCAAAATATGAACCGTACAGTGGAGGGAAGGTGTTCCTGGCGAGTGATTCCATACTAGAGATCATTGGAAGAGGAAGAGTCAGAATCCAGTTCCTCAATGGTAGAGTAAAGGGAATTGATGGAGTACTCCATATACCCGGTCTAGCTTGAAACCTACTTTCTATCAGTAAGTTGAATGATGTTGGAGTCTTGGTAACATTTGTCCATGATGGTTGCAAGATGACTAGGGGTTCTATTATTTTAGCTAAGGTTAAACACATTGGAACATTGTATAAGTTAGATGCCAAACCTGTATGTTGTAATAGTGTCTCTGTTTAAAGTCTGATAAAATTAATATGGCAACACATGGTGTAAATACGATGGAAGTTAAACTTCCTACAAAAAAAACAATGCTCTGGTATCATATAGGCTTGGCCATATTGGCGAGAAAGGTTTAAAACCTTGAAGAATAAAAACCTAGTTGAGGGTTTGGTTGATTGTAACCTTGAATTTGATTTTTACAGAGATTGTATCTATGGAAAGCAAAACCGTGTCAGTTTTATTCCAGTTCTAAAAATTCTTCTGGTTTGTTGGATTATATTCACTCTGATGTATTTGGTCCTATGGATGTTCCTTCTTTGTCTAAGTTAAGATATTATGTATCATTTATTGATGATTATTCAAGAAGAACATTCATTTATTTTTTGAAGAGTAAATCAGAAGTGTTCAGTCGGTTTAAGGAATTTAAAAGTCTTGTTGAAAATGAGACTGGGAGAATTATTAAATGCTTAAGGACAGATAACGGTGGCGAGTTTTACAATGCAGATTTTGATAAATTCTATGTAGATCATAGCATTAAGAGGTATAAGATGACTCATACTCCGCAACATAATGGAGTAGCAGAAAGGATGAATCTATCGTTGATGGAGAGAGCAAGAGCATGTTGGGTAGTTCTGGTTTGGAGTAGAATTTTTGGGCCGAAGAAGTGGCTACGACATGTTACTTGTTGAACCGTTCTCCTACGGCAACGCTAGTGGAGAAAACACCTATGGAAGCATGGTCTAGTAAGAATCCCTCGTGAAGACATTTGTGTGTCTTCGGTTGTGAGGCATACGCTCATGTACCTGATGTGGCTAGGTCAAAGTTAGATAACAAAGCGTTGAAGTGTATCTTCATCAGGTATGGCATTAGTATGAAGGGATACAAGTTATGGAACCCTCTCACTAAAAAAGTGATATACAATAGGAGTGTTATTTTTCGTGAGATGAAACCTGTCTCACTATCTCAACCAGAGAAGACTAAAAAGATAAAAGAAGCAGTTAAATTCCTTTAGCTTCCAAATAGGAGGTATTACAGACTCCAAATGCACTTGAGAATGAAAATCTAAAATTGCCCGAGAATGAGGATGTGGATAACTCGAGTACGAGTTCAGAAAAAAGTGATTGTGAACCTCATGTTGAACCTCATGAAGCTTCACCATAGGAGGTGAGGAGATCTAATCAGGAGAGACGGAAACCTGATAGATATGACTATTCATCGAAACATTTTAATTATTCTGTGTTGAATGTTAATTGTGCCTATGCTTTGCTTATGGATGTTGATGAGCCTAAGATTGTTAAAGAAGAAATTAATATGCCGGATTTAGATTCCTAATTGGATGCCATGAAGGATGAAATAAAATCCTTGGAGAAGAATGGAACCTGGGATCTCGTACCCTTGCCTAAAGGTAGAAAGCTTGTGGAATGTAAGTGGGTATTTAAGAAGAAGCAGGTCTAGATGGCAACATTAACAAGTACAAGGCGAGTTTGGTTGCAAAGGGGTATTCTCAGAAAGAAGGGATTGACTATGGAGAAATATTTTCTCCTATAGCTGAGCTAACATTTATCAGATTTCTGTTATCACTTGCAGTGACACATGATTTTGAAATTGAGCAGATGGATGTGACAACAATGTTTCTTCATGGTGATCTTGAAGAAGAAATATAGATGTTCCAACCAAAGCACTTTGTGGAAAAAGGTAAAGAGCATCTGGTATGTAAGCTAAAGAAGTCTCTTTATGGTTTGAAACAGTCACCCAGAATGTGGTATCAAAAGTATGATATATATGTTTTTTCTTTTAGTTTTACGAGATCTAAATCTGATCACTGTGTGTGTGTATTATAAAGCTGAAGGTGATCATATACTTATAATTGCTCTATATGTAGATGATATGTTGTAGTAAGGAAATGATCTCAGAATTAAAATCTCAACTTTCCTTGAAATTTGAAATGAAAATTTTAGGGCCGAAAAAATTTATTTTGGGGATGGAAATCAGAAGGGATAGGGTTGGCAGGAAGCTTTGGCTCAACTAGAGAAAGTATATTACCAATGTTTTTGAGAGATTTAATATGAATGATTGCAAGCAACAAGTAGTTCCAATGTTACATGGAACGAAGCCATCTGTCAATGACAGTCCAAAATCTCCAGATGAGATTTAAGACATGAAGTGAATACCATATGCAAGTGTTGTTGGTAGTATCATGTACGCAATGGTCAGTACAAAACCAGACATTGCCCAAGTAGTGGGAGTACTGAGTCGATTTATGGTGAATCTAGGCAAGACACGTTGGGATGTTGTGAAAAGAATTTTGAGATATTTGAAGGGTACATCGTAGCACGCATTTGTTATCAAGGTGACTCAATTGGATCAAATAGATCAGTTAGTATTCAAGGTTATGTGGATTTTGATTGGGCTGGGGACATTGACAAAATAAGATTCACCATTGGATATGTATTCATGGTGAATGGTGGTGCTATCAGTTGGACGAGAAAGGAAAAAAGTGTGGTTGCATTATCGACGACTGAGGTAGAGTAAATGGCATCTACTCGTGCATGTCAAGAAGCAGTTTAGCTTAAGCGCTTGTGTTCTAATGTCGGCTACGATGTAGGAAAAATTATAATTTTCCATGATAGTAAGAGTGCAATATGTTTGGCAAAGAATCCTACATTCCATGCTAGGACAAAACACATTGATGTACAATATAATTTTGTGCATGACATGGTTGAAGACAGAAAGGTGAATCTAGGAAAATTTGGTACTCTGGAGAATATTGCAGATGCATTGACAAAGCCAACAGACACAGTTAAGTTCAAATGATGCACAAATTCCATGGGGCTTGGTGCCCCAGACACCTCTTAGCCACGTTGAGTAACTCTGTACTTTGTTAAGTGGGAGATTGTTGGTATAAAGAAGTACGGGAAGTCTCACCGTACGGTGAGACCACTGTACAGTGGAGGTGAGGCCTCACTATATGGTGATTCCACTGTATGGTGAAGGTGAGTTGCATTGGCACCATATGGTGGTTCTGCAAATGCATCGTACGAAGATCATGCATGTTGGCACTGTACGGAGTATAAAAACCGTACATGCTAGCACCGTACAGACATGCTGAGTGTAGGGTGAAAGTATATCACTATATAGTGAGCCTACTATACATGTCTTCCCTATGATGAAGTTTTCATGTGCGGTGAAGGTGAATACCTGATGGAGTACGGAGCTTCTAACTATGTATGGTGGACCGTACGGTTAGGCTAGTAGACTGTTCTGTAATGTAACAGTTACTATATTGAATTCCATAATGAATTGTAGTGTGCATAAATGGCTACAATATTTGTAAAGGATGGGGTGATGAAAATCAAGTTTATTGTAAGACACTCTGAGCCTGTGAAAAATCCAAAGTGTTGTTTGTAAATTTTATTTACTGTAATACAAGAGTTGCTCGAGTTTTTTGGGTGGTGGGTTTTTTCCCAGAAGGTTTTCCCACATTAAATCTTATGTATCCTGTATATGGAATTTTGCATGTTTTAATTTACTTGCATATCTCTGTGGTTTAAATTTATAGTTGCTTATTTCCCTAACATTTTTGGCGTTTGGAAAGCGTTTCCGCACCGTTGATTTCTTTACAAAAATATCATGTACATTATAACAGTTAAAATGATCAACTGAGAAAAATTATTTAAGGGTTTTGTGATTTTAGTGTTATCTTAGATTTTATACACTTTATATCAGAGCAGGGTGCATTAATCAATCAGATTCTAGTGCTAAACGAGCAGCAAGAAAAATAATAGGTTCATTGCAACATCATCTAATTCAGTCTTTTTTTAACAGTGGGTGGTTGGGTGGTTCCTCAATCTTGGCTCTTCAATTCTTTCTTTCTGATTGTAATATTTTTTGTACCAATCAAAAATTTGGGTTTGAGTCTTCTTTAAACTCTTTTCATTATTAGTACAAAAAGGTGAATAGGTAGTTTCATCTATCTCTTCTATCTGCAATTTCTGATTATCTTTAAATATAATCTATTTTAGTGGCCTTTGCTACTTAATCAAAAATATATATCTAATCCAGTCTTATAACAAATTTCACACCAGATTTTAAAGAAATAAAAAGATAAAAAGCTAGTTTGGTTCTTTTTGCTCTCATCATGTTGAAATTTAAATTAATATTCTATTTTGTACCATATTTCATAATTCATTATCAAAATGTATAAATCAGAACATTTCATTTTTCTTTTCTGATTTCTTAGATTCTGATAATAGATTATAAAATATAATTTAAAATATTATAAAATAATACCTTCACCATCAAACCTTAAAACTCTAAAAAAAAAATTCAATATTACAGACAGTGAAAATCTCATAAACTTGTGCCTTTATTTTTTAATGCAGTAGGAACGTCTTATTCATGTTTTGTTTGCATTGGGCTATTTCTACCTTCCTATGATGGTGATACATGAAAAGTATATAATGATTGGTTGTATTATCCAAGTGCTTTTGCATCAAATTTGAGAAAGAAGAATCTTGAGGATAAATAACTTCCCATGACTTTTCTTTGAACGGGCTCATATGTTCAAATTGACTAACTATCAATTCAAATTTTGTTGATGGCTTGCTATTGTTGTTTGTGGCTATATATTATTCATAAATAGAAGAATAACAAATTTAATTGAAGTGACTTCTAGATGCAGAGAGGGGTAAATCAAAGGCAATGAAGTGACTTCGACGGATATTGCTTTGGTGCGTCCTCCCAAGCCGACTTCCTTCCTATACAAGCTGAAGGAATTGAATGAGGACTGGAAAGGGTCTCCAATGTCTATTGTGTAAAGTCTTGTTGGCTAGTTCTGTGTGCTGGTTTTTTGTTCCTGGTTCTGTTGTTGGTTATTTTTTTGTTTTGTCTTAGTTAATTGGTTGAATTCACTTCTTGTGAATTTCTTTTGATCCATCTACTAGACTTGATGTTAATTTAATGTTGGGTTCATACCCTATCCCACTTGAATTAATTAGAATAAATTTAATTGAACCATAACCATAATATGCTTTTTTGGGAAACTTTTATAGAAAATCTTAATCTCTATAGACTAAGCATGTCTGACTTGGGAAGAACTATATGACCAACTAGCATTGTTGTTGCCTTGTAAACCCAGAATCATGTATGTTGATAAAGTTTAGGGGAACTAGGGTAAACATTCTGAGGAATGGGTGAAATCAAAGTTTAGGTTCATTTAAGGTTACCTATAGAATTAGGGCTTTCATTTAGGATGGATAAGTATTGGGGTTCAATAGATTTTAGGGTCAATTTTTAAAAAGGAATAGTGTTATATTTAAATTTAGGTTATAATTAAGATTCAATTAGTGTTATGGTCAAGGTTAGGTTTCTTTACGTTTCCAATTTGATTAAGGTTAGGGTTAAAATAGGGTTATGCTTATAACTTACTTTTAAGATTCAATTTGGGTTATTGTTAGAAGTTAGGTCATAATTAGAGTTGAATTAAATAATCTCTCAAGAATGATGCATATCAGAAGACTCCCTAGGGTTAGTTTTTAAACCTCTAGAGCTTTGTAAAGTTACATCATACCATAGGGATGAGATAGTGAGATTTGAGAGTAGTCCATTAGTTATAGTTTGTGAATGAGATTAGTTTATTTAAAAGTTCATAGAGTAGACATACCTTATGGAGCCCTTCACTATTTTTTCATTCATTTTTGTTTCCTCGAATCTCTTTTGTGTATATTAGTGTATTTAATTCCTAAGTTATATTTCTTTAGAATGGAATCTTTCCTTGATTTCCTCTTTTGGGTGAACCTTAGTGTTCAAATTATAATATAACTTCTATCCAAATTTTATATTTTTCATCATCCTGAATCTATTTCTTACATAGTACATTATGCTACTCCATTCTTTTCTTGAGTCTTCTTGGTACCCTAGTCCCTAAATCTAGAACTGACTAAAGTACAATTTGCATATGGGTACCATCTTATCATTTACTACAACATGTGCTCTTTATTCTTACAAGTTCCAATAACACCAACTTGTATAATACCCTCAAGAGTACCTTTCATTTTGTTTGGACACATCTTTACCTCACCCCATTAATTAAATCCATTTCTTACAATTAACACCTACATTTTGAATACATTGTACATGAGTTATCTTTTTTAAGTTCGATCATCCCTACAAAAATTAACTAAACATTAATAATTTCACATTTCTCATCTCACAAGTATTTATGTATATGGGTGGCTGCAAGAAGTTAAGTCCCACTTTTGGGCAAAAAGTGGAAGTATTTTCCCCGTTTTTCAAATTTCTTGTCAATTGATGTCTAAATTTGTGGCCCGCAGAGATTGAATTTGAAAACACTTTAGTAATATAAAATCTAGTGCTCGCAGTCTACTTTTTAAATATGTAATTTATTTAAATACCCACATGGTATAAATTGTTTTTTAGTATGAATGTCTAAAAACCACTTTTTCAAAATGCTTGTTTCAGGACCATACCATAGCCATGTACGACCACCATATTTTGACCTAAATAAATGAACTTTTGCAAATCCTTCTGGGATAATATACCTAAGATACCAAATATTGATGACCATATTTTTCCTTATTTTTTATTTAATATTTTTTTAAATTAATTTCTAATTGACTATAAAGTATATTTTCAAAACCTTTGGCATATGACCACCATAATTTGATGAAAATTTCATATTTTTCAAAATTATTTTTTATCTTTAAGAGAATTGTATGTAGATTAATGTCATATAATTTATTTTCCATAGAACCTAAAAATAAAAAAGTTGTTAAAGTTTTAGTGAACCTCACTATTTTACATTTAGGTACCACTTTTAATTAATAAACAATGTAAAAAGAGTAAAAATAATCATATCACTATGAAATTTACATTTTTGAAACCAGGATAGTGAGAACTCTAATGGTTTTTTGTTTCATTAAAAAATACGATCAGGAAGACCCTCAAAAAATTACGACAAGGCATAAATCTCACATTCTAATGCCTTAACCAAATTTTTGGAGGTCAAGGCATAGGCTTGGTTCCAACAAGCCTAAACCAAACCTATTTTGAATCGAAATCTGAGGGGGCTCGCTCATATCTTAAGAAACGGGTGCCCATTATTTAAAATTCAAAAAATAGGCACCCATTTCTTTAAAAAAATTGGTGCGTGAAAATGCATTTCTAGTGGTAAAAATAAAATAAATAAAATTTAGAAACGGGCACCCATTTTTCAAAAAATGGGCACCCATTTTTTGGATTGGGTGCCCATTTTTTCAAAATGGGTGTCCATTTCAAGCGGCATTTTGTAATTCTACAAGACTTCTGCCAAATAGGCACCCGACTTATTTCACTTACCCATATTAGAACCCCAAGTTCCTAGGAAACTTCTTAAAATGAGGTTGAATTTATTGTAACACTCATTCCTAGGTTATTCCACTAAGAGAAAAGCTTACAAGTGTTTGAATTCTAACACTAACAAAGTTGTGTAAAGTGAAAATATTAGAGTTGATGAATATGCAGAAAAGAATGAAGTTGAGTGCAAGCAGGAACCTGAAGATTACAGATCTTTTGTATATATGGAAGGAGAGGGCAGTAATGTACCTAAAATAGAGAAAAAAGTTGTTGAGCAACAACAAGAATCTACCGAGTTACAACAAGTAGATGTCGAGCATCAGGAGGATGTTTCCAAGCAATCAGAAGAGGAAGCAGAGATGCAAGATGAACATGAAGATCAAGAGAAAGAAGAAAAGAGACTAGATCCTACATTAGCACAGTATGTGAGAAGACATCATAAGCCAGATCAAATCATTGGAGAAAAAGATTCAAGAGTTATGACAAGAAGCAAGATGAAAAACCAAACATGCTCATTATGTGAGTTTGAGCCTAAAATAGTGAAAGATGCTTTGGAGAATGAAGATTGGATTCAAGCCATGAATGAGGAAATTGAGCAGATAGAAAAGAACAAAACCTGGACACTAGTGTCGAGACCAAAGGACAATAATGTTATTGGAACAAAGTGGATGTTCAAAAATAAGCTGAATGAACATGGAGAAGTCACAAGGAACAAAGCTAGATTGGTATACAAGGGATATGCACAGGAAGAAGGAATTGACTATGGGGAGACATTTTCCCCAGTTGCTAGATTGGAAGGAGTTAGAACTCTACTTGCATATGCAAATTACAAAGGATGCAAAGTGTATCAGATGGATGTCAAATTTGTATTTATGAATGGAATACTAGAAGAAGAAGTATACATTGAACAACCAGAAGGATTTTTTGATTCAAGCAAGAGGAATATGGTTTGTAAACTACACAAACCACTATATGGATTCAAACAAGCCCCTAGAGCATGGTATGAGAGATTGCATAATTAATTGGTAAAGATTATATTTTCAAGAACAAATGACAATAGCAATCTATATTTGAAGACTGAAAAAGGTAAAGGGATATTGTTAGCTGAGATATTTGATGATATCATATTTGGAGGACAAAATGCACTATGCAAAATATTTTTGAAAGAGATGCAAACTGAATTTGAGATGTCTATGTTTGGAGAGATCAAATTCTTTGTTGGTTTGCAAGTTTATCAAATGAAGAAAGGTATCTACATTACTCAATCTAAGTATATCAAGGAGAAACTGAAAACCTTTGGCATGGAGGACTCTAGACTAGTAAGTACACCCATGGCTACTGGATAGAAACTATCAAAGAATGATGATACAACTAAAGTGAATCAAACCTTGTATAGGTCAATGATTGGAAAGCTACAATATGTTGTTCACAATAGACCAGATATTGCATTAGCATTTTGGATTTTTGCAAAATTTTATGCCAATCCTAAAGACAATCACATGCTGGCAGTGAAAAGGATATTGAGATATCTAAAAGGAACAGAGGATTATGGACTGTACTATAAGAAGAATGAAAAGTTTGAACTGAAAGTTTATACTGATGCAGATTGGGTAGGAAATATGGATGATAGAAAGAGTGCAAGTGGTGGCGCATTCTTTCTAGAAAAGAGATTAGTCTCATGGACAAGAAAGAAACAAAATTGCATTTCCCAATCTACAGTAGAAGCTAAATATGTAGCAGCAATAGTTAATTGTTCAAACATAGTGTGGATCAAGCAATTGTTGAAAGGTATGAAGGAAGAAATCACTGAGCCAGTTTTTATTTTACGTGATAACACAAGTGCTATCAATATATCAAAGAACCTAGTGATGCACACTAAGACTAAGCATATTGCTATCAAGTATCATTACTTGAGAGAGTTAGTTCAAGACAAAGAAGTGAGACAGGAGTATGTGAATACAAAGGAACAGTTAGAAGATATATTTACTAAAGCAT